>OY723294.1:1200000-1577000 GCA_963210315.1 Rhynchopus euleeides
TCCCACGCCCCGCAGCATGGGCACTCCCATGGGCCTCCGCAGCCGCACCATGGGCACTCGCATAGCTGTGGTAGCTCCCATGGGCATTCGCACTCACACTCCCATTCACACTCGCATTCGCATGGGCATTCCCACGCGCCTCCGATGCCCACCCAGGGGCACTCGCATAGCTGTGGCAACTGCGGCGCTGATACGGATGACGATGATGACGACGTGGATGCGCGCCCCTCCAGCGACTTCATCGACCTGACGCTGATGGAGGAGGACGGTTCTGAGTTTGACGACGAGACCCTGCTGTCCCTCCCGTTCGACATGATCCTGTCGGCGCACAGCGCACTCCGCGAGTCCTTCGAGGGCTGCAGCGAGGAGCTGCAGGGGCAGATCCGCGCCATGTGGGCTGTGAAGAACACCGACGCACTCCGCATGCTGTGCGGTGCAGGCGACGGCGACGACGACTCCCTCCCCGACGCACAGGATGACAACGCAAAGCCGGAGGTCCTGCCTGGCTTCTTCGACCTCCCTGAGGAGGATGACGTTGTGCCGCCAGGCCTTGACGTTGTGGACGACTTGGAGGTCGACATGCAGAGCGACGGCGAGAAGGAGGCTGCGAAGGAGAAGGAGGACGACCTCCCCCCCTCTGCCTCAGGCGCCGATGCGCCGGAGGTGTTCGAGCTGCCGGCAGTGACGGAGGGTGGTGATGCCCCTGTTGATTCCAGCAGCAACGATGCTGACAGCGGTGGCAGCGACGGGAAGGCTTCCCGCAAGCAGCGGAAGAAGATCCTCACGAAGAAGCCTGCGAAGGGTGCTGCGGAGGCCAGCGATGAGGAGAGCATGTCTCCCGCGCGCCCGGCGGCGGCAGCCCGTGCCTTCCAGACGCCTAACTTCAAGCTGAACATCGCCAACAGCCCCCCCAAGCCCAGCAAGAAGGCTGAGGAGAAGGCGAAGGCGAAGGATGACGAAGGCGATGCATCGAAGCCGTCGAAGCCGCGCACCCCAGGCATTGGGTACTTCCGTAAGGGGGCTGTGGTGGGGACCTACCACCTCAGCGACAAGGTGCTGCGCGAGCACTGCCACAAGTGGCGGATCAACTGCTACAGCCCGGAGCTGGTGAAGGGGTTTGGGAAGACCGGGATCATCGCATCCGTCCACCCCTCGGGGTGTGTCTCGGTGGTGTTTAAGGACACGAAGCTGAGGCTGAAGTACCCTCCCACGGCGCTGCGCCTCTTCTGCGGGCCGGTGCGTGGGCCGGTGACGAGCAGCGACGCGGAGCTGCAGCTGGCGAGCAGGGTGATTGCCGCCATCAGCAGCAGGGAGGGGTGCCTCTCGCTTGAGAACTTCCTGTCTGACGACGATGCGTCCCGTGTGTGCGACGATGCGTGGCGGCTGTGTGGAGAGACGGACAACATGCGGCAGGGTGGGACAGGCAGCGGCTCGACGCTGAATCGTGACGGCGTGCTGCGCGGGGACCAGATCCGGTGGATGCCGCGTCAGTCGTCGCTCGATGGGTACGACAGCACCATGCCCGAGGGGCTGGACCTGCTGCTCTCCACCCTCCACCGCCTGCGCAAGGCGATCTCCTTCCTGCTCGACAAGCCGCTCTACCGCACGTCTATCCAGCTGGCGAAGTACCCTGGTGACAACCAGGGTTACGTCAAGCACCGCGATGTGAGGCTGGGTGCACGTGAGCCTGAGAGGCGCCGCATCACATGTACCTACTACTGCAACAGGGAGTGGAAGGATGAGTTTGGCGGGTATGTGGTGGGCATGAGGCGGGGGGTGGTGGGTGTGGGGATTGTCATTTGATTTAACCAGTGTGAGTTGGCAGCACCGATTGAGCTGTGGCTGCAACAAGAATTCAAACGAAATGAACCTTTTTTGTGTCTCCGGTGTTTTGTGTGGTTTTGGTGTTTTGTGTCTCCGGGCATCGGTGCTGTACCCCCCGCCCCCCACAGGGACTTGGTGGTGTACCCGCGGTCGCGCGACCCGCTGCTGAACCCCCGCACCAGCGACACCAAGGAGGAGAAGGCACTCAAGGACAAGGAGATGTTCTCCGAAGCGATCAACATCAAGCCCAAGGCGAACTCCATCGCCTTCTTCCAGTCACACACCTACCACGAGGTGCTGCCGATGAACCAGCCCCGCGTCGCCTTCGCCTTCTGGATGTACGGCCCGGAGTCCCTCGGGCTGAAGTACCCCGGCGCTACCAGTATGTGACATGGTGCTGCCCTTGTTCAGCTCTCTTTCATTGCCAAAACCATCTTCTCTGAGGGCTCCCACACACGGGAAACCGTTGCCCCGCTTCCATGGCTGCGCCTGCCCAACAAAAATGTTATTGAATCATTTGACCCTGCGCCAAGCTGTGCCTTCTATTAGTTATCTGGTTGGTGTGGGGAGGGTCGGGGTCGTGGGATCAGGCACCCTCAACTGGAATGTCAACACAACACCACACACAACACGCTGCCTCACCCACCCACCCACGGCAGGAGACCTTGACGTGCCGGAAGACAAGGACGACGTCGAGAAGGGCGACGACGAGGACACCCAGGAGTAGGCTGCATTCAGTTTAGCCTTCCTCTTTTGCTGCTCTGTTGTGCTGCTGCCGCATAACAGGGACGGAGGCAGCTGTGCGCACGACAGAGCGCACGGCGTGCCGTTGTGTCCTCCTCGAGAGTTAGCTTCGTGAGTCTGATTCAGTGATGGTGGATGCGGAAGGAGGGGCGCTGCCCCCACAACACACTCCAACGCAAAACACAATAGATCTGTGGATTCGCGCCGATGCCAGGCGTCTCTCTGCAGGGGGGAGGGGGGGAGGGTGTTCCCCACCCGCCACCTCCCCCCCCCCGGCCATTTTTTTACCTTATTTTAGATAAAGCGCATGCAGCCCCTCGGCACGCATTACCTTTGCTTGGCCCGGCGCCTTTTTTTGGCGTCTTGCAATTGGGGTGACCCAAAGAAGAAAATGGGCAGAAAATTCCCAGGAAAAGTGATGCCACTCTCCCCACTCACGCATGATGCAGTCGTCAGGGGGCCCGACTAGTTGCAGTCTGAGACCCGACCACCGCGTCGTGCAACTGACAGGAGGCACGGGAGGCAAAACAAAAGTATAAGAGACTCGGGAGGAGGAAAAAATGACCCAACCCCAAACGGTAAATAACGTACGGATGGGAGACTTCACTCTGTTATAGTGTGTCAGGTTGCAGCCTATATTGTTAGGCAGCTCACTTGTGTGCGCTTCAGAGCGAAGGCCTCCATTCGGAAGTGTGTGTTGGAGCAATAGCTATTTATTACCGGTAATAATAAAGTACTTTATGGATTGAGGGTAATTACGTCCCCGAAGCAAGGTCCGAGGGTGTTTTGTTCCCCGAGGGAAGGCCCGAGGGCGAAGCCCGAGGGCCTTCCCGAGGGGAACAAAAACACCCGAGTACCTTGCTGAGGGGACGTAATTTCCCGAAATCCAGAAAGTACTCAATTAGGACCGGTTATATGGTAGTTTGTTAACGGTCCTGAAACCATTATAATCGGTTACCTGCAGAAAGCCTCCGTAGTACCAGAGCCACAACCTCCACAGATCACGCAACATCACACACATCATGCCCCGCGCCGCCGATCATGACAGCGACAGCAGCAGCAGCACATCAAGTGACGGTGACCTCATGCCAGTCCGCAGCAGGAAGGCATACACCGATCGACTGACTGACTTCGAGGCGTACGTCGCTGAGGAGGCTCCCCGGGTTCGTTCCATGAAGACAATCTACTCCGAGAAGCACATCAAGGGCTATCTCAAGGCCAAGCTGCAGGGGGGTTCTGCCGCATCGTCAATCTGGAACTACTACTCCATCATCAACTTCAAGGTCAAGATTGTCCACGGGAACATGATCAAGACAAAGATGCCACGCCTCCACCAGTACGTGAAGAATCAAACAAAGGGCTACACCACCAAACAAGCCAAAACCTTCTCTTTTCAAGAACTGCAGGACTACATGGACAAGGGCACCGGGTCGCTGGCGAGCAAGCAGGATCGTGCGCTTGTGGTGCTGGCCTTCTTCGGTGGGATGCGCTGCGTTGAACTCCGCAACCTGTCGATCGAAAACATCACCGTCCAAGATGAGCAGATCAGCGTGAAGTTCTACGGTGCAAAGCAGGGAAGCGTCGCGATTGAACGGTCGTTTGTGGTCCCCAAGATGCTGAACGAAGAAGCTGTGTTCTACGACGTCCTCAAGGCCCATCTGGCCCACCTCTCTCTGTCGGACCTCGTGACGGGGCCTGTCGCAAGACGCATCAACAAGGCCGGCAGCGCGTTCCTCGCTTCGCCCATCGGGCGAAACCAATTCTACGGGCTGCCACGGAAGATTGCGCTGTGCCTGGAAAAGGACCCGGAGGGATACACCGGGCACAGCATGAGACGCTCCGCCGCGCTGGCAGCGGCCAATGGCGGCGCGTCCACCATGGATCTCCGCAGGCATTTCGGCTGGCGCGGAGAATCGACGCCGCAGCTCTACCTTGATGCATCCACGACACACCAGCGGAACGTCGCGCACATGATGTCAAGCCAGCCTGCACAGGGGACGACGACGGGAGCGCCAAGCCAGAGCAGGGTGACTGTGGATCTGAACGTCAACCTGCCGAGGTGATGCCCTCTAGCCCCTGTGAAGTGTTGTAGCGAGTAGGAGCAATGTGGATCAAGCAAACTGGCCAGGACCTCGCCCCCACACCGCCCCTGCCCCCAGCCGCTTTTTCCAGGAAATAAAGATTTCCATTATTGCCCTCAATATTGCGGTAATAAGAAAGCTGAGTGTAAATAATGGATGAAGTCACTAAACCCAGGCTATATTCCTGTGACTGCTTTATTTCCTAGTTTTGATAAAAACTTTTTAATTACCGAATGGTCAATAATATCGCCTTTAAGTCTCGTAAAGTGGTTTATTATTACCTCTTGGCTTATGGACTTTCTGCAGGAAACCGGTAATAATGGTTTCAGGACCGGTAATAAAGCAAGAAACAGGAGGTCATGTGCAGGCAAACCACAGGGGGGGGGGGGATATGGGCGATACACTTCCCCCCCTCACATCTACCCGCGCTCTCCCATCTCTATGGTGCCTCTCTGTGCACAGTGATCTTCTCTACTTTGCTACACCCCACCCCCAACTACCCTCTCCACCCTCCCACTCTGCGAGCCCCCACACGAGATTTCCCACACGCCCACCCCACGTCCCCTGGTGTAGAGTCTATCCTGGTCGGGGGGCAAGGTATCCCTTGCCCATTCATTAGTATAGTTGGTTTTGGACCTCAGCAACGTATAAAAGGTTCCTCTGGTGTTGTGATGGGTATCGGGGTCGGAGGGGGGGGGGGTCTTTTTTTTACGCACACGACTTTCGCGCGGAAAGTGTCATTCAGCTCTGCCAAACGTGCTCTACACACCACCCCCTTCATCAGGCAAGTGGGTTCGTAAGTGTGTGTGGAAGCGTCAACGCATCAAACGAAGTATCATACAGTAGAGAGAGAGCGGCAGAGTTGAAGTGACACTTTGTTGCGTTTGATGCACCTTCCTGCGTGGGATGGGTTGTGTCATGAGTTGTCATGACACAACGCATCGCATGTTCTTCTCTTCTGCAACGCTTCGCTTTTGCGCTTTGAAAGGGCTTGGGGGTTGATAAAGAGTGGGTAAGGGCGGCCCTCTGTGCCTTTAGGCATTGTATCCTCTCTTTATATTAGGGGGTGGGGTGGGGTGGGGGGGGGACAGGGTTTTCGTGGTTTCTGAGTATCTTTCGTTTATATCACACACCCACAGCCATCCCCTTCCCCCCCCCCCCCAAACACGCATGTGATTTGTTTGTTTGTTTGTTTGTTCTGTGCAACTTTTCTTTATGTCTTCCCCTCTCCTTTCCCCACTCCCCCACCCCTCCAGCAGAGTTAGATCGTGTGCCGGTTAGGGCACATTCCACTGCGTTGTGAGTCGTGTGGTTCAGAAACCCTTGGATGGGTGGGTGGGGGTGGTCCGCGCTTTGGGTTTACTGGTTTACTGGTTCACCGGTTTACCGGTCCTGCTGAGTCGGCATCAAAAGAACTGAGAGGGCCAGCCGCTCGCAGCTTTTTAGCGAGCTTCTCTCGGCACTCTTTTCGGCGCTTTTCTCCTAAAATAGGAGAAATGTTCTTTGAAATCTCTGAAATGCTCTTTTTGAACGCTCATGCGCAAACAAAACCTGACTCTCCTTCTTGGGAAGCCCGGAGGCACACTGAAATCCACCATTTTCGGCACGTGCAGCGAACAACATCCCTCGGAGAAGGTGCGATTGGCGAATCCTCATTTGACATTTCTCTTGTCTGAACATGTCACAACGAGTCTGATTATACACCAGCCCACTGCCAGGGTGCCCCCACAACAAGCCCTATTCCACCAGACACCTTTTCACACCGAGTGTATATGTGGCCCTTTCCCCCCTCTCTCTCACCCCCCTCCCCCACCCCCTTTGTGCGGGCCGTTAGATGCGGCCCCAATGCCCCTCCATACCCTGATCACTGATCACCCCCTCGTCCCCATCCACCTCCGACCCCACCCATACTCTCTTTTCTGGCCTGTTGATGTGCCCTCCCTACACCACGCCCGATCTATTGTCGCTGATCTTCTGTTGCTGGTGTGTTCAATCTGAAGCTCAAGCCGATGCAAGGGCCAAGCCAGAGCAGAAGGGCACATGAGAGAGGGGGGGGGTACGGATTTATCTCTCTCTGGAATATCTCTGTCGATAATGGGTCTGGGTGATGACTTGCTGATGACACCTGCATCAGCCCCCAGGCAATGTTTAGAACGGGGGGGGGGTTGGGTCGGAAAGAGAAGAACGGTCCACAGAGCTCGGGAAGAGCAGCGGCAGGGGGTGGGGGGGGGTGGAAATGTGAACGGCAGGTGCAATATGACAAGAGCAGCCTGCTGGCAGTCAGGGTGCCCCCACCTGTGTGATCTATGGTCTCTAGGATCGGTACTTCTGCATTCATTTGCTGCAACCGACACTCCCTCCCCTCCCCTCTCGACACCCCCTTCCACCCCCCCACCTGCAGGGGCCTTGGGCCGCCCCCACCCGATGGATGCCTCAGCCCGCCAGGGCCAGGCAGGCCCGGGAAGCTACCGCAGCCAGACTGCCTGCCATTCTCCCGAGGAGATGATCCCCTGCATCGATTCCATCCCAGCCGCCTGCGACAGCTACTACTGCGGTGGGGGCGGGGAGCTGCAGCTGCTGGGGCGGAGGGAGTCCTACGCGAGCAGCACCGGCACGGCTGCGCCGGACCCCTGGCGGAATGACGACCTGCTTTCGGAGCTCACGCAGGAGGAGGACTCGGGGCAGGTGCTCCTTGCGATGCAGCCCCGCGGTGCAGCAGGGGGAAGCCCGAAGGAAGTGCGTGTGGTGTCTCAACCCGTTGCGCTGACTGATGCTGACGTGCGGGACTTCCTCGGCATGAAGAAGCAGGAGATGGAGGCGGAGGTGCAGAGGTGGCGCACCACATGCGCCCACCTGGAGCAGCGCGTCAGCGACCTGCAGCGGCAGCATGCGGATGACGGGAGGCGGATTGACCTGCTGACGGAGGACAAGGCGAGGCTGTCGACGGCACGCCAGGTCGACGAGCGCACCCTGGAGGGTGTCATGGCGCAGCTGATGGAGTTCGAAGGCGACATCCATCACCTGCAGACGGAGCAGCGGACGCGCGGCGTGCGGAATGGGCGCGCCTCTGCGTCGCCCGACACGTCGCCCCCCCTGCGGCAGGCAGAGCCTCTGCCTGCCGCACAGCAGCGGGAGAGCGCACGCGTCGCGCAGCTGATGGAGGAGCACCGCCTGGCTGTGGCACGCCACGACGAAGACACCGCACGCCTGCAGAGACAGCTCTCCCTCGTGACGCGCCAGATGCGGGAGGCGCAGACGCGTGCCGACACGCTCTCCAGAGACAATGCAGCCATGGCGCATTCCCTGGGTGGAGGTGGAGGTGGGGGTGGGGGCAGGAGTTCGCCCAACGTTGCACGGCACCTGGAGTTGGAGGTGTCGCTGGAGGACACACGCGAGGACCGTGTTGCGGATCTGCATCTCGAGCTGGCGGCTCGCTCGGAGGAAGTGCGTGCCCTGGAGCAGGCGGTGGCGGGGCTGCGCGAGGAGGTGGTGAAGCAGGAGGTGCGGTACGCAGCGCTCGAGGGGGAGCTGCACGCACGCACATCGCAAGTGGGGACGTCGGAGGCGGAGGCGGGGTTCCTGCGGAGCCAGCAGCGCATCGCGGAGAGGAGCGGGCTGCACATGCTGTGTGCGGCGGAGATGGATGAGCGTGTGATGCTGGAGGCGATGTTCACCGACACCCTGGGGTTCATCTCCGCAGCGATGGACGCCTTCCTGCTGTCGCATGAGACGACTGTCGCGCATTACGTCGCCCGCCTCACGCATCCCTACCGCCCGCCGCAGACGGAGGGTGAGTTCCGCATGCTGATCGATGCGTTGGTGGAGGAGCAGTGCACAGACCTCATCCTCGCCAAGCAGCAGAGCGATGCTTCTGCGTTTATGTCGGAGGAGTTGCGCGAGAGGGAGACGCTGGCGAAGTCGTTCTTCGAGTGCTGGCTGGACCTGCTGTCGCTGGAGAGGGTGATGCGCACCGATGCGCGTGCCGTGGAGGTGTCGCATGCGCGGAGCGAGGTGGTGCAGCTCAGCGAGGAGCTGACACACCTCAAGCTGGAGTATGTGCAGCGCGACATGCAGTGCGAGCGGTTGGAGAAGGCGCTGGCGAAGCGGAAGGAGGAGGCCAGCAAGGTCAAGCGCGAGGCGCACACCTCGGCGGAGGCGCAGCAGGCTGCGGCCGCTCTCGCCAAGAAGGAGGTGGCGCACCGCGCCAAAGCAAACGAGCGGTGCAAGGACCTCGAGGCACAGCTGGCGGAGGCGCAGCGGGTGGCAGAGGACAAGGCACACATGGAGAAGGTGTTGGGGCAGCTGCAGAAGACTATCGAAGAGCAGCGCCGCCAGCTGGAGCAGCGAGCGCAGCGGGAGCGCGATCGCACCGAGCCTCTGGAGCGGCTGGAGGCTGACCTGCAGGACATGCGGGAGCGGCACGGCGAGGCGTGCGAACGCATTGAAGCCAACGCAAAACAGTACCAGGAGGAGCTGGGCAACCACGAGCAGGCGCTGCGCGACCTGACCCTCGAAGTGCAGGAGAAGGATGCGGTGATCGAAGACCTGCGCCATGACGTGACAGTGATGACACGGCAGCTGCAGGACGGCACCAAGGTGCACTTCACCCTGTCGCTGAAGGACTCCGAGCTGCAGCAGTGCAAGATTGAGAAGGACGAAGCTGAGCGCCGCCTCGCCGAAGCCACCCAAGAGCTGCGGTGCCTCAACGCAGAGCTCGCAACCCGGTCGGCACCGCCACTCCCGCCCATACGCTCCTCAGCCTGGGTGCTACAGGAGCTGACGACTCTGCACGAACAGCTGACAGATTCACAGAAGCCGCTCGGCTGCGACGAGATCCTGGCACATGTCAACTTCCTCGCCGACCTGGTGAGCTACGTCAAGACGCAGACCCTTGCTGCGAGTGGCCTGGCCCTCCCCACCAGAGCACCTGCCCGGATACAGCGACCTACCAGCAGCAGGCCTCTGTCTAGACCACGGAGTAATGTAGTGTTAGATCATTGCGTAGATGAATCACCAGAGTTCATATAAGGCTGCCCAGAGGGGCCCTCTGGCTGGCAGCGGTAACAGTGTGTTTGTGTCAGTGTCGGCAGGCGCTGCTTAGATTGGAGGGGTGGGGGGGGGGGGGGGGGTAGGGGGGGTCAAATGCCCCCCCTTTTACGTGGATAAACACGATTTTTCAAAAAACCGGCGCAGAGGCCCCAAAGCCCCCGTAAACCCTCCAAACCCCCCCAGATCGGTCCGGAAACCCATCGAACCCCACTTTTCCACCATTCCGGGCACCTCAGGTGCCCGAATTGGGGTACCTAAATTTTGTGCCACCGTTTGGTACCGTACAGTGCCACTGTGTGGGAGGTTGGAAAAGAAAATGCCCCAACACACCACATCTGAGGGTTGCAATGCATGTTGCTTGCCAACCACGTCATCCGGTGGGTGTCAGGCGCTATGTAGGTGGCATCAGCCAGGTCTTCGATGTGTTCTGGCTTGTATATGTACCTCCCTGCCTGCGGCACAGGCACTGCCTTTGTCCCCCACACCAGCCACAGAGAGCGTATTGTACTCGGTCCACGGTTGCTGATTCATTGTGATGCGTTGTATCCTCGAGTGAACGTCACACACTAGTGGCACCACCACCCGCCATCCGAGAGCTGTATTGACTTTGCGCGCTTCCGTTGCATTCACCTCGCCACGCATATTGCACTGTTCAGTACCAGTGCTCTTGGGCCAGGCAAAGTAGACCGCAGCAACTACCAATTCTGCACAATGGGTACCACGACAGCGCACTTCGTGTGTTCCCGGAATGTACAGCTCGTGTTGCAACAGTCGTTGTCAACACATCCCGGTTGTGGAGCACTGCTGCACAGGAATCACACGACCATCTGGACTTGTTCCGTACCTACAGGCAGCCTCCCGGTGCATGGTGACAGGGAGGTACATATACAAGCCAGAACACATCGAAGACCTGGCTGATGCCACCTACATAGCGCCTGACACCCACCGGATGACGTGGTTGGCAAGCAACATGCATTGCAACCCTCAGATGTGGTGTGTTGGGGCATTTTCTTTTCCAACCTCCCACACAGTGGCACTGTACGGTACCAAACGGTGGCACAAAATTTAGGTACCCCAATTCGGGCACCTGAGGTGCCCGGAATGGTGGAAAAGTGGGGTTCGATGGGTTTCCGGACCGATCTGGGGGGGTTTGGAGGGTTTACGGGGGCTTTGGGGCCTCTGCGCCGGTTTTTTGAAAAATCGTGTTTGTCACCCCCATTTGACCCCCCCTAGGCATACAGTGCAAACGATAATTATTATCGTATTCCCATTATCGTATATTATCGTATACGATAATATACGATAATGGTGCGATAATTTTTTGAGATTTTCGGAAAACCAGAAATCAGCCCAGAACACATTGAAAAATTGGTAAAAGTGGAGCCGGAAGCTGCCATTTTTGCTTCTTTGAATTATTGGTGACGGGGGGCTTCACTCAGAAGTGTAGAATGTCCGTCACAAATGGGTGGCAGAGACACAACACACATATTGCCATGACATGCACATCACTATGTCTGTCTGAAGAAGTTTCAGGCACAGTGGGGCGGAGAGGACTATGGGGATTGGGCAGTGGCCGTTTCACATGCCCTTCCCCTCGTGACTTACACCCTGTCGCCACCCCACTTCATGGAAAACATGACTACGCAGCAACAGGGTCATACTTGCGGCGGTATGCAACCACCAGTACAGCCTGTTGCGGGTTCGCAAAGCCGACTGGTACGCTGCCTTGCCGTCGGGACCCAGATACTGAGGACACCCCTGTGAGAACACTGAGGGAAGACGTTGGGCTAGCCTAGTTGAAGCAGGTGTCGGGGTGACCGAGACAGAGCACCCTGCCCAGAATGCCCATGAACAAGAAAGACTGTTCGACTGATGGGGAAGAACCTGATAGGCAGGTGTGGTCTTCGGTGCAATGTTTGGAGAGATCAGGAGATTTCTCTTCAAGGCTACCACTTATGTTGGGCTTGGCCTTCGCTCCCGTGAGCAGTGAAAAAGTGAGGAACACCGTTCTTCCCCTCTGACTGACGACCAGTGATGACATAGCGAAGGACCTTGAATGGGGTTTGAACCCGAGAGAGGCAATACTCAACCAAAGGTATTCTTCAGGACCTGGCACGGAACGGGCGATACGAACGCTCCCACCGTGCGCACGGACCTGTCTGCAACTCTACAAGGAACCACGGGGTGGCGCGCGCACATCACCTCGGAGGCCTCAAGGAGCCTGCCTGACCTGCACGACTCTGCTGCGCTACAAGGCGGAGCTCGGGCGCCATCCTCACCGACAGCAAGGCAAGGGGTGATGATCATCTGGAGACACCTGAGCCCATGCAGGATCGGAGAGACGCGATCCACCTGAGGGAGACCACCATCCACCTCCTTCGGACAGACCACACAGCCTTGTCGATGACCACAGCAGCCCGGACACAGACCAGTACGCGTACCCTGCCTGCAGCACCGGACCCCACAGGCTCATCTTACCCTTCCTGGGGCTGGGAGAATGGTAGTGATCTCTATTTTGTGGCTGATTGTGGCCCTTGGCGGGGTTTGGTGGCGTCTGGCGGTGGTAAACTGGAGATTTCGGTGATTGGTTTCGGGCAAAATCAGGTGGGTATCGCATACGATAATGGGATTATCGTATGTTATCGCATACGATAATAATTATCGTATCTGGTCGTATACGATAATCCATTATCGCATCATACGATAATGGATTATCGTATGCGATAATGAATTATCGTATGCGACAATTTTCCGAAAATTATCGTATCTGGTATATATGCGATAATAATTATCGTTTGCACTGTATGCCTGGGGGGGGGGGGTTTGATACTTCGTGAAGAACGCATCGAAGGGGGGGGCGCGCGTGTTGTGGGTGCCTCCCCTGGTATTGCATAAAAACTATAATATCCGCGTATTGTGTGCCGTTTTGTTTCTGAAGAAAGCACACCGAGTCAGGCTCTCTCACACGCCCCGCGTGTGGCTGCTAAGACAACCACATATAAGGACCCTTCAAGGGTCCCTCAGGTCACTCACATCTGGCAATTATGTGCTTCACCGTTGATGTGGGTCTATGCCTGACTTGGTGGGTTACTATTCCATGTAAGTGCCAGTCTCCGGTCACTTCCAATTGAAACGCTTCAAAGAAGCACACATGTGTGTGTGTGTGGTGCCTGTGTGTCAAATCCGCCGCCCCCAGGCGCACACACCACCAGCTCTGTCATTCCGCACTATTTCCTTCTGTCCGATATGCTCTTCCTTGATTCGGCGAGCCCCGATCTCCCATCCCCCCAAGAGTCCTGTAGTTAGATGGAGTGGCCGATACACACCTTCGACACCCCGCCCCCCCCGAAGAGGTCCCACCTCCTGCACCTTGCTCTACGTTGCTGCCCCGTTCCTGCCTGCATGCACACTATCCAGCCCACCCGCAGGCGGCTAAGATGAAGGCGCTGCGGGTTGCAGGACGCGCTGCTCTGCAGCGGAGATGCATCCACTCTGTGTACGGCGGGTTTGCTAACCAGGGGGCAGGCGCCATCGGCTCTGCCCTGTCCTGGGACTCGTGCCGTGGCAGCCAAAACACCCACTTCCGGGAGCTGCGCGGGCTGGAGCACCTTACACCTGCAGGGAGGAAGCTTGTGAGCTCCATTGTCCACGACACCGAGCGTCTGCTTGCAGGTGACTGGACGACTGACTTCAGCGGTTTCTGGCAGGGTATGGCTGGGATATGGGTGGGGTGGGTGGCGGTTGTGAGCACATTTTTTTCGAGTGCATCAAAGAAAGGGCAATCTGTCCACTCTCACTTTTTGTGATTTTGTGCATACTACTATCACCGACCTTGGCCCACCTCACAGACCAGGTGCAGATGCACAAGAGCGAAGTGATCAACCTCTACGAGGGGGGTGAGAACCCTATTGGCGCTCTCCTCTGCGGCCTCTCATCCTTCGAGCCCGAAGAAAAGGCCCTGGTGCTGAAGAAGCTGAGCTACCTGGAGGCAGCTTTCAAGGCGGCAAGCGAATGCCAGGCCATCTACAGCGTGATCTACGACCAGAGGTTCCGCATGCAGCGTGAGGTGTGGGACGCCGTGGAGCGTGAAAAGATCCTCGCAGCATGCACCGAGCTGTGCGAGGAATTCGCGCAGAACGTGCCCTCCGAGTTCAAGTATGTGCATGGCAGTCGGAAAGGTCGGAAAGTTATCATTCGAAGAAACCGCAGAAGAAACTCGAAGGGCATATCTGGGGTGGTCACCTTTTTTCTTGGCCCTGCATGCACTGCAGGGAGTGTGCCCTGCATGATTCCTTCCCGGAAAATATACCACTTTCCCCCCACTCGCACCGCCTCCACACCCTCCACAGGCGGAAGGCGACGAAGGACCTGGAGTGGCACCTGTGGAACCTCCGCCACTGGGTGTGGGACGCCCCGAACGTGAAGGCGGCATTCAAGAACACGATGAACTAGAGAGTGTGCACATGTCTGCCTCTAGAGCTGGTGGTGCACCGTCAGCAGCCCCGCAGCCACCGCAAAAAATAACGCAAGCTGTGCTTTCTTTTTTTTTGCTGGACAAAATGGTGCGCGTGGCTACACAGGGCACGCTTTTTTCTGCAGGAATTATCGGCCATATCCTTGCTGTCTGCCTTGCTCTTAGGCCGCGCACTGCGGCTGAAGGTGTGGCACAGCACGGCACAGACCACCCGCTTGACAAACCCCCCGCCCCCCCCCCCCCCCTATCCCCCTATCCCCCGACTACAGCCCAAGTTATTTGATGAGCTGTGATGCCGTGTGCCTTCTGAACCGTACTGCGACTGGCGCTTTTCTTTGACATTCGTGCCCCCCCCCCCCCGACCCCCACCCCCCTCCCAAGCGATCGTTCCCTTCGAGGATGAGTGACAAGTAGGACCGGGCGGGTGGATGGGGTAAGCAGGTCGGGCGGGGGGGGAGGGGCGGGAGGATATACGGGTGGGCAAGCCAGGCAATGCCCCTACCTACCCCTCCCCGCTCTGCCCCGCTCCGGCCCACCTGGACCCAGGCTATTATTCACGAGGCAGACCCCTCCAACCCCTCCTTTGATACGCAAATACCCACCCTTTCCCCTTCCTCTCCTGCCCCGCCGGTATAATGGAGCCGCTTTTGCCGGGCGGGAGAGTGGGTGGGGGGGGGGTGGGAGTAGGGGCGGGTGGTCTGCTGGGTCGTCTGCTGAGACTTGTTCAAAAACAAAGGAAAGGAGGAGGGATGGTGATCCACGCAAAAAAAGTGAGGGGATGGGGGGGGGGAAAGCTGTGTGTATGTGACCTGTGTGTCTTGTGTTTGTGTCCCCCCCCCCCCCCCGACCCCTGTGTATGTGACTATGCCCCCCCCCCCCCCCCCCCTGACCCCCCCTCCCCCCCGACATACGACCTCTTCTCCCCCTTCCCCCCCCCCCCCCCACCTCGGCCTCGGAAGCGCCGCGCAAAAAAAAAATGTGAGGTTGGCAGTACGCCCCGCTCCACCCCCCACCACTCTTTGGGTTTGCCATCCGACGATGCATTTGCTTTGCTCGCTGTCACTTTGCATCAACTGCCTGCAACTATATCCCCTGGCGGGTCGCCACCGATTGCGATAACATACCGACACGCCTGATTTTTTTTGGCGGTGTAGTTAGCTTCGTGAATATTGTTGGGGTATTTGCCAGGCATGATATTGCTTCTCTCTGGGCCCCCCTCACATTGAGGTAATTCAAACCACCGCACACACCTTGCAGGGCACCCCACCCACAACCCCCCTCCCCCACACCCCCTCCCTCACCACCACCACACACTAATCCGCGATGCCGTTCCTCCGGGTGGTGGTGTCCGCAGTTGTCGGGAGTGCCCGGACGCAGCCTGTGTTGGGGGCTGCGCGCCTGGCATCGGCGCCAGCACAACAACAGCCCTCCCCAACTGGCGGGGATAGCTGGGCAGACGACTTCGTCACGATGCTGGAGAAGGGCAGCGGCAAGACGCTGCGCGACGAGAGACGCCAGGCAGAGGAGGCGATGGAGGCCAAGCGGAGCGACCCTTCTGAAGATCTCCTGACAGCCGCCCTGTCTGAGGGTGGGATGGGCGAAATGGAGGTTGAGAGGAGCAAGCCCAAGCAAGATCAGGCCAAGGTGCTTGCATTCGGGAGCACGAGCTCAGCTGCTGTCTCTCACACCAGCGCGCGAGACGGGCGTCGCATGGAGATGGCCGGCGACCCCAAAGAGGAGCTGATGGTTGAAATCAACAAGATCCGGGATCGCATGTCTATCCTCCCTATTAAAAGCGCCGGCGCGCTTTTCGGCCCGGGTGAGGGGGTGATGAAGATCTACGAAGAGCTGAAGTCAACCTCAGACAAGCATACGGAGACAACGAAGGTCGAGAAGGAGCGGAGGAAGATGGTGCTGAAGCAGGGGGTCCCGGACAGCCGTATCCCTGAGCGGCTCCTCACTGCGGAGGCGACAGCGGAGCGAGAGCGAGAGCTTTCGCGTGTGTGATGGAGGGGGTGGTGGTGGTGGTGTGTCAGAGGTCGCCCCGCAGGGATGCAACGAATAGACCCACCTCACACACAGTGGTGGGTTTGGATCCGTGCAGGGTTAACCCACCTTAAAAAAGTGATCAACACACACACACACACACACACACACACACACACACACACACACACACACACACACACACACACACACACACACACACACACACACAACCCCCCCTTTGCTGTGGATGTGGAGGTGCAGGTCGTGCAATACACCCATCCCAGAGAGAAGAGAGAGGGGGGGAATATCTCCGTTCCCTCAGAAGCGCAGGTTGTGAAGTGGAGTGAAGTGCAACTTAAGGTGTTCTAACACGGGTTAGGCGTGACACCTCCATCCTTTATGCATTTACGGACACTTAGATCTCGCTAGAGAGAGTGAAAAGGGTTGCCACCCAGACCTCCGGATATGCCGTTGGGTTTAGCAAAGTTATTGAGGCTAGCCCTGGGAGAGCGGGGGGGGTGGGAGGGGCGCCGGGGGGGGGGGGGGATCACTGGCAATGCCGGATCTTTGCTGTATTCCGCAAAATAAGGCAAAAAAATGTGTTCTCCAACCGTTTCTCCGCCTTCCTGTTTGGTGGCTGATGCCACGCGGGACGACGGGGGTGGGTGGGTGGGGAAAGCGGACCCAATCCTCGGGCCATCGTGACCACGCCACGCTACACGCCTCTCTTCTCTCTGCCTCTGTGTGTGCTATAGCCTGCGGGGGCGGGCAGGAGGGAGCAAAATCATTTGCCACCTCCCCAGCAAGTCTGATCCTAAATCGGAGTAAGTGGGGGTCTTCGCTCCGGGTCAATTTGGGTCAACTTGGGTCAATTTGGGTCACCCTGGGGCTTTTCACCTTAGGAAAATGGGGGGCTTCGCTCCGGGTCAATCTGGGTCAGCTTGGGTCAGTGACCCGGAGCGAAGCCCCCCCCCTTAGGTGACCAAAAATAGGTGAAAATTTTTGCCTATGTTCCCTTGTGTCAAACTTGGAGTCTGACCCAAAAATCGGAATCTGTGACCCATGGTTTATATGGGCAAACCTGAAAATTTCCGACTTTTTCCTCAATTTTTCCCACTTCCTGGCCATACCTTTCCCGACCCAAAATCAAACAAATGCAGCGGAAAATGGCCAAAAATAGGCCAAAAAACCCCAAATTTTTTCCTATGGGAACGAACATGGGGGTCTTCGCTCCGGGTCAATTTGGGTCAACTTGGGTCAATTTGGGTCACCCTGGGGCTTTTCACCTTAGGAAAATGGGGGGCTTCGCTCCGGGTCAATCTGGGTCAGCTTGGGTCAGTGACCCGGAGCGAAGCCCCCCCCCTTAGGTGACCAAAAATAGGTGAAAATTTTTGCCTATGTTCCCTTGTGTCAAACTTGGAGTCTGACCCAAAAATCGGAATCTGTGACCCATGGTTTATATGGGCAAACCTGAAAATTTCCGACTTTTTCCTCAATTTTTCCCACTTCCTGGCCATACCTTTCCCGACCCAAAATCAAACAAATGCAGCGGAAAATGGCCAAAAATAGGCCAAAAAACCCCAAATTTTTTTCCGGGGGGCTTCGCCCCCCGGACCCCCCTTGCGTGGGGGGCTTCGCCCCCCACGCCACACGCACCTCCCGGCCGGTGGCCGGTTCGGTCGTCGTCGGCTGCGGCCAAAGGGCGTGCGGTAGCCGACGCCCTTTTGTGCTCGCCTCCTCCTCCCTCACTTCAGTATGTCGTTTCAGGTGAGTCCGTGTTCCTGCTTTGTTCTTCTGTCGACTGGGACGGGCCAGTCCTCGTGGGTTGCCGGCCGGTGTGTCCTCCCCCGGGACACCCTCCTCCTCCCACCACTTGCATCTGGTTCAGCTTCAGTGAGAGCTGAGCGGGAGCCATACTTGCTCTTTTGGACCAATTGACCGCAGTCCTGCATCATGAAGAGTTAGGTAATGCCCAGTCGCAGCCATCCCCCGACCCAGGTGTTCTGCCGTGGGCCAGGTCACCATCTGCAGGTCACCCCGTCACACACCAGTGGGCAGGCCCTGTCAAAGATATCGATGTGACTGCTCTTGCCGCAGGGCATCGGATGTGGGCCTGCATTGCATCCTGTTGCCGCTCAGTTCTGTTCCCACCGGAGCTTCTTGTTGCGCCGCAGGTCGAACAGCCTTTCGTGTGGTCGGCGCTGATCTTGTATAGAACGTAGGCAGTAGGCTGCTGTGGGTGACCTGCAGGTTACCCGTCCCTTTCGTGCAGGCAGCGCGAGAGGTGCGCTGTTTATGTGTGGGAGCACGGCAGCTGCCCCACACTCCATTCTGCTCTCTTGTCTGCTGTTTATGTTGAACAAGGTCTGGCTGCCAGTGATCTCGCTGGGGGTCGGGCAAACCAAAAAAGAGGTCGGGCACAGGGTGGCCGAGCTCGCGAGAAAAAAAGTGCAGCCCAACCCCGCCCCGACTTCCCGTGGTATGATGCAAACAGGATCGAATGCACGGCCACAGAACATTTTCACCCAATTCGAGAAGCACCGGATGTTGCTGCCTTTGGTCGTCCTGCTGGATCAAAAATCAGGAATCCAGCCCCCCAGCCGCCGGAGGCCACGGTAGTGAACATCCTGAAAGTCTTCGAAGGCTAGTCCCCACACCGGTTGGTGCTGTTGCACATTCCAGGCGGGGATGGTCCTTCGCTTGGGGCATGATGAGGTGCGCTTCGATGAACACCATCAAGCCCCCAGCATGCCGTTGGGTTTTCATACGCTGCGGCGCATGAAAACTCGGCCACAAGGCCGAACCCAAAAGCCCCAAAATCTGACCCGGGAGGTAGGGCCGAGGGTAGGGCCATGCCACCCCTGGCGGCCCACCCTCCCAAACAATTACAGAAAAAGGGAGGTGGGGCCGCGGCCCCCTGCCAGCCCTGGCACGGGATCGCTGCTGGCGGGTAGTTCAGGCTCGTGGCCCTCCTCGTTCCGGATAGCCCCTCGGACATCCAAATGATTCACGTGCAGCAGCCCATGCGCAGAGAACGGTGTGCCGTCTTGTACAGCAACTGTTGGACAACTGTTGAAATCGTTTTTCACCAAAAAAAATCACTCTGCGGGCCAAGTCGAAGATTTTTCTGGGGACTTTTGGTGTCCCCAATTTTTCAATTTTCGAAAAATAAGCTCACTTTGCTAAACTGGACCCAACTCCCCACACTCTTTTTTTCCGACTTTTTCACGGGTTTTTTCCGGTTTTTTTTGGTTTTTTTTGGCGGATGGAGCGAAGACCCCCAGTATAAGAGATTCGGCCAAAATGTATTTTTTTCCCTTTATTTTTTTCCTTTTGGTTCTGAGCCAAGTAACATGGACCAATAAAATTTCTGGAGAAAAAGAAATGCCATGGCGTGAGCCACGGATTCGAACGATTCAAATAAAGCCATTTTCGGGAGGAAAAAAAATGGGACCAAAAATGGGGGAAGTGGGGGCTGGGTGGGCCCGCCCCCACAGACCATGGCCTCCACCTGGCTTCCAGTGACTGCCTCCCGCGCGGCACTGGGTTCCTACCTGATGTCGGAGTGATCCACACCGAGTTCATCTTGGAAGGTACAGATGTTCACTACCGTGGCCTCCGGCGGCTGGGGGGCTCCGCCCCCCAGACCCCCCATGCAGACCAGCGGCGTGTGCTGGCTTGTCCTTATGCGACTGGGGTTCTTCGCTACCGTCAAGTTTTCGTCAAAGTTCGGCGATTTCCTCCAATACATACAGAGGAGGAAATGCACCAACACACTCGTCTGACTGCTTCTGCCCGCGCAACACTGGGTTCCGACCTGATGTCGGAGCGATCCACACCGAGTTCAGCTCGGAAGTTCACTACCGTGGCCTCCGGCGGCTGGGGGGCTCCGCCCCCCAGACCCCCCTGTGGCTTGTGCTTGTCCTTATGCGACTGGGGGGTTTCTTCGCTACCGCCAGGTTTTCGTCAAAGTTCGGCGATTTCCTCGGATGCACACATAGACTGTGACGGGCGCTGTGAAAACAAAATGACCCCACCACGATCCGCACCGAGCTCAAAAATGCAAATAAAGGCGGAAAAACAGGGGGGAACGGGGAAAAAAGGAGAAGGAAAAAAATCCGGAGTAAATTTTCAGGATTTTGGCCGAAAAACCCCGGTGTAAGGATCATACATGCTCCCCAGCCATAACCTGCAGTTCATAGGGGTGATGCCACACCCCCTCCCCCGGCAATGACAGTCCCTGCCTCTCTCTGTGTGTGGCCATCTCACACGGCACGTTTGTCCCCCCACCCCCTCCCCAGCCGCAGATGCTGAGGTTCGCTCTTCTCTATCGTTCTCTCTCAAAACCCCGACTTCTGGCGAACTGAGTTCTGCAACAAGGCTCCAACTCCCGCACCCCGCAGGTTCCACATGCGGCGTGTGGTGGAGGGCGTGGCCCGTTCCACACCACCGCTGCGTCAATGTGGTGCCCTCGGAACCCGCCACCACGGCACACCCGCCCTGGAGTCTGACTTCGAGCGGAAGCTCACCTCCATCCAGAGGGGCGGGATCCGCGATCTGACGCGCGAGCCGCTGCTCACCACGGGGAGCTCTAATGTGCCTACTCTCGACACGGCGGGCTCACAGGGGGCGAGAGGACTGAAGGGGGCGCTGCCAACACGCAACCACGGTGTCCGGATCGGTGAGCACGATGCGTTGGGCCAGGTACTCCTGATGCACGGCCTGGGCGCGATGCCTGAGCTCGTAGAGAACACGGCGCGCGAGCGTGCCGTCACCCCCATTTCCGATATGAACCACTCCACGATGCTGGAGACGCTGCAGAAGGTGACCGCCCGATTGACAAAGACGTCGCAGGCGCGCTGCCTCGGCCAGTCGAGCCTCGCGGGGTTTTACACTATTTTCAGGGAGGTGAGCCAGAGCGTAGAGAGCAGGGGCAGTGGTGGTGGAGACAATTCCTGCGAATACCTCGTCAGCACCAAGTCTAAATCGATGCGGGGTGCGGCACCTCTCTTCCGAGATGCGGATGTGTCTGCGGAGGCGGTGGCGCGCAGGTTGGACGAGCTGCAGGAGGTGCGTTCTACGGGCATGACCCGCCAGCAGGTGCGGCAGTCTGTGCGCTCCGCATCGATGCAGCTCGACACATATCCTGTGGCAGACGGGATGATGGCGCCGGTGTTGGAGGTCGTGTCAAAGCAGCCCCATGTCGACGAGTTCGACTTCTCCGCAGAGTCAGAGGCATGTTACGAAAAGATCCAGCTCCTGCTAAAGAGGTTTGAACGTCGCCCTGCCAAACGCACGCTTTCCCCTACATCATCGGCTCCGGTGAATGAGCCGCTGGTCCAGTTCCCCAGGAATCCAAAGGGGGGTTCCAGGGTGGCTGCTCCCTCGAAGCCGGATGAAGGGCGCCCCTCAGGGCCCAGGAGGGGTGTTGTTGCACAGTCGATAAAAGGCGCACTGTCGCGTGCCGCCCCCAGGAAGTAGATTGTATTCACGGAGGTGATTCCTTCATCTCCCTTCCGCCTTCTGTGTCAAAAAAGTGTCAGGGGGGCGGGGGGGTGGCAACCCGGTTTTGTTCTTTCTCACTCAAGGGGGGGTTTGAGGGGAAGAAGAGAGGGTGGTCTCACCATATTCCAACTTGTTGGCTGGCGGATGAAGGGCGCCCCTCGTCGTGTTTTTCTTGCGCAGCTGCCTGATGGCCATATTCGCGCGGGGTGGGGGGGGGGGGGAGGAGGGTGGAGTTTGCACTACCGCAGGAGTTGGGCCTGCCTGCCACCGTAGGTGACAGGCCGCATGTGAGCGACAGCCCAAACCAAAATGCCAAAATACCCTGGGGCTTGGGGTGAGAGGGAGGGAGGGGGGGTTTAACCCGGCCCTGCCCTGCCCAGATGAGCCCTTCTCCCCCTTACCCCCCCCCCCTCAGCGCCGCACCGCTCCGTGGTGTCGGGACAGGCGCACGCCACAGGACTCCTCCTAGCTACCGCCCACTCATGGCTGAGCGAGATGGGATTCAAGTTTCGCCTCCAACCTGCCCGCTCCCTACCCCACTCCCAATATAACGCTTGCATTGCATCTGCCATTTGGTTGGTTGTGGCTGAACTGGTTCAGTGTGAAACACTGGTCCCAGTGTTTTGAAGCAAACACCCCCCCCCCCCCTTTTTCCCACCTCACCTTCACTGAATCAGGGCCGATCTGCAACATGCTGCCACGGCAGGCTTTTGCCGCGGTGCGTGCATGCAGTGCCTCACTCACATGCGCGCGGCAGTCCCGCAACCGCCGCGGAAAAAAGGCCGAGCACGATACGCTAAACTTTTCTCTGAATAGGGAAGCCCTTGAGGAATTTGCCCCGGAGCTGTTCCCCGGGAAGGTGGATATGATATCCGGTGAGGCGAGGGACAAGGTTCTGGTCGCGCTGTACAATGACGCGCCTGGCCCCCAGGAGAAGACGAGCATCTGGCCAGACATCGACCTGACGCGAAAGAAGCCTGCACCCCCGGCCCACACCCCCCCTCCTCCTGCCCGCCCCGCTCCAAAGCCTCAGGCGAGTGTCAACAGATTTGCGGAGGCTTTCCACAAGCTGAAGAAGAGCGCTACATTGGAGCAGGCGGCTGCAAAAGGGCGGATGTCCACAGCGGCGGGCGCCTCGGCGGCTGTCGCGGCTGCGGCCAAAATCCCCGACCCGCCCTCCCTGGAGGCATCCCCGAAGCCTGCTGCGGAGCAGCCAGCCAGCCCGTCGCCTACACCATCTCGGCCTGCCGTGCCGCCGCCGACCCCATCTGCGGCCCCTGCGACCCCTGCTGCCGCTGCCCCCAGCCAGCAGGCTCCCAGCCGGGCTGAGCCCCCCTCTGGGATGGCGCAAGCTTGGATGCAGAGCCAAGCTGAGATGCAGGATAAGGTGTGTTATTGTGTGCGGGTTGTACTATCCCCCCCCCCCCCCCTAGGCATACACCAGGCATGTCGCTAAGCGTCGACCGTCGACCCAGTGATTTTGGGTTTCCCCCCCCATAAAAAAGCGTCGACCCAGCGTCGACCCAGTGGACTGGGTTGACGCTTGGTCGAGGCTTGGAGCGTCGACCTAGTGGAACTGGGTTGCCATTCAAGCCTGGACCAAGCGTCAACCCATTTATTACACTGGGTCGACGCTAACCTAGCGTTGGCCCGGTTACACTGGGTCGACGCTCACCAAGCGTCGACCAAGCGTCAACCCACTTTCACTGGGTCGACGTCGAAGAGAGTATGGTTTTGCAGGAACAGATGCTCACTACCGTGGCCTCCGGCGGCTGGGGGGCTCCGCCCCCCAGACCCCCCTGTGGCGTATGTCTCGTACTCAAGTCATTCGATTCCCACCGGGTCAGGGAATCCACCCACTCCAGTAGCCTCAGGAGGACGCAGCCAACTCACACAGAATCTGTACGCCCACAATGAACAGATGCTCACTACCGTGGCCTCCGGCGGCTGGGGGGCCCTGCCCCCCAGACCCCCCATCTCGCGTGCCCGTCTAGTAACCAAGTCCTTGCGCTTTGACGGCCGTGACATATCAGGGGGCAGCGTCGAAATCATGGTCCTGAAAGCCATTTTTTGGTTTCCTCCGGCACCCGACGGCGCGAGCGGGAGAGGAACCACGGAAGGAACCCAGCGCCTCACACCGTGCCCACCTAGTGGTCCACCGATGGGAAAATTTGGCAACAACACGAGCGCGCGCGAGAAAAATTGACCCCTAGTGTTTTCCCCCCTGATCCCCCCCCAAAACAGGAGCGTCAACCCACCAAATCTCCAAAATCGAAAAGTTAGCGACAGGCCTGGGCATACACGGTGGACTCCCACACGTCAGGGTGCACCTTTTTGGGATATCGGAATATCGGGGGTCCAGACCCCCGCTCGCGGGGGTCGGGACCCCCGCGAGCGGGGGTATGGACCCCGCTCGCGGGGGTCGTCTGGGCACCAAAAATAGCAGGGCAGACTCCCGCTAGCGGGGGTCCAGACTCCCGCTAGCGGGGGTCCAGACCCCCACTCGCCCAGACCCCCGCTCCAGGGGGTGGGAGTCCACCGTGTACTTGTACCCCCATATGGGGAAGGCCAAAAATATGGGGAAAATATGGGGAAAATATGGGGGGAATATGGGGGGTTTTTCAAGTCCTGTTCCCCCATATTTCCCCCATATGGGGGATATATGGGGGAAAACCCAGGGGTTCCTCAGGTGGAAGCAGTCAGCAAACAGTTCTCTTCGTTCTGCTTTTCACAGGGTGTGAAGTCAGCCACTGACAGGGGACGTCTAGCACCTTGCAGAGCCATCTCACCTCGTCGCTTTCTGCAGAGAGGAAACGCCCGGCTGAAGTGCTCGAGTCAGACCACAAAAGGTGCTGTGAGAGTGCCGACCGCCACTTTCTTCAAGTCTGAGTAGCGGTCATCGGAGCATGCTGTCCAGTAGTCCTGTCTTTGCTGGCAGAACAGTTGCGTCCTGCAGCCAGTCCTTGTACTGGCCTTCACAGGTCTCATTCCACCCGGCAGATGCAGCTTGAACATGTCAAGCTGCCTGGTGACGAGCGTCGACTCCGACTTTTCGGCGCTCGGAGCGGTCAAAAGCGGCGGAAGCGCCTGACACCAGAATGCACTGCTTGTGAATTCCCTTGTCTAATTAAGGACCTCAGGGGGCAGTTCGCAATCGCAAACACACCAGAGGAGGAGGACAGCGAGTGTGAGAGTGAGGACTTAAAAACACAAGAGTGTGTGTTGTGAGGAGCTGTTAACCCTGAACGCGCTATGTGTGTCTGTGCGTATGTGTCCACCACCGCTGCCGCTGTCACTGCGGTGCCCCGCCAAACCGGGAAGCGTTCGCTCTCCGCTGCCGCTGTATCGGCGCAGGAGAGGAACAGGAGGTCGGTGCGACCCACCTGGGGGATCTTCCAGGGGGGGCCAGACCTGGCCACACCTGAACGAGCGCGCACCTCCCCAGGATCGGACTCCTGGAGGATCCCCAACAAGGCATGAGGCCGGTTTCGACGCGCACTTCGTGTGTGTCTGTGCCTGAGTGGTTTGATGTTCTCCCGTTGCAGCAGGAATACCCCCATATCCCCCATATTTACCCCATATTCCCCCATATTTTACCGGGTTTTCCCCATATTTTCAGCCTTTTTCCCCATATGGGGGCGGGGTTTTGAGACCCCCCAGATTTCCCCCAGATTTAGGGGGTTCCCCATATGGGGGGACAAGTATGCCTAGGGGGGGTCGAAAGCCCCGTTTTTGTCCCAAAATGGTGTTTTTCGACATAGCAGCCGCGGCCCTCTATTTGACCTTCTGACCCCCCAGAACCCACCATACCCCGGTTTTTGGGCCCTAGGAGTCCGATTTTCGGGCTCCCGAGCCCCGGAAAGTCGATTTTTGATGATGTCAATTTTTCCGTTCCCTATACTGCACCTCCGGGTCATGGCACGGACGCCTGCCACGGGCAGATAGTAAAACACTCTCATCCTGGGACGTCCGAGCGCACACCATCCTGCGGCTGTGATTTTCTGATGCAACCGCTCATCCGCGCCACAAACAACGTCGTATCCCAACGATTCGGACAGTGAGAAGATGCCATCGAATACTGCCATCTGACACAGTCGTTGGGTGGCCTGCTATTGAACTCGGAGCTGCCAGGAACAGGGAGGATGTCATCATAGCCGACAGTGATGCATTAGTGTTGATGCCCTCATGAGAATGCTCTCTTAGAATGCAAGGCAGGTAAACTGTCCCGACTAAACACTTGCCACTGCTGCCGTTATCTGCGAAGCATTTCTCCTGTGGATGCAGACAGTCAAGGGAGGTGGAAGAGCGCAGCGAGTACCCAGCTGCAACGCAGAGCCCGAGCTTATCATCAAGGTTCTCTTCTGGCGCTCAAGACCAGGGTCCTGTGGGACCTGGTCTCAGAACAGTGTCCGGGTATTTATGCTGCACGCGCCTTATGTAAATGACGAGTGCGCGGAACTGGCTAAAGACGCTGCGAAGGATATGCTCGGGACATTCAAGCGTCCTCCGTACGCTGAGGCGAGGAAGGGGATCAAGGAATCACACAGTGCAACTCTCGCAACAACCATTTCACAGAAGAAGTGCGCGGGCTTCGAATGCACGTCCTGAATAATCAGAAAGTCATTGCACGCCCTGCTCAGCAAGCCATGAGCAAGTCGTGAGGGTTGGTTCGCAAACCCCCCTCCCGACAGAGGAGACCTTTCAACTTACAAAGAGTTCGTTGGCCAGACCAGCATCTCAGTGTCGGAGCAGTGGCCAGTTGTGCCGCCTGTCCCTTGCAGCCAAGCACCGCACACTGTGCAAGTTGATGACGGTTCCCACTCTGCATCAGTATGCATCTTTGCATGATCTGGCAGTGTATACAGAGAAGGAGATGGTGGCTGCCCGCATTCAACAGTTTGGTGCGACGCTGGAGTGGGAAGAGGGTCGAAAGATGCAGGATTGGCACCTATGGAGGGTCTTGAGGACGCAGGGGAGGAAGGGGTGGAGGAGGTCGAGAAAGTGGGCCTGCACATGGGCTGATAGTGGACTGGCGAACCCGTGCGTGACCCTGAGGTGCAGTATAGGGAACAAAATTTTGACATCATCAAAAATCGACTTTCCGGGGCTCGGGAGCCCGAAAATCGGACTCCTAGGGCCCAAAAACCGGGGTATGGTGGGTTCTGGGGGGTCAGAAGGTCAAATAGAGGGCCGCGGCTGCTATGTCGAAAAACCCCATTTTGGGACAGGCTTTCGACCCGCCCTACCCCCCCCCCCCTAGGGGGGGTCAAATGCCACCCTTTTACGTGGACAAACACGATTTTTCAAAAAACCGGCGCAGAGGCCCCAAAGCCCCCGTAAACCCTCCAAACCCCCCCAGATCGGTCCGGAAACCCATCGAACCCCACTTTTCCACCATTCCGGGCACCTCAGGTGCCCGAATTGGGGTACCTAAATTTTGTGCCACCGTTTGGTACCGGACAGTGCCACTGTGTGGGAGGTTGGAAAAGAAAATGCCCCAACACACCACATCTGAGGGTTGCAATGCATGTTGCTTGCCAACCACGTCATCCGGTGGGTGTCAGGCGCTATGTAGGTGGCATTAGCCAGGTCTTCGATGAGTTCTGGCTTGTATATGTACCTCCCTGCCACCATGCACCGGGAGGCTGCCTGTAGGTACGGAACAAGTCCAGATGGTCGTGTGATTCCTGTGCAGCAGTGCTCCACAACCGGGATGTGTTGACAACGACTGTTGCAACACGAGCTGTACATTCCGGGAACACACGAAGTGCGCTGTCGTGGTACCCATTGTGCCAGAATTGGTAGTTGCTGCGGTCTACTTTGCCTGGCCCAAGAGCACTGGTACTGAACGGTGCAATATGCGTGGCGAGGTGAATGCAACGGAAGGGCGCAAAGTCAATACAGCTCTCGGATGGCGGGTGGTGGTGCCACTAGTGTGTGACGTTCACTCGAGGATACAACGCATCACAATGAATCAGCAACCGTGGACCGAGTACAATACGCTCTCTGTGGCTGGTGTGGGGGACAAAGGCAGTGCCTGTGCCGCAGGCAGGGAGGTACATATACAAGCCAGAACACATCGAAGACCTGGCTCATGCCACCTACATAGCGCCTGACACCCACCGGATGACGTGGTTGGCAAGCAACATGCATTGCAACCCTCAGATGTGGTGTGTTGGGGCATTTTCTTTTCCAACCTCCCACACAGTGGCACTGTCCGGTACCAAACGGTGGCACAAAATTTAGGTACCCCAATTCGGGCACCTGAGGTGCCCGGAATGGTGGAAAAGTGGGGTTCGATGGGTTTCCGGACCGATCTGGGGGGGGTTTGGAGGGTTTACGGGGGCTTTGGGGCCTCTGCGCCGGTTTTTTGAAAAATCGTGTTTGTCACCCCCATTTGACCCCCCCTACCCCCCCCCCCCCCCCCCACCCCCACCGGAGAACATCCTTGTGCTTCCTTCTGCTTCTATTTCAGTACCCCCCTCCCCCTCCCTCCGCCCCTGTTGTGCTGCTGTGCACACGCCCCTTCAACCTCCCTGCTGCGGATGCTGGAGGGGAGGGGTGGTCTCGACAATCAAAAAAAACCCCCTTCCTGCAGGCCTTCCTTCTATTTCACGACCCCCTCCCCCCTTACCGCAAACCGCACAACCCTACACGCAGATAAAAGCTCTGGAAGCGCGGGTGAAGCTCCTTTCAACGCGCCCTGCCCCTTCTGCTGCTGTGCCGCTGCCCACCGCACTCCACTACGAGGTATGTGCCGTGCAGCCCAGGTCCTGACTGAGGGTTCTACTGAGTGGGTGGAGGGGGGGAGAGTCGGGGTGGGGGTGGGTGTGTGTGCAAAAGGCATAGCGTGCAGCGAAACTTTTGGAGGAACAGCAAACACGGAGGGATATTGCTGGCCATGCTGCATCATGTTGCCAAGGAAGTGCAAGCATAAACAAGAAATTTGCACCAGAGGCATGCGGAGGGCGTCCCTGCGTAGTTTCCCTGCCCTGGGCACGCAGTGCAGTTCTGAACATGATTATGAAGGCGTGCAACTCCACCTCCACCTCCATCGCTGCCTGCAGGTGATGCGTGAGGAAGCTGAGCCGATGAAGATTGCCGTGGAGGAGGTGGATGACCGGGAGATTGTCGGGTCCATCAACCGGGTCGATCTGGCGGGTATCGTGGGCCGGCCTTCCACGAAGCTGTGGCAGACGGGCGTGGTGACGGAGTTCACCCTGACAACCACCTTCTCGCGTGCCGAGGTGCGTGGAAGCGGTCTTGTCACCGAGCGTGAGACGCACAAAATTTTTGTGCATGGGAAGACCCTCGCTAACTTTATCATGGGCCGTATCAGGCAGGGGTTCCACGTTCACATCCAGGGGCGGCTGTCGTGCTACCCACGCTGGTCTGAGGAGGAGGGCAGGATGATCCCTGCCTATGCCGTTAACGTGCATCCCGAAGCTGGCGGCATGGTCACAATCCTGAGGGGAAGTGTGCAGAATCGTGATGCTGAGTTCAACTCGATTGAGTTCGCCCACCAGACAGTAGCGAGGCAGGCAGCGGCTCAGAAGGCGAATGCGGCGCCTGCTGCAGAAGCAGAGCCCAGCAAAGAGGAGGGTTCACAGGAGGCAACGGCGGCAACGGCGTAGTGTATCACTAAACTGCGGCCCTCTTGAACCCCCCCCACCTGACAGAAAGGCGGATGTGTTGGTTCGGAGTACCCCCTCCTCCCACCACCGCCAGTTCGTCCTACACTGCGGTGTGATCTGCACCGCTTGATTTTTTTTGGCCAAATAATACCTTGGTTTTCCTGCCGCAGGCACAGCCTGAACCTCTTCCAGAACTCAGGCGGCTACACTACCAACACAAAAACCCACGGCCTGGGGGGAGACGGGGTTGTTTCCCCCCTCATCCCAGTTGACGAATACTCTGTTCTCCCTTTTCCTTCAGATATGCGCCACACACACACACAGTGGGGAATGATCCGCGCAGGGCCCCCTCACTTACAACGCGGTCACCGCAACACACAGTTTTAAGTAAGAAAGTTGGGCACGGGGTCCCCCCCACCCCGCCACGCCCTCCCTGCGGAAGGGGCAGGGTGTGCGGCCTCCTTGGTCATGGACACAGCAGGCCAGCCTGCATGACGAGCGAAGGGGTGGCAGTTCTGTCTGTCTTTATCTCTTTCTCTCTGTCCCTCTCTGTGCCTTGGTTTCCCCCCCCCCCCCCTTCTTCAGTGCCCACACACACACCTGCTCAAATGTGGGGCCCCCTCATGTCGAGAACGAACGCCCCCTCTCCGGACTCTCTTCCCGCCGAACGATCGTGCTGGCCTGATGGCGCAAAACTGACGCACTTGGGGATAGGGTGTGGTGGGTTTTGGTGGGTTTCCTACGCTGCCCCTCTGGCTGACCCAGCTCTCCCTTGTAACACCGAGAGCTGCATCAGGTGTGCAGCACCTGCTTTTTTTTGCCAATGGGTGGGGGCAGGCCTGTCGCTAACTTTTCGATTTTGGAGATTTGGTGGGTTGACGCTCCTGTTTTGGGGGGGGATCAGGGGGGAAAACACTAGGGGTCAATTTTTCTCGCGCGCGCTTCGCGCGCGCTCGTGTTGTTGCCAAATTTTCCCATCGGTGGACCACTAGGTGGGCACGGTGTGAGGCGCTGGGTTCCTTCCGTGGTTCCTCTCCCGCTCGCGCCGTCGGGTGCCGGAGGAAACCAAAAAATGGCTTTCGGGACCATGATTTCGACGCTGCCCCCTGATATGCCACGGCCGTCAAAGCGCAAGGACTTGGTTACTAGACGGGCACGCGAGATAGGGGGGCTGGGGGGCAGAGCCCCCCAGCCGCCGGAGGCCACGGTAGTGAACATCTGTTCATTGTGGGCGTACAGATTCTGTGTGAGTTGGCTGTGTCCCCCTGAGGCGACTGGAGTGGTTGGATTCCCTGACCCGGTGGGAATCGAATGACTTGAGTACGAGACACACGCCACAGGGGGGTCTGGGGGGCGGAGCCCCCCAGCCGCCGGAGGCCACGGTAGTGATCATCTGTTCCTGCAAAACCATACTCTCTTCGACGTCGACCCAGTGAAAGTGGGTTGACGCTTGGTCGACGCTTGGTGAGCGTCGACCCAGTGTAACCGGGTCAACGCTAGGTTAGCGTCGACCCAGTGTAATAAATGGGTTGACGCTTGGTCCAGGCTTGAATGGCAACCCAGTTCCACTGGGTCGACGCTCCAAGCCTCGACCAAGCGTCAACCCAGTCCACTGGGTCGACGCTGGGTCGACGCTTTTTTATGGGGGGGGAAACCCAAAATCACTGGGTCGACGGTCGACGCTTAGCGACATGCCTGGGGTGGGGGGGGGGGCTGGAGGGGGGGGGCACGGGGCACTCGCTTATTTCTGCACTTCTTTAGGGCGTAAAGCCCCCCCCCCCCCCCCGCGCCTCCCCCATCCAAAACCCCGCCACCCTCTTCTCTCCGCCACCACCGCCATATGTTGCATTGACTGCTGATGCAGTCTGTTTCTCCCGCCTCCTCCCCCTCCCCCTCCCCCTCCCCCGCACTGTCAGCAGTGCCATATTTCTCATGATGGGTGGCTCGGGGTCAGCCTCATCCCCCTCCCTCCCGGTCGTAAAAAACAGGCCATGGCACCGGCCTGTGCTTCGGGCTGTTATCATGAACCTCGTTGTCCCCTGCGACTCCTGCGGGAGAGATGGTTGTAGACAGCGGTTGCTGGGGGGGGGGGGGGTAGGGGGGGTCAAATGCCACCCTTTTACGTGGACAAACACGATTTTTCAAAAAACCGGCGCAGAGGCCCCAAAGCCCCCGTAAACCCTCCAAACCCCCCCAGATCGGTCCGGAAACCCATCGAACCCCACTTTTCCACCATTCCGGGCACCTCAGGTGCCCGAATTGGGGTACCTAAATTTTGTGCCACCGTTTGGTACCGTACAGTGCCACTGTGTGGGAGGTTGGAAAAGAAAATGCCCCAACACACCACATCTGAGGGTTGCAATGCATGTTGCTTGCCAACCACGTCATCCGGTGGGTGTCAGGCGCTATGTAGGTGGCATTAGCCAGGTCTTCGATGTGTTCTGGCTTGTATATATATCTCCCTGCCACCATGCACCGGGAGGCTGCCTGTAGGTACGGAACAGTCCAGATGGTCGTGTGATTCCTGTGCAGCAGTGCTCCACAACCGGGATGTGTTGACAACGACTGTTGCAACACGAGCTGTACATTCCGGGAACACATGAAGTGCGCTGTCGTGGTACCCATTGTGCCAGAATTGGTAGTTGCTGCGGTCTACTTTGCCTGGCCCAAGAGCACTGGTACTGAACGGTGCAATATGCGTGGCGAGGTGAATACAACGGAAGCGCGCAAAGTCAATACAGCTCTCGGATGGCGGGTGGTGGTGCCACTAGTGTGTGACGTTCACTCGAGGATACAACGCATCACAATGAATCAGCAACCGTGGACCGAGTACAATACGCTCTCTGTGGCTGGTGTGGGGGACAAAGGCAGTGCCTGTGCCGCAGGCAGGGAGGTATATATACAAGCCAGAACACATCGAAGACCTGGCTAATGCCACCTACATAGCGCCTGACACCCACCGGATGACGTGGTTGGCAAGCAACATGCATTGCAACCCTCAGATGTGGTGTGTTGGGGCATTTTCTTTTCCAACCTCCCACACAGTGGCACTGTACGGTACCAAACGGTGGCACAAAATTTAGGTACCCCAATTCGGGCACCTGAGGTGCCCGGAATGGTGGAAAAGTGGGGTTCGATGGGTTTCCGGACCGATCTGGGGGGGTTTGGAGGGTTTACGGGGGCTTTGGGGCCTCTGCGCCGGTTTTTTGAAAAATCGTGTTTGTCACCCCCATTTGACCCCCCCTAGGGGGGGGGGGGGCGGAGGGTGGGGTGTGTGTGGAGGGGGGGGTTTTTTTTCACGGCGCTGAAATGATGGCATTTCACTTGCCGTTTCCACATTGGCGCGGCATGGCATATGCTGGTTTAGATGTGGTTCCCCGCAGTCAATCGGGTTCAGTTTACTGCGCCCCCTCCAGGGCGGAGACACGGCGGAATGTCTGTGCTATTTCACGTGGATTGAGGCACGGATGGGATTCAGTATTGCATTGAAATATATCATGGTGCGTGCGGACACGTCGTGTTTTGTTGTGGCACACACCGTTGCTCACATGCAGCAGTGGAGCCAACCCGCACGGAGGATGTAATTTTCCAGCTGGAGGCCATTTCCGTGACATTCACTGCCCCTCGGAATTCAGAACGTAAGTCTCAGTGGCTGGTCTTCACCCCCCATCTCCATCCCCGCCTCAACTTGCCGGCCCTGTTCACTACCCTCTTCAGCTCATGTGTGCATCTTGGCGTGCCGTCGTGGTTGCGTTGATACAAGCCCCCACACGGAGCAGGGAACTCATCCGCAAGGAAAAGACAACAGCTAAAGATGAACACACTTTCGGAGCCGCGTGCGCTGTACCAGCGTGCTGGGCAGGTGATGGGGACGATGGTGCCGGATGAGGCGCTGTCGACGTTCGACAAGGTGCTGCCCCTGGGCATGGTGGCAGAGCAGAGCAGCGACTCGGACGACATTATCAAGGTATGGCGGCTGCTTCGGGATAGGGGTTCTGTGTTGCTGGTGCATGGGCTGTTCAACAAAGGGATACAGCTGGCTTGTGCAGTGCAGTGCAACCTCCCCATGCCCAACCACCCTCCTGTGCAGAGCTGCGTCGAGATTGTGGTGAACAGCGCACACCAGGAGGAGTCTGACGACCAGGAGACGGCACAGGACTACGGGACTCTCATCCGCAACACCAACGACGCTGCGTACTACGAGGACACTCCAAAGGAGGTTGCGGCAGAGGAGGATGAGGAGGAAGACGGCAATGTTGTGGTGCGTGTGAGGCGTGTCCCCCGCGAGTCCGAGATGGTGCGTCCTTGCACCCACAACAACTGGACGAAGCAGACGAAGAAGCGCGGCAAACTCGTCCTGAAGTGCATGGTGTGCAAGGCCTTGTGGAAGACGTACCCGGAGTTCCACACCAAGTGCATCGACTTCCACAACGGGAAGTGTGAGAAGGGCGCCGAATGCGAGCACCCCCACGTCTACGCCCGCAGGGATGCGAAGACGAAGAAGACGCAGCCGGAGGAGTTCACCACCGCCCGTGGGACGGCACCCGTCCACTACTACTCGGTGTTCGAGGCAGGTTCCCCGTCGAGCTACATCCCCGACCCGCGTGCCCAGCAGACGCCGCAGGCATCACCGGGCGCAATGAGCTTCCCGACAACGCACTACGCATCCTTCGAGGGGTCCACAGAGGGCTTCTTCCCGCCGATGACCAACCATGTGAACAGCCATGCCCAGGCCGCCTCGATCCCGGGGGTGCAGGTGCTGCCCCAGCAGCTGCACGCGAAGTCCGCCCAGCAGGAGACAGCGCAGCCCCAGCAGGTCGTGGCACAGCCCGTGGTTGCAGCCAAACCGGAACCGCGTCGTGTTTGGGCACACGACCCCTACGGCACAGTGTTGATGTGAGGTGCCTTCTATCCCATCGTGAAAATCTGAGAGGTTTATATATGACGTTGCACTAGCTCCCGCTATCCCGCCCCCTCGTTCAAATGGAGTTTGCTGCGGCACCTCAGTTGTGAATCCCATCTGATGGCTGCGGCGCCAGTTGTGCGTGGGGGTAGGGGGGAGAAGGGGGGGGGGTGCAAGGCAAAAATCAACGCAGCACCAGCAACACCAACAAAATAAATCGCGGCATCAGTTGCCTGTGGCTTTCTTTCTTTCTTTATTGTTTTTTTTGTTGCCATGCACGATGCCATGCCCCCTCCTCCTCCTCCTCAACACACCCCACCCCTCCTTCCGGTTCCCCCATTCTTATTCATCCCCTCAACTTCTCCATTTCCCCATTCCCAACACCCCTCAAAACTCTCGCTCCCCGCCTCCCTCGTCTTTCCATCATTTTGTCGTTAGACAGAGCCTGCTGTCTCTGCGGATGTACGATAGGGGGGGGGGTGTCCCCGTGACGCAAACGCAGGTCACCCCTTTCGAAACTAAGCAGCGCAGCAGGAGTGGCCCGTGGTGGCAGTGTCGGGGGATGGGGGGGGGGGGGGTTGTGTGGATGAAAGCCCAAAACGCATTTCGTATGGATCAGGAATCAATCCCAGGGAAATCCTTTTGGAGTTTTTTTTGGATCACAGGAGGGTTCCTGAATCTATCCGGGGCATTCGTTCCTGCTGGCCCCTGATGGAGGCGGAGGCCAGAACAGTGAGTTTGACTCACTATATGTGCCGAATTGACAGGGGATGTGCCCCCAACAGGGGCTCCATGTGGGCGGATGTGGGATGGGAGTCTTGGCAACGATCCATGCGGAACGTATTGAGCTTTCGCTTGCCCGTGTTATATCAACTCCGAATTGAACAGGGAGCACAGTCACCTCGCATTTTGCCCCGCACGACTATGATTTTGTGCCGATACTCGTGCTGTCTGTAGCAGTGGGTGTCGTACCGACGCCCTGCGTAGTGTTACCCCGTCAAATCACACCATACGACTGCAGTGTGACGTGATACCCTACATTGTTTTGGCAAAAAAAAAAGCAAGCAACAAGAAATCGTGCGTGTTTTGGCATGGGGGTTTCCCCCACAGGAACCCGATCGCAACACCCTTCTGGAAGCGAGATTCGGAATGGAATCGAGCGGGATCGGGTTCCGGTGGGGGAGACGTTTCCCCCCAGGTTTCAACCGTTCTGCCAGTGTTGGGTGGGGGGCCGCACACTCTGCACATCCCTGTTCTTCCAAAAAAGCCCCACTCGGCGTGATGCGCTTGTGAAACGAAATTCTTTCTTTATCCCTTTAAGTCCCAAGGCGCAATATATTGCGCCTACACTTTCGGTTCACATTTTGTTAGCACGCATTTTTGTCTTTTTGGCAAACCCTGGGCACCATGAAAAGGGTTTGGACAGTTCTTTTCAAGACAACAAAAATCGACGAGATATCTGTCTGTCGGTTGCCCGCCGTCACCCCTGAGAATCTGGGCCCAGGTCGGGTTTTCGGGTGAAAACAGCATTCTGGGCCCTTGGTTTTCTGTGCACACCCCAACAAGGTCTGGCATACTTTGCCGGGGGTCTTTGTGCCCAACCCTGGCCATCTGGTAAAGGGGACTCGAGAACCTTTCCAAGGAATCAAGACCCGCCCAGATATACCCCGATGTGGTGCACGTGTCAACTGAAGGCAAGGGAGTGCCTGATTGTGAATTCCTCGCCTGTCAAATGTACCTGGGACCCCCCGTGTTTAAGTCCCCCCCCTTGGAGACGATTTTCGGCCGGGGGGACTTAAACACGGGGGGGGGCGGACCTAAACGCAGGGGGGGCTTAAACACGGGGGTGGCACGGTGGAGACCAAGAAGACCTCTTCCGCTTCCGTCGTAGGGGGGGTGATTCTGGTCCGGATGGACTTTTGGCACCCCCCTTTTCGACTCTGACAGCACCTGGAGGGCACCAGGTGGCCTCGCGGCCACTTGATGACCCTCCAGACCGGCCCACCCCGTGTTTAGGTCCACCTGTGTTTAAGTTCCCCCCCCCTGCCAGACCCCCAGGGGGGGACTTAAGCACGGGGGAAAGGGAGGGGGGGCTTATACACGGGGGTCCCAGGTCTGGGTGATATCTTATCCTGGCCTTGGGCCGTGCCCAGATTGAGCCAAGCTAAACCAGAAGAGTGTCTGATCTACTTGGGGAGAACATATTCGAGGCGCTTCTCTCTTCCGTGCGCAGTTGCAGCACCGAGTAGTCTGCAATAATACGAGACGCGGGGTGCTGTCCTCTCTGCGGCGACATCTGGTCGAGAACTCAGAGGAGAGGGTAGACGGACACTGGCGACATCCCGGGGTAGTAGAGCGAGCGCATGGCGACATCTCTGCGAACACTCTCTCTGGCTCAGCACTGCTGCGAAGCACAACAGTTGCCCTTGCAGCCGTCTGAGACAGACTTCCTGCGAGTGATTGAGGAAATAACCCTTGTCTGGGGTAATCAGGCTGGGGGAAAAAACAACAAATCACAACGAATCACACCCGATCACAACAAATCACAACGCCAAATGTTGTGATTTGTTGTGATTTGTTGTGATTTGTTGCGATTTGTTGCGATTTGTTGTGGCCAGTTGTGATTTGTTGCGACCAGTTGTGACGACTTGTGACCCTTTTGTGATGAGTTGTGATCTGTTGTGATCTGTTGTGATCTGTTGTGATCGCGATCCAAAATTTCAAAAATTTAAAATTTTGGATTGCGATCACAACAGATCACACCTCATCACAACTCATCACAAAAGGGTCACAAGTCGTCACAACTGGTCACAACAAATCACACCACGTCGTATTGCAATTTGGGTTAGCGTGCTGGCATCGCAGCCTGGCCCCGAAGGACCATACCGTGAGGAACCGGGCCCGCTATCCTACTCTTGCTCTACGTGACACCACACGGTTTCGCTCTCCTCCTCGTTGCGCTGTAAAGGAGGGGGGACACACACACACTGGAAGCCGGAGATTGCGCCTGCTGATACTGAGGCGCAATCTTCGCGACGACGCGTTGAAAAGAGCGCGGAATAGCCGCCGAACGAAAGATGGTGGGAGAGGGGATGCAGCGGGTGCGCTTCGGAACCGCACGCAACACCTGCTTCTGGAGGAAACGAGAACGAGAAGGACGGACAGCACGTGTCTTGCGCTCCAAGAAGCGCAAGGCCTGTGAGGCCCGTGGGAAAGGGGAAGGCACGCCTGATCTAGCTGTGCTGATGATCGTGCGGGAGGAAGGAAAACCTGCTCTGTTGTTATGAAACGAGCATCGCTCCAGGGCAGATTCGTCTGCCTCCCGCATGTGCGCTACACGTTTCTGCGCGCGGGGAACCGAGGACTCAGAAGGGGAGGAAGGGGAGAAAGGAAGTCGACGCCCCACGTAAGGGCTCGGCGACGTGCACTCGTGGGAGAGCGTGTCGCCCCCCTGGTGAGACGGCGTTTCTGCCTGCCAGTCGGGAAGAGAGGGGGTTGCAGTGTCTAAAGGCACTAGGGGCTCCTGACATGGAGAGGGTGGTGGGGGTGACACAGTGTCTGATGGGGGACTAAGCCGAGTGTCGACGGGCTGAAAGCCCGGCGAGTCATCCACAACAAGGGAAGGTGCGACACCACGTCACACCTAGTCACAACAAATCACAACTGGCCGCAACAAATCGCAAAAAATCACAACAAATCACAACATTTGCCTTGTGATTTGTTGTGATCTGTTGTGATCGGGTGTGGAGCAACCTAACAGGGGAGGTGAAGAGGGCACGGGTCTTAGCCTGATGACACACTGCAACCTCAAGGTGACTGGCGACACCTCTCCCACAGTCTGCGGCGACTCTGCCGTGGCGACAAGGCTTCCTGTCATGGGAGATCGCTGCGTGGATCAACGTGGCACCACCCGTGTGCTCGGCAGGTTGTTTCGGCACCTGTTTTCTCCGTGTCATGCTTTTCGTGAGCGTGTCAGGGATGTTGGCACACGCTGGGGAGGGTTCACATGATGACATAACATATATCAGAAGCACACACCCACGTGGCGCTGTCCTTGGCAGGACTTTGAAAGTGCCGCCTTGATATCCTTGTTGGATAGAACCCTCATATCACACCCTCAATCAGCTGACGATCGGGTGTGATTTGTTGTGATTTGTTGTTTTTTTCCCCAGCCTGATTACCCCATTGTCGGGTGTTTTCCCACGGTTTCAAAGGGAAAATAGGCACTGAACATAGGCAAAAACCGCCTTGCCCATTCAGTGGCTTCATTCTCAGTCTTTTTGGCCGAACTTTTTTTTTCGTCGATGCAATTTGACTCGTTCTTTCCAATAACGCCATCTTCGGATGACTTTTTGGGGAGCCCCGGCACCCAAAAATTTTTGCTTTCGAAAATCTGCCATTTTTCACCCTCAAATCCACTGTTTGTTGGCCGTGCGAAAAAAGAGACGTTTTTTTCGGGGCCAAAAAATGGCCATCGTGGAATCTTTCAGTCAAACGCGTTCATTTACGGCCAGGGTCGGGCAGAAAAACGAAAATTGAAGCAACTTGGTGTCCAAGGAGAAAAATCGGCCAAAATGGCCCAAAATAGCCTTGGGACTTAAAGGGTTATTTTGCTGAAACCCTGTGCCTGGAATTTTGTCCAAAAAATATCACGTTTTCGCACAAGGCAAAAAATGGTCAAAAAACCCGAAAATCGGGTTTGTAGGGTATAGGTCCCCTGTCTGAAAATGCAAAATATGGCCCCGCAGGTGCCCCCAGAATGATTTAACCTTTAGGTACCTAGCGACACACATGTGTGTCGAAAAGTCAATTTTTTTTCGCACTGGGTAACCATATGCTTTCCACTACGAATTTTTGATCGATTTTTTTATGGTGAACTCAGATGTCGCAGAACGTTGCAAAGAAGCAAGAGAAAAATTACGATGCGGTCTCCCGACGACATTGGTTGCAAGGAAGAAAAATGCACTTTTTCGGAAAATCCCGAAAATCGCGTTTTTTTGGGTTTTGGGGATCTTTTTCTCCATTACCAGTAACAGGGACTGTACTCCACCTTTTTCCTCGATTTTTTTTATGGTGAATTGTTTTGGTCTCGAAAAAGCGCGTTTTCGCCATGTTTCGAAAATCCGGGGGGGTGCAAAAAACTGGGCTGCGTAACACAACCTGGAGAGGCCTTCCCAATTTACATAAATAGCCCCACTATCAGGGGATAAGATAGGTCTGGTTTTCCGGTTTTCAAAACCAGGGTTTCCCGGTTCCCGGTTTTCTGGAAAAAAAAAAAGGTCGGTCTCATTTTTGGCGGTTTTTTGTGACTTTGGGACAGTAAAACAGTCAGAAAAAACGCCATAAAAAAATAGAAAGTGACCCCATCGTGATCCGCACAGAGCCCAAATAGTCCAAAGAAGGCAGAGAAGCGGAGAAGAAAAAATGGACCTAGCGGGTGGCCCGGTGGGTGGTGATGCCCTCGTCATGCAGGTCTCTTCTGTTTTGAAGGTGCACACATGGTGGACTCCAGCCACCATGTCTAAGAGGGAGTCTAAGACTGCAGTCTGTACTGGAGACGGGAGTCTATTTTCCAGCTAGTTTACGCTCAGACTCCCGCTAGTTGAGACTCATGGGAGACACGGTGTACTCCAGCGGAGGTAGGGTAACCTCCGCTGGAGTTCACCGTGTCGTCTGCCTCTGTGCAGCGTCACTCGGTGCCATCGAATACATGGCGACAGCCCACCAACTCGAGACAGATCTGCTTGTCTGGAGGGCTGAGACGAGAACACGAACGACTTTCAAGCAGTCTTGAAGGTCGCCAAGCCTATTGGGGGCAACTAACAGATGAGATTTGTTTGTTGCCTGTCGTCACAGCTAGGTGCCCATCTCCTCGAAAACTCTCGTCTAGGCTCTACGTGGCGGAGATCTCGTGGACCCTTTGGCCATGACAAGGTCTGCCGTGCATCCACTCCACCCACAACGCACACCTGTCACGAGTGGTCGCTCCCACGTCCTCCTCCACCCTGAAGGTTGAACCCTCAAGGACCAGTGATCTCCTGCTGGCCGGGCTGCGATACAGTGAAGCCTTCCTACTTACAAGCGAATCCAGACTGTAGGGAACAGATGTTCACTACCGTGGCCTCCGGCGGCTGGGGGGCTCCGCCCCCCAGACCCCCCTGCGTAAAAACATTGCACCAGACCGGTTTTTTGGCCGAGAGTCCAAACTTTCAAAGCAGCTGCTGCGCCTGCCCCACCAAGCAGCCTCAGTACGACAGGACGCGCGCAGGCACTGGGCCCTCTCAGATTCTGGGAGGGTTTGCGCGGGTCGCGCGCGCCGAAGGCGCGCGCGAAAAATTTTCAAAACCAGAAAAACCGGAAAACGGCGCCAGAAAAAAAGTCTATCTTATACCCTGGCACTATCGCCAGAAAAAAAAAATTCGGGAAAAAAAACATTGGAAGTCGTAAAACTCAACCCCACACCCCGAGGGCTCCCCCAGGCTGGTCCGCCTGGGCAACGGGGTCCCAGTGCATAGCACGGAGCACTGGGACAAAAGAGGGTCCGCCTTTTTCCGTCAACTCTGACATGGGGAGGGACAGCTGGAGCCACTGGCGGGGTGCTGTGTTGACTTCAGGGGGCTCCCAATGTGCTTCGGCACACCGGGTTCTTGGCCTGCGGCGGCATGGTAGTCGGTCAGAGAGGCCAGCGCTTGGTCGGGGACTACTCAGAGAGGGCGTGTGCGGACTTCAGGGGGCTCCCAACGTGCATCTGCACACCGGGTTCTTGGCCTGCGGACGTAGATTGCCTAAAGGTTTAGAAACCGGCCGAGCCCGTGGGGGTGACGAACGTACTGCCGGCCCGGGATTGTCAAGGTTCTTTCCCCAGATGGCTCACCAGTACCACCAAACCACACGGAGAGCAAAACCGCCGGGGAGGGGGTGGGGGAAGGTGGGAAGGGCGGCATGCCGAACTACAGCAAGGATGGCCAACAATGCGATCACTGCAAACAAGGCATGGGACACAAGAGGGAAAAAAAAATTCCTGGGTAAGACGTTAAACTGCCTGGGGGGGCCGTCCCCGGACCATGACGGGTGCCTGCACCAGGAGTCTAGCACGGCCGTGGTCCGGAGCATGACCTAAAACGGCTTGGGTACCGAGGCTCCCCAGACCAGGAAGGGTGGAGACACCTGGAGTCTAAATAGTCACACCACGTCAGGCCAGACCTTCGCATTGCACTCCGCGAAGACTGCCACACAGCCGCGGGGCAGGTGTGCAGCCTGTGGATGACCTCGTACAGAGAAGACTGTAAGGGACGACAGCCCCGCCGAGGCGATACAGCGCCAGACGCGGCCCGAGTTTCTGGAGACCGACTGGGGAACTGGAATGTCTTCAGGATAAGCGCCTCACAGAGGACTGATCCTCACCTGTGTGAACTGAGAACCCCCAGCCCCAAGATGCTGGTGTGGAGCGGGTGCCTCGACCTCTTTTCGGGTTCTTTATTTCTTTATTTCCTTTTGGATGCGTCCACCAAAGAAAACGTGGCCACCCACTCGCAGAGGCTCCCGAAAGCTCCAGCATCAGCTAGCGGTTCATAGTGTAGATCGGTGTCTCCAGAAGGGGATGTCCGGTCGCAGAAGAAAAACGACGAAGACAACCACACAGGCCGCAAAAAAAAAAAAAAAAAAAACATTCTCGGAAACGGCCAGAGCAGCGCGTTTCACGACAACAAATTTTTCGAAAAAAGTCCAAAATTGAAAATTTTTCCTGCCGAGACCAAATATGGAGTCCACCTATTTCCAGGTTTTTGGTGGTTTTTGGCCACCCGGGGGTCCTGCATCTGTGGCCACAGAAATGGCCTCGAAACACCCCCAGGCACCCAAAAAACGTGTTTCTGGAAAGATATGTCCCAAAACTCCCCGAAAGTCACATCTGGATCTGGTGACCCGACCCCACAGACCCTGCATTTTACACCTTTTTCACCGGAATATTGGGTCAGCAGGCAAAAGTCGAATTTTTTGGAATTTTTCAGAAAATCTTGGCATCGTGGAATGCGCTGTCCCCGTTCTGCCCGAAAAACGCATTTTTCGGACTTTTTTCTCAGATCTGGGGGTCTGGTTCAGATGTGTGGTTGGGCCCCATAACCGCCCAAAAATATTTTGGGTGGTCATTGCGAGTGGCCGGCCGTGAAAAAAAATATTTTTTTTCTCAAAAAAAAGTTGATTCTCGGGAGGATTCTTCATATTCCTGGATTTCCCGAATTTCCTGGATTTCCCCCGGCCCCTTAGGCGATTTCAGGGCGGACAGGGCGGACATGCCCGGACCCGGAAATCCGGGTGTCCGGATGTCCGGGTCCAATTTTGACCCCCCCCCCCCCCCCCCCCCGGACATGTCCGCCCGGACATCCGGACATCCAGAAATGTCCGCCCCGGACAGGGCGGACATGTCCGGGCGGACATTTTCTGGTGTCCGGATGTCCGGGCGGACATGTCCGGACCCGGAAATTCGGGAAATCCAATTTTGACCCCCCCCCCGGACATGTCCGGCCAGGACCTCAATAGTTTGATTTTTGGTCCAGAAAATAGTTTGAAAATTTTTGAAATCTGCACGGTGGACTCCAGCGGCCCTAGCGGGAGTCTGGGAGCGGGAGTCTGAGCGGGTGTCAAAGACTCCCGCTAGCGGGAGTCCAGACTCCCGCTAGCGGGAGTCTATACTCCCGCTAGGGGGAGTCTGACTCCCCCTAGCGGGAGTCTTTTCACCTATTTTCATCCATTTTTCCCATGATATAGTTACAGTCTACTGGCGTGGGGGGTAAAATCATGGTGGAAGAGGGATGGGGAGGGGCTTGTTTTGCTTCTGTCAGTTTCCCCGGACTCTGGACTACCTACCTATCCTCCTGGTAGCGGCTACACCTGCGGAGGTGAGCGGTTAGAATTTGAGGTGTCAAAGTGCGGCCATCGCCTGTCGTAGTTGTGTTACACCTTGGGCAAGACAAGCCATCCTGCAGGCCTCATCTTCTTTGTCAGAACTGTCATCCCCCTCCTGCTGTGCGCGTTGGTCAAGCGTGCTCAAAGTCGCCTCGGATGACACGAATGGTGTGAAAGTCGCCCCCAGCGGGATTGGCATTTTGCACAAGCAGAGCGATAATTTGCGGTGTCCTTCGGGGAACCGGGACAGGAAGTAGGGCGCGCTGATGGGTTCAACGAAGTCCTGTGTGTTGCAGTGCACAAACCCCTTCTGCAGCTGTGTCAACTGTGTGCAAAGAACATACACAGCCAATCTATGAGCGTGTCGGGTGTGCAGACACGGACACAGAATGACTTCTCTATACCCGAGGATCCCGTCCTGCGACAGGTGCGCAACCTTCCAAGGCATGCCCGATGCGCGCCGCTTCTCTTCTGCCATCGCAAGATCTCTCTCGTAAGTTGCGGAGCTGGCGATTGTAACGGCATCTTTCTTGCGATGTCCGTTCTCTGCTTCGTCAAATTCGTCGTTGTTCTGCAGAGGCACTGCATCTTCTGGAGCCCACCAATGATGGAGACTGTGTACGTAGGCATTGCGCGTTGATCCCTTTTCGGCATGCTCCATCAACCAGTGAAATATATGCCCTGAGATCCGAGCACGCAAGAAGGGAATCCGGGCTGACTCATCCTTGCATCCCCAGAAGCGCCAGGGGATGTCTGCATACCGGAAATGCATGAGGTCTGCAAGGGAGACAAAGAGGTAGCGGAACAAGCCCTTGTAGGTGTGTCCTGTGACAGGCAAGCACGACCTTCCGGAACTGAGCACCTGTCCCATGCTGCGACACATTCAGTGCAAGGTTTGTACAGGTCTTGTCGAATATTTTTTTGTTGTCTCATCCAGCAGGGGTGGAGCTTGAAATATGGGGTTGCGGGCTGGATCGGGTCAGATCGGGTCAGCCAATTTTTTCTTATGGGTTCCCCTCCGGTTCGTCTCAGAGATCAGTGCTCGGGCCCAGCCTCCCGCGAGGTACCGGAACCGATATGCAGCCCCGGACGCGCAAGGACTTGGTTACAAGACAAACACATGCCGTAGGGGGGGTCTGGGAGGCGGAGCTCCCAGCCGCCGGAGGCCACGGTAGTGAACATCTGTGACTTGCGGGCGTACGGATTCTGTGTGAGTTGGCTGCGTCCTCCTGAGGATACTGAGATTCCCTGATGTAAAGGGCTTGGGTACAAGACAGGCACATGCCACAGGGGGGTCTGGGGGGCGGAGCCCCCCAGCCACCGGAGGCCACGGTAGTAAACGTCTGTTGCACGGTACGGGTTGGGCAGCTTCATTTGTCCTCTATTGTGACTGTTTGAGGCCTGTGCTCATGTCGCTGGGGTCACTTTGCTCACGAAACGCCTCCTGGTCACCTTGAGGCCCCAAGGCGAGGAGCCAACTTTTCCGGTTTCCCGAAAATCTATATTTTTTTTTCTTTTTACCCCTGACCTGATTTTTTGTGAGGGCCTGCAGAAAATCAGGTCAGCTGACCCGAAAAAACCCCCAAGCTCCACCCCTGTCATCCAGTACCCTGATCAGCCGCATGGCGAGCCCCTTGCAGTCATGGAGTGCTGGGGTGACGTAGCGGGCATTGGGAAGCACACCTGCCAAGAGGGAGGGGTAGCCAGCCTCTTTCATCTCAGAGAGAGTCAGGTGCGGGTATCGATGCACCTGTTGATACCAGCGTTCTTCTGGGATGTCGCACAGTGAGCATCGGTGCCCTCGCCCCCCGCATCGCCTCATTGTTGCCCACTGCTGATCTATACTCCCGCTAGCGGGAGTTGGACTCCCCCTAGTTGAGACTCCCGAAAAGGGTTAAACCCGGTAGTGGTACCCTACCCCCGCTGGAGTCCACCGTGCAAGGCCGGATCAGCCCACGGGTGGGTTTGAGGAAGAAATCTGGGGGGGCAAATTTTGCTGCGACTTCCGGTTTCACCCGGCCGAACTCCAGCATCTATCCAGACCCACGGTGCCAAGCCGTTCGCCCGTGTCGCGATCATTCGCGGCTTCAGGCTGCCCCCGACGACACGTTTGTATCCTGCACCTTGCCATACTTCGCCTCCACCTTGTATATGACGGAGAGCGCCCTCCTTCCGCATCGTTGCGACTTCCCTGACAGCGAACTTATCCATGTCAGGGAAGACATGGCGATGATTGCGTTGGCCACCTGGGTGCTGTGCTTGTGGAGCTCCTTGCTCAACACCGTTGCTAGGAGCCTTCTAATGGATCCCAGTGTCAGCACACTGCCCCCTTTTTTAACAGGGAAGGCCGTGCAAAAATCATGCACAATGTTCGTCGCCTCCGCAGCCTCGGGACTCTCTGCGCTCTTCTTCTTCTTAATCGACTTTGCCGCCGGCTTCGCTGCCGGCTTCGTTGTCGTCTTCCCCATTTTTGTGAATCAGGTCTGCGAGCTGGGATGGGTGGAAACGTCCGTTTCGTTTGGTGTGGCTGTACTTCAGTGACGAGTGCCACATTGCATAGGTATCATGGGAAAAATGAGTGAAAATAGGTGAAAAGACTCCCGCTAGGGGGAGTCAGACTCCCCCTAGCGGGAGTATAGACTCCCGCTAGCGGGAGTTGGACTCCCCCTAGTTGAGACTCCCGAAAAGGGTTACCCTACCCCCGCTGGAGTCCACCGTGTGGGTGCCCAAATTTTTTGCTCCTAAGACCGGCGATTTGTAGGGGGACCCTTTCGAATTTTTTTTTGGAGAAGGGTAAATTGAACGTTTTTGGCCAAATGAAGCCACTGCGACCATTCCCGGGCCTCGGAAATCAGATTTTGGCCCCTCAAATGCGGTGCCGGTCCGGACAAAAAACCGAAAAAATCGTGAAAAATGGCCCATTTTCCCCAGCCAAAAATGGGCCAAAAATGCCCCCGGACACCCCCAGAGACATGTCCTAATCCGGGGTGCCAGTAGGGGGGACCTGCACTCAAATGGGGTACCGGTCCCCACGAAATTCCGAAAAATTCATGAAAATTGAAAGGTCCCACGCACCAAATTCTGCCCAAAAATCGTCAAAAATGGACATGTCATATGCAGCAATGGGGCACCAATCACTCCCCAAATTTTGCTCAATGATTCCACGGCAAGCCAGATTTTCTGATCAATTGGTTTGTTTGAGCATGTTCCTGGCCCTTGTTTGGAAAGTAGATGACCCCTGGCTGGAGAGGACGGTTGTGCTCGACCGGACGGAGAGAGAACCTTCTCCATAACCACCTCCACTCCACAATGCCACAAGTGTCAGGAAGGCCGGGTGTTACAGGCCTCAACCAGGGTTCCAAGGCTCTCCACTTCCTGGCTGCGTCAGGGATCACCGGGTACAGCGAGCAGGATTCCCTGTCCTGACACCCCAGCATGTGCCACCGGAAGAACCCGAAACAGCAGCCCCCCCTCATGGGGGTTGCAAGAGGCACGGAAATCGTTCAAATCGGACCAAGTCCGAAAATTCGGCACTTTCTTGGGTACAAATTGCGGTCCGAAATTTTCCGATTTTTTGAAAAAAGGCTAATTCTGTAAGGGGGACCTTTTCGATTTTTTTTTTCGGGCACTTTTTCCACACAAGGAAATGTCCGCCCTGTCCGCTACTGTCCACTACCGATTTCAAGGATCCTCCTCGGATCGTTCTGAAACAACGCAGTTCACCATAAAAAGAAATTCTGATTTTGGTGGAGTGGAAAAATCCTTACTGGGGAAGGTGGCCAAAATCCCGGATTTTGGGTGAATTAAGTCGCCCCCCCACCGGTCTCAAAAGGTTAAAGTTGGAAAATCGACATTTTCCACCTACGGGAAATCCCCCAAAATAGGGGGTCCCCAGCCACGATCCCCAAAAAAATGTCCCGCGCGCCTCTAAGGCACTCTGGATTTTTATTATGTCATCCAGATGTCACATCTGGGTCCAGGAACACCGGTTTTTGGCCTCAGGAAGTCGAAAAATATGTGTGGAAATTTTTATTCCTGACCAGGATCCCCTAAAAGGCCGATTTCCCCTGTTTACACATGGGGGATTTCATGCAACGCCCGCTCGTGTGCTGAGTGTGCTATCCGCGACGTGGACGCGGTCGCCCTCTTCCTCCCAGAAGCCACTGATCTTCCTCATCCAACTTCACCTCCGGATGTACGCGGCACGTGCTTGGGTTGTCCTGTCGCAGTGCAGCAGAAGTTCCTGTGCACTGCTGCCCAAGCCATTTCGGCTGCACAGAATATGCCACGCAGAGTAACCTGGCATCGCATGACCAGCTCGCGAGGCTTGGTGCCCCGAATCGAATCGATAGGCTGCGAGGTGCATTGCCTCGGTCAGTTGATGTCCTTGCGTGTGCATTTTTGTGCACAACAGTCCCTTGAGTATCTGCAGCGCAGGTGCCTGCACTGGACCAGGACTCCTGATTTGCCTCTGGCACTTGTGATCGGAACGGATGCGGCGACATGCCACGGTGCCCATGAATAGCCATGCTGGCACGAAAGTACGTTCACGACGGTTGATTACCATTGCTGCACTCTGTCAGAACCCGAAGGGTCTCAGCACACCTGAACGCCCACCAGGCCCCCCAGCAGGGGGTGAAACCAAAGGGTCCCCCCTGGGGTTTTTTGACCCAAAATTTTCGAATTCGACATGTCCCCGGGATTTCCACTATGTCGCAGATTTCGACCATTGGGTCAAGAAAACCTAAAAATCTAGGGGGGAGGTGCTGAAGGATTGCACTGAAAATTTTATCTAACTCGGTCAAAATTCCAGGCACAGGGTTTGAATATTTTCACCCTGTGCAGGAATGTAAGCCGTGCGGCCGTTATGTTCGTGTCTCACCGGTTCACAGTTTGGCACAGCGAGCCAAGGTCCCCCGCCGTGCTTCTTGTGTGCACGAACACACGAGGACGTCGGTGCAGAATAGAAGGCCGACTAACTTTCACCTTCAATGAGAGGTGGCACGTGAGATGTGACCTGTTCTTCGATTGCAGCGCGGCTCTGTGTGCAGGCAAAATCTGCCAGCATATCATCCAGTTTGAAGGCGGGTTTTGCCGGCGATATCTGTTGGTCACAACCAACGAATCACACACCCACACTTATGGGTTTGTGGTTTGGTGTGCCAGCAGTTTTCTCGGGCAAAAACCTGTGTCGCCCGTTGTTTTCTTGCGCCTGACTGGTGGTTGTGGTGGTATCTGCTCCTGCATCGCCCACCCGCTGATTCGGTCTGATGTGCATTCCATCTTTTTCTTCTGGATCTCCCCATCCTCCACTTATCACCAAGAGGCGACGGCGGTAATGAAAGGTCCCAAATCCGTACCCCGTCCTTCACACAATCCTTCATTTCTTAGCCGGCTGGAGCAAACTCTGCAGAGAGAGGGGGGAACGTGTCGCTCTGGATTGCCAACAAAATAAGTGTTGTTAACAATGCGTGTAGCAAGGCTGGCATAGTATGGCACAGAGCGGTGTCCTCTCCAGAGTACGCAGGGTACAGCCTTCGGGCAACATCACCGTGTGGTCTTCTCATCTGTCAGGCTGGTGATGGTCGATCAACCAAGATGCATGCTTCACCGCGACACGCAGACGGTGGCAATCATGGGCAGTAATGATGTCAGCGTTGTCGAGAATGACAATAACCGAGCCAAGGACTTGGCAGACTCGGAGGAGAGGTCCGTGCCTTCGCTCGCACAGGCAGCTTCGATGGGTTCTGCCCAAGAGGGTGTGACACACATGCACACGTGAATATGAATTTGTGGGTTTCGTGCAGATCACATCAGGCACCTTCTCTCGATGCGGTCTCCACTGCCTGCACACCGTATGCACGCACCTGTTTCTTTTCCGTTTTGAAAAGTCAGTTTCTGGAGAGTAGTTCCAGGGGTGCTAACAAATAAAAATGGGACAGAGCGAGCCTAGCGCGTGATTGCCGACAGCCGCTCGGGGGGGCTCACCCCCTGTGCGTTGTTTGTTTTTCTAATTTTTTTTGCCTGTGCCCGCCCCCGCCCTCCCCATGTCTCCACCCCCTCTCTTCTCTGTTTTGTATCCTGCTTTTGTCACCACCACACGTTCTTACTGTTTTCGCCAGTCGTCAGAATGGGGACCAGGGTGAGGAATATTCGCTGCCACCAAGGGGAGAGGCGCAGCAGGTTCAAAACGGTACGGTAATAAGAGTGGCCCACGTGGGTCGGACTGGCCCTTCTGCAAACACCATTGTCAAGAAATGAAAGTAATGAAAAAGGAGGGGAAAAAAAAAAAAAAGGTCCTGGGCACGACCTTAAACTACCTAAGACCTAGGGAAGTCGTAAAACTCAACCCCACACCCCGAGGGCTCCCCCAGGCTGGTCCGCCTGGGCAACGGGGTCCCAGTGCATAGCACGGAGCACTGGGACAAAAGAGGGTCCGCCTTTTTCCGTCAACTCTGACATGGGGAGGGACAGCTGGAGCCACTGGCGGGGTGCTGTGTTGACTTCAGGGGGCTCCCAACGTGCTTCGGCACACCGGGTTCTTGGCCTGCGGCGGCATGGTAGTCGGTCAGAGAGGCCAGCGCTTGGTCGGGGACTACTCAGAGAGGGCGTGTGCGGACTTCAGGGGGCTCCCAACGTGCATCTGCACACCGGGTTCTTGGCCTGCGGACGTAGATTGCCTAAAGGTTTAGAAACCGGCCGAGCCCGTGGGGGTGACGAACGTACTGCCGGCCCGGGATTGTCAAGGTTCTTTCCCCAGATGGCTCACCAGTACCACCAAACCACACGGAGAGCAAAACCGCCGGGGAGGGGGTGGGGGAAGGTGGGAAGGGCGGCATGCCGAACTACAGCAAGGATGGCCAACAATGCGATCACTGCAAACAAGGCATGGGACACAAGAGGGAAAAAAAAATCCTCGGTAGTATAGAGGTCAGTATTTCCGCCTGTCACGCGGAAGACCCGGGTTCATTTCCCGGCCGGGGAACAGAGGGGAACACAACTGACACATCACACACACAATGTCCCACGCTGCCTCTGTCCCCCTGCACCCCTCCACGACGGGGTTCCCTGGGGAGGCGTCGGCTAAGCCGGCGCCGAGCGAAGCTGCAGGGAGGAAGCAGCGATGGGTGTTGCGGGAGAAGGAGTGGAGTGCCGACGTCAGGCACTCAACAGACGAGCTGGCCGCCAAGGGCGGCATTATGCTGTGCGCCAAAGGCGACGCACAGCGCCTGATCGCGAGGTGCAGGGAGCACCCGCCGCCGGGACCGGCGGCAATCCTGACCGTCGAGGCGACGGAGGGGGGGAAGGGGCGCAGCCGTGTCCTCTCCCTCCTGGTCGAGCGCGACGGCGAGACCCGGGGGCTGCGGCGGCACCTGCTGCAGCTCCACAGTGACCCCGTACACTACGGGGCTAGCAGCAGCCCGGGCCTGAAAGCCCCCAAGGGCACCCGGGAGTGGGTGGTGATGGAAGCACCGCCAGCCACCCCCCTCACACACACACACATCCGCACCTGGCTGCGGGCCCACGGCGCGGAGCCGGACGCGGTCATCGCGATGACCGGCACCACCTGGGCCCGCCGCTTCAAGGTGGGTGTGGACAGTCGACAGGTCAAGGACCTGCTGCGTGCGAGCGGCGAGAGCGACATCTTCTGCCGCCCCCATTTCCACACCACCACACACCCCGACACAGTCGTGCGCCTGCCGCTCGACGCCACCATCCAGCAGGCACAGGAGAAGGCGGGCCGGCTGAGCGGAAGGGTCGTCCTGGTGAAGGGCGGCCTCGGCATCGCAGTGCCGAACACCGCCGGGCACTGTGCCACGGCAGCAGTCGTCGGTGACGAAGCTGCAACCCCCCTGCAGGGGAAATATGTACTGGAAGGGCTGCCCACACAGTACACCGCCCGCTGCACCAGGGACCTGCTAGAGGAAATAGGCTGGCAGGCCCACATCCTGGCGTCAGCCAGGGAACCGAACGGGCGAGCAGTGCTGCTGCGCGCCCCCACCGCCCCCCAAAAACTCGGCGCGTACTGCGTCGACAGCAACACCTACCTGGTGTTGCGGCGGTACCGCGAGCCCGAGGACCTGGGGCTCTTCCCCCGCCGACGGAGGGCAAAGCGCACCAAGCCCCCGCCGAAGCCGACCCCACCTCCCGCAGCCCCGGAGCAGCCGCAGGGAGTGCCGGGGAGTGAGCTGGCGAACAAGGCGACAAAGAAGACGAAGAGCAACAAGAGCAAAAAGAAGAAGTCCAAAATCGACGCTGAGATGAAGGACAACGCCCCACGCCACCACGACCACCGACCCCGCCGCCGCCGCCACCGCCGCCGCAGCAGCCACCGCCACCGCCAACCTCGCCAGGGTGCAAGCCCTCCTCGAGCAGGCAGAGCGGCGTGCCGCCGAGGCAGAGCGGCGGGCCACCGCGGCAGAGGAGCGGGCCGTGAACCAGGAGAGCCAGTTCACGGCCGCCCTGCGAGCGATGCAGGCTCGCCTGCAGCACCTGGAGGCGGCAACGAAGCCGCAATCTAAGCCGAAGAAGCAGACCAAGCCGGGCTCCAACCCCCTTCCTCGAAAGGCCGACCCGGCCTCCACCACCCCAGACCGGGGGACCAAGGGCCCACCCCCGAAGTCCGCCTCCCCGAAGCCCCGGACACGCACGGGGCTGACTCCTAAGAAGAAAAGCCGGACACTCACCCCGACTCGGACTACAACCCTCCGCACGAAGCACATGGCCCCGGCGGAGCCGGTGCAGAAACGCCTGTGTGAAGAGCCCCTCTTCAACTGACGGGGAAGCCCGCCATCCCCAAACCGACCGCGCCACATCTTCGAGACCAAGCGAGACCTTCTCCTCCGGGCGGGTGACATCGAGCAGAACCCTGGTCCGGCACAGCACCTCAAGTGCCTGACCTGGAACTGCAACGGTCTCACCGAGGCGAAAAAAGCGGAACTACAGCACCACCTCGCAACCCAACGGTACGACGTCGTGCATCTGCAAGAGCTCCGAGCAGCACAGGGGGGAGACCCCAAGTTCCCGGGCTACTCCACATTTCTCCGACGCCGCACCCAGAAGCGCTGTAAAGGGACGCTCACCTCCGGAGGCGGGATCGCAACGCTAGTGCGGGAGGACCTACACGCGACTCTCATTGCCACCGCACCAGACGCTAGTGTAACAGAGACCCTCACAGTGCGAGTCACGGGACCGGAAAGCGCCGTCACGTTCACCAATGTGTACCGCCCCTCGGGAGTCGGCACTAGCAACGACCCACGCCACGATGACTTCTCTACATCCCTGCTACCACACACGCCGGAGTCCGTCATAGCTGGCGACTTCAACATCCACAACCGTGCCTGGGATAAACATGCGCGCTGTGACAACAAGGGAACTGATCTGTACCACTGGTCCCTCCTCAACGGCATGTCACTGTGCAACGACCCCGACCACCCCACACGCATGCGCCGCGACTCCAAGTCCTCGCCGGACATCGTCTTCGCCCACTACGAGTTGGGGGAGGTCACCTGGAATACCCTGGACCAGTGGCAATCAGACCACTTCGCCATCCAATACACCGTCCCTTTTGAACGAACGCCAGCAGCTGCGACACACCCGGCAGCCAAGGCCCGTCAACTGTGGAACTGGGCAGCAGCGGACTGGCCCGCCTTCACCGAGGAGCTCGAACGGCTATCACGCAAAGTGACGAAGTGGTGTGACCCGAAGGAGTCCTTCCACAAGTGGCTTGGACTGGTGCGAACGGTCGCAGCCAAGCACATCCCGACGAAGCGTAGCTCACGCCCCCGCAAGAGGTGGTTCACGAGCAAGGTGAAACGCGCGGTACGGGCGCGGAACGAAGAATCACGCAGACACGCCCAGACTACACACCTGTCCCAGGACGACTACGACAAACTGGACAAGCTGACCACCGACGCCACCAACGCCGTCCTCGAAGCAAAACGCACAACTTGGGAAACCAGGTGCCAGGCTGCGAGCACCAGCAGCGACCTCGGCGCCACCTTCCGGCTTGTGCGAGAACTCGACGGCCGCAAACTTCAACAGGCCGCCTTCCCGCTTGTCGACGGAGGGGTCCCGGTGACCGACCCCAAAGCTAAGGCGGACCTCCTCTGCAGCCACTACGCCAAGATCAGTGAAGGGAACGACCAACAGTCACAATCGGTACCCACCCCGCAACATGCGAATGGCCAGACACCCCCCGAGCTCTCAGCTGCCGAAGACGACTTCTCCAAAGAGGAGCTGAGCGCAGCCCTGTCCGAACTGCAGGAGCGAAAATCCCCAGGGCCTGACGACCTCAACAACGAACTGCTGATGCACCTCGGCCCCCAAGCGCGGCAGGGACTCCTGCACGTGCTCAACCTGTCGTGGAACAGCGGCATCCTCCCCGACGCATGGACGCGAGCAGTCATCGTCCCGATCCTGAAACCGGGGAAGCCAGCGACGGCAGCATCCTCGTACCGACCAATTGCGCTCACCAGCACAGCATGCAAGGTACTGGAAAAAATGGTGAAGAGGCGCATGGAGCAGCTCATGCTTGACGACGCATACCCGCAAGTCGAGGGGCACTGCCCGAACCAAGCGGGATTCCAGCGACTGAGATCGACAACCGACCAGCTAGCCTACATCACCCAAACAGCGACGGACGCCCTCTCCTCCGGGAAGGCAGCTGTCACCCTGTACTTCGACCTCGAGAAAGCCTTCGACAAGGTCAGCAAGCTCGCAGTCATCAACAGCGTCAGACGAAAGGGCTTCCCCCCGAAGTTCACCCGATGGCTGCACAACTACCTCAGCAACCGCCGGGCCGCCGCACAGGTGCACGGGGTGAGAAGCGACTACTACGACTTCAACAACGGTGTCCCACAAGGAACAGTGCTCTCGCCCCTGCTCTTCAACTGCGTGATGGATGACGTATCTCGAGCCATCACCGCCTCCCCGGACGTCCACCCTGCGGTGTTCGCAGATGACATTGCAGTACTCGTCGTCGGGGACACCTACACCGACGCCCTAAGCACCGCACAGGGCGTCATATCAGCACTCGCCGCCGAAGTCCCACTCCACGGGCTGCAGCTCTCCCCCAGCAAGTGCTGCTACACGCTGATGGGAACGACGCCTGAAGCACTGGGCGAGCACAAGCGCATGGAGCTCCCAGACGGCACCCCCCTCCAGCACGACTCCACAGCAAAATACCTCGGGGTTTACATCGATGCCTGCTACACGATGTCGGACCACGTCGACCACGTCGTGACCACCTGTATGCGACGCCTGAGCATACTGCGTATGTTGGCAGGCACCGACTGGGGCTCAAGTGGAGACACGCTGCGCCAGGCCTACCTGACGTATGTCTACCCCATCCTGATGTACGCCGCAAGCGTTTACACCCCTGGCCTGACCGCGAGGAACCTCAAACGCCTGCAAGATGTCCACCGCACCGCAGCCCTGATTATCACAGGCTGCATGAAGAACACCAGCACGGCGAAGCTCCTCTGGGAATCACACCTACGAGACCTCGACCTCGACTTCAAGGTTGCGGTGTGCACAGACCACGAACGCTTCCGCCGCGTGCCCCACTCCCCAGGATACCGGGCGCAACTAAATACCGGGAACACGGGAGGCAGCTGGCTACATCAGGCACGGAGTCTGGTGAAATCCTCGAAGGTCGACGGGCGCACCCCCCTGCTGGCCCCCCTGCATGCAGCACACCCCATCCCCCCCTGGGAATGGAACCTGGTGCTGCCACGAGTGCACATCCTGGCGACGCTGCCGGGGCTCACCGCCCCGAAGGCCGCCACCCCGAAAGACACCCTCCGGGACCTGGCAGAGCAGACCATCCAGGCCCTCCCGACGTGCGCCTGGCATGTCTACACCGACGGGTCAGTCTCCAACTCCACATCGCGGCAGCAACAGGGCGGCGCGGGCGCAGCGGTGTACAGCATGCCGGAGGGCCGCCTCAAGAAAAAGCTCGCCTGGCCGGCAGGACTCCGTTGCATCAGCTACCAGGCAGAGCTGGTGGCCATCAGAGAATCCCTCGCCCACCTATGCACCGTGGTAACCCAAGGCGAAACGGTCGCCATCCTCACCGACTCGCAGAGCGCACTGAATGCACTGCTGAGCGGCCCCCAGCGAGCGAGGGGGTCCACCGAATGGGACATCTGGCAGAGGCTGCGCAAGCTCGCCCAAACATACGATGTCACCACCCACCTCCGCTACATCCCGTCGCATGTTGGGGTGGTAGGGAACGAACTTGCTGACAAGCAGGCGCAGATCGGTGCGTTCAAGCCCCAGATGGAGCCGATCAGCCTCGCGTCGGCCCGTGTCACCCTCCGCCGACACATATACAGCGGGACCACGTTGCCCCGCACAGAGAGCGTGTACGCGTATCGGTCAGGAATCGGGGAGACGCGACTGCAGCGCCCTGACCTCCGCATGGAGGGCCTTACCCGCTTAGGGGAAACCACCATCCGCCGCCTCCGGGCCGACCACCACCGCCTGGTGTACGACCACGACGTCCCGGGCAGCGCACAACCACCGTGCAAACCCTGCCTGAAGCTTGCGCCGGACAGCCCCCCGCCTGGGGTCTCGCTGAAGCACCTATTCTTCGGCTGTCCCGCGACAGCGTCAGCCCGACACCACCTCACAGCCACAAACGTGCACAACCTGCTGCTGCACAACTGCAAGGGGGCCCTACGCTACCTGGCTGAGGCAGGGGTGACGGAGCACAGCGAGAAGGACTACCTGATCTCGTGAAACCTGCAAAAATCAACAGCGGTCAAGGGCTTCGGCCTGACACCCCAGCACCCCCCCCCCCCCCACCAGGGGTGTAAATAAGGCCGACTCCCGACTCCCGACTCGCGCCGGATTTTTTGGGATTGGGAGGGTTGCCTTGCTTCCCTTAGGGAATGTGCGGTATTAGGCACCCCATGGCCAAAATGACCCCACTGCGATCCGCACAGACTCCAAATATTCAAAAGAAAGGGTTTTTGGAACACCCGAGGAGGGGGGGTCCCGATGGGTGGGTGGGGGTGTGGGGGTCCCGCTGGGTGGGACATGGTGTGTGCCTCCCAGTCATCTTCTTCATTACCGGTCTCTGAACTGGGGTGAGTTCATTGCCAAACCACTGCTGTGAATACGGCGCCCCTTTCCCGCCCCTTTTGCCAGATCCTGGCAGCTCCCAAGAAGAGTTGTGTTCCGCCCCCATCAGGTGGTTGATCATACCGCAGCGCACACGTGCACAACCACACACACTCCACACAGATGCGTCACACATGTGACGCAACTGTTGCGACACAACATGCCTCAGGTAGAGGCAGTAGTGTTTGACTCACAGCCAACATAGCTCTCAGTGGGGCCGTGGATGGTGTGGATGCATCCATGCATGCATCCACGGCATCCAGGGATGCCCGAAAATGTCAAAAAATGGATTTTCGATTTGGCATACAGGCATTCATCCACTGCAGGCAGGCCTGCATGCAGGGCTTCGGAGCTCCAGGCTGTGTGTGGATGCATCCACAAAATTTGTGGATGCATGCGCTGCATGCACGGGAAATACTGAGAGCTATGCAGCCAAATACTGCTGCCGTGAGTGAGGTGCTCGCAGCGTGTGGGGCGCTGCGGGCGAAGTGGGGGGTTGGCTGGGACAGCCAACATGGCGCTGTGCGTCGCGTGCTTCTTCGCGGACCACCTCGCACGCGGGAAGACCCCGCAAGCTCCGAGTCAGTCCGCCCTGACCGAATGGTGGGCGACTGCTGGAGGGTCCATGGGACTCTCCACGGCAGAGGTGGCCGTACTACAGGATGCGTGCAGGATTGAGTAGGGTTTGAGACCGCCCGTCCCCCCCAGCCCCCCACCCCAGGTACCTTAGGTGACTGTAAATAACCGACTCCCGACTCCTGACCCCCAAACCTTATTTACAGCCCTGCCCCCCACCCCCAGACCCACGTCACTTTCCACGGGCCGCCAGGCGCGTCAGCGTCGGCGACCGCCCGCCCCCAGTCTGAGAGGCAGCAGCCACGACTCGGCAGGAGGCGGGCACAACAAAAAAAGGGAGAGTCGTCACTGTGCATATCAGCACGGTCCCGCCCTCTGAGCCAGACTAACCCGCCCATAAAGGAAAAGAGGAAGAGGCGACGTAAGGCAATGCCTCCGTGCGGCAAGGAGAACACGAAACAGCGTCCCCCCTCACCGGGGGACGCGACGAGCACGGCCAAAAATCGTTCAAATCGTTCAAAAACAAGTCGCAAAAATGCACGTCGTATCAGCTGAGAGGGGGTAGCCCATTTTTGTCTCATGTTTTTCCTGTCTGAGGCATTTCGAAGACGGCAGTGGGCTGCCCCCCCGTTCCGATTGGTGATGGTCGCTTCTGTGATTCACCCATCCCATCGGCGTTGATCTGTGCACGAAGCGTTGTCCCGAGAAGTGTGCGTCGTGCCGCTGTGATGTTATCAATAGCCTTTTCTTCCACACCTGCGTGCAACATGTGTGTCAAGGCGGGCGATTGCAACCCACACAGGTGCCGTGCATTTGCAAAAAAGAGAAACAAACGACCCTCACATACACCCCACACCCCTCCCCTAACCCCAGACCAGAAACCATCCTCATCCCCACGTTTCTCGCCGGGGTTCGAATAAAGGAAACGCCAGAAAAAAAATGTTGAACGGCATTTTATGGAGCAGACAGGTTTAGCCCCCACCCCCACCCCCCTTTTTCTTCTTCTACGCCACCACCACCTTCCCCCCACTGTTCCTTTCCCAGCGCTTCTTCGCGTGCAGTATTTCTGTGACCTTCACAGTTGCCGCTTGCCCGGACATACGCTCCTTCTTTTTTTCTGATCTTTGCAGGGCGTTCGCTCGGGGAGAAATAGGGGCCTATTTCGTTAAAAAAAGATTCTGGGAAAACCCTTCACCCGCCTCTCTCCCCGGCATTTCTCCCAAGGGGGAGAAATTTAATAAAAAAAAGTTTCTCGAAAGTTTTTGCCTCGGGTGGGAAGGGGTCCTGAAGGAGAAGGGCAGCAACCTCTCGTACTAATTGATACCACCACGCTTCGCACGGAGCGTGGTGGTATCAATTAGTCGGGCGGCATCAGCGTGGTCAAGGCCAGAGGAGGCCGAAGTCAAGAGCATAGTGGCCTGCCACAGGCGCCCCCCAGACCCCCCTGTGACCTGTGACGTCTGTCCAACAGGAACTAACGAGCACATGTGACCGTGCCCTTCCTTGTCGAGAACGGGTATCGTCGACGGTCCGTGATCCTGTTTTGAGTTCGTCACCAACTCCCGAAGTGCTCACTGATTGCCGCAAACCCTCCATTTTGCAGCCGCGAGCCGCGAAATGGACCCCTTGCGCCAAACATATATAGTACCCTGGTCTGGACCCTTGAGGCAATTTGTCCGAGGGGTCGATGTTGCATGATTTCGCGCGCGCGAAGCGCGCGCGAAAAAAAATTTGAGGCGGCAATTTTACCCCTTTCTCCCACAGTCTCCGAGGAAGGTGGGAGATAGCGAACACCCTGGATCTTTGTGCTGTTGCTTTTGTTGATGTTGTTTGTTGTTGTGGGCGGGGTGGGTGGGGTGGGTGGGGCGAGAAGGTGTGGGGTGGGGGGTGGTGGTGGTGTGCATGTGTGGGTGCTGGTGGCCCACCTTGCTGCACATAACTTTAGCCTTTTCTCCCAAATCCCCCCACCCCCACCCCCACCGAGCATCATTTTGGCATTGGGGGAATACTCCGTGACAACTTTGGTGCCAATTCGCACCGAAATAGTGAAGAGAGGCTCGCCTCTGTCCAACTTCAAGCGAAGTTCTTCCCCGTTATGCGCTGTGTACATTACATGTTACATGCGGTAGGTGTGGGGTGTCGACAGCGGTCCCGTTGGGGCTTCCCCACACCAGCGAAGAGGTTCGGCCTCATCAAATAAAGTGAAGACTGATGCCAAAAAATGAAGGTCTCCTGATGACGGAAGTATGAAACTACAAAGTCACTTGAAGTGAAATATGAATGATCCTTCCCTCCCCCCCGTTGCCCCTCCCTCGAATTAAACCGAATGGAACAAGACCACCCCGCCCCTCCTTCCAGCCCCTGTCCTTGCCGTCGTATGTTTTGTGCGAAACCACCTAGGTGTCTCGGGGGAAAAACTACTGTTTTTTTTTGCAAGAAAGTGGATGCATCTGTGGGTGGGCCTCCCTCCGCCACCTCCGATACGAACGTACGGATGTTATCGCTGTTCAATAGCCGCGGAACCGCGGCGTGTGGGGGGGGAATGGCCTCTCCTAGGTGTGCTGTGATTTACCAAAAGCTTTTTGTTCGGCCCTTTTTGGGCAAACATTGGCTGCAAAAAAAAGAGTTCTGAAAGGGAGAAAAAAAACGGTGGGATGCCAAAGAAAAGGGGTCCGAAAATTTTACGACGGCGGTGCAGCGACACCTCCACTCTGCCACAGTCTTAGGCTTTCGTCATTAGCGTTTCCCCCAGGGGGGTGAGTTGAGCATTTGCGCCACTGCGCCTCATTGACCACCCTGGCTTGCGCAATGGCCAAGAAGGTCGGACAACTGGCATCGAGTCGTGGTGTGTGTGTTGGAATGGAGGGGCAGGTAGTGCAGAGAACCTCTTAAGGAGCACTAGTGAGTGGGTGGGGATGGGGAGTGTGGGCTGCACACGAGGGTGTTCAGCACCACCACCTCCTCCCTCCAACCCCCCCGCTAATGTCAGGGAAGGGTGGGGTGTCCTGCAGATTGGCAGGCAATGCAGCACCCTTCCCCACCCCCCATCTTTAAGATACAGAATAAGAAGTGAAAATTCAAAGCACAAACGACTTGGGGTGGGGGGGGGGCAGAAAGGGATTGTCGACAAAAGTCCCACTCCCCCTTTGGGCCAGACCGCCCATCTCTCTCCCTCTGGGCTGCTGAGAGAGCACGGGGCAAATCAAAAAAAATCAAAATTTGCCCCGCATTGTTCACAGAGCCCTCGCCCGGAGAAAGAAAGAAGAAGTGCGGGTGCGATATACTGCAAGACCAACCCCTCCCTCCCGCCCCCCCCCCCCCTAGGGGGGGTCAAATGGGGGTGACAAACACGATTTTTCAAAAAACCGGCGCAGAGGCCCCAAAGCCCCCGTAAACCCTCCAAACCCCCCCAGATCGGTCCGGAAACCCATCGAACCCCACTTTTCCACCATTCCGGGCACCTCAGGTGCCCGAATTGGGGTACCTAAATTTTGTGCCACCGTTTGGTACCGTACAGTGCCACTGTGTGGGAGGTTGGAAAAGAAAATGCCCCAACACACCACATCTGAGGGTTGCAATGCATGTTGCTTGCCAACCACGTCATCCGGTGGGTGTCAGGCGCTATGTAGGTGGCATCAGCCAGGTCTTCGATGTGTTCTGGCTTGTATATGTACCTCCCTGCCTGCGGCACAGGCACTGCCTTTGTCCCCCACACCAGCCACAGAGAGCGTATTGTACTCGGTCCACGGTTGCTGATTCATTGTGATGCGTTGTATCCTCGAGTGAACGTCACACACTAGTGACACCACCACCCGCCATCCGAGAGCTGTATTGACTTTGCGCGCTTCCGTTGCATTCACCTCGCCACGCATATTGCACTGTTCAGTACCAGTGCTCTTGGGCCAGGCAAAGTAGACCGCAGCAAGTACCAATTCTGGCACAATGGGTACCACGACAGCGCACTTCGTGTGTTCCCGGAATGTACAGCTCGTGTTGCAACAGTCGTTGTCAACACATCCCGGTTGTGGAGCACTGCTGCACAGGAATCACACGACCATCTGGACTTGTTCCGTACCTACAGGCAGCCTCCCGGTGCATGGTGGCAGGGAGGTACATATACAAGCCAGAACTCATCGAAGACCTGGCTAATGCCACCTACATAGCGCCTGACACCCACCGGATGACGTGGTTGGCAAGCAACATGCATTGCAACCCTCAGATGTGGTGTGTTGGGGCATTTTCTTTTCCAACCTCCCACCCAGTGGCACTGTCCGGTACCAAACGGTGGCACAAAATTTAGGTACCCCAATTCGGGCACCTGAGGTGCCCGGAATGGTGGAAAAGTGGGGTTCGATGGGTTTCCGGACCGATCTGGGGGGGTTTGGAGGGTTTACGGGGGCTTTGGGGCCTCTGCGCCGGTTTTTTGAAAAATCGTGTTTGTCCACGTAAAAGGGTGGCATTTGACCCCCCCTACCCCCCCCCCTCCCCTTCGCCCCTCTCGCTGTATCGCCTGCGTCCACCCCCACCCCCCGCCTCCTCACACGACTACCAGTGCCAACTCCTCCCCTCCTTCGGTTGGGTTGGCTGTTTGCTACCAGGCCTCTTCGCTGCGACTGTCTTGGCCAGTTGGATCATTTCGTCTGAGGTGAAGGGGGGGGGGGGGGTGTGTGTTGCTGTTTGCTGTGCCCCCGCGATGTCCGCCAGCCGGATAGACAAGCTGAGAGGGATCGTGCGCAGCAGGAGTGGCAGTTCATACCGCCGTGCTGAGAGTGTGCCCCGAATACCCTGGAGCTCCTCGCCAACGCTGCGCAACCTGCATGAATGGCGGGCACGGGGGTTCATTCCTGGACCCGCCGTCTGGAATTCTGTCATCGAGTCCTCTGCGCATTCCCTGCGGGCGAGGCTGAGCATCTTTGACGAGATGGAGGCCCACGGCGTGGTTCGAAATGCCAAGACATACACCCTTGTGGCTGCGAAGCTGTCTCCTGACAAGCCGATGTCACCCCACGTGCTGAAAACCCTCCTGAGGACAATGGAGGCGGAAGCTTGGCCCCCGCAGTCAGCCTTTTTGAAGAGCGCGATACTGGTCGCGGAGACTCCGGCGGATGCAAAGGACATCTACGCGATGTGCCCGACTCCAACACCTGCAGTCCGTGCAGCTCTTGCGGAGCGGCTTCAGCGAGATCAAAACTCTCATCGTCCATCACGTCTTCACGAGCAGCGCGGATCTGGTGGGTGTGGTGGTGATCGCAGGGGGTGAGGGCTGCCGGCTGCCGGCGGATATACCGCTGAGAGCAGTGCGAATGCCCAAGCAGTGTGAAGGGGCCAAGAAAGGCCGCAAAAAAAAACCCCCGAGGCGACTTTTTCTGCTGCCCTCCCCCACCCCCACCCCTTCTATTTTTTATGCCCGTGTTTCCAGACCCCCACCACTAAACACCACACCACCCCACACAGCCCCCCCCCCCCCCACCCACCCGCCACACGATGTCTGTTGTCCCTGGGCTCCCCCCTCCGCCGGAGACGCACCCCGCCTCGCCTGGACGTGCCCGCCAGGGCAGCGGGTCGCCCTACAGGACCGCCTCCCCCTACGCAGCACCCTACGCCGCACCGCCGTCGCCGGGGCTGAGCTACCAGCCCTCGGGGGCCTACCAGGCGTCTGGGTCGCCTGGCGGCGCCTACAGCGCTGGCCCGGGCGGGCTGAGCGGCGCCTTCGAGTCGGAGAAGGCAAAGGAGGAGGATCGCCACCGCCGCATCGCGGAGTTCATGGGGGGCAACATCGGGCAGGGCGGGGGCTCCCCGCAGCGGAGCTACTCCGGCAGCCCGCACCGCTACAGCGCGGCGCCTGCCCCGGTGGCGGCATTCCCTCCCGCTGCAGGCTACGGCTCCCCTGGCCGCCTCGGCGGGTCGCCCAACCGCAGCGTTGTGGGCGTGCCGCCCACAAACCCGGTGTACGACTCCTATGTGGCGCCCATCGGTACCCACACCAGCTATGTGTCCCAGCCCCAGCCCCTGCTGTCCGGCGGGGCGGGGGGGGCCTACGGTGCCCCCATCGGTGGTGGGTACGGCGGCAGTGTCGGGTACGGCGGGCTCGCTGCCTCCCCGTCCACCACCCTGCCTCTGACAGGGCACCCTTCTGAAGGCGAGTCGCCGCGCCGCCTCCGGGCCTGGGGCGCCTCTGCTTCCATGAAGTGAAGAAGGGGGGGGGGGTAGGGAATATTCTTGGGGGGAAGGGGGGGGGGTGGAGGTGCCGCTTCGCTGCGTCCCCTTGTGGGTTCTGTTCTCGCCCCCCCCCTCCCCCCTTCGGTTCTGTTTCGCAGTGGTGTAAGGGGGGGGGCGGGCACATAAGGCGCAGCTTTATGGTGTCTAATTCTGTATGTATTGTACTGTCACCCCCTCCCCCCCCATTGGGTTGTTTCGATGAGAATTTTATCTGGCAAAAATATATAGGCCCAGACCCGGTGATAGGGCTGTGTTTTGCCTCTTATGTACTTACCCCCAATCCCCCCCCCCCTCCCGTCCAGCGCCACAGAGCTGGTGATGCTATGGCATGTCGACCAACCGAGGCCAGAAGTGGTTTTCGACACCGAAACTAAACATTGTTTACCGCTGCACCTTATTGTGGTCGCAGGGGAGGATGGGGGTGTCGGCGACAGGGAGATCGGCTCGCGCCGAGATCTCATGAGTTGTCGGTGCCAAAGAAAAACAAAAAGAGGAGAGGGAAAAAAAACGGCGTGGAACCGTTCATTGTTTCTGGTTCGTTTGTTGGCGGCTGTTGTTTCGCATTTTATTCGTTGTTCTTTCCCCCCTCCTTCTTTACCCCCCCCCCCTCCCACCCCACCTACCCCACTCTCACATGCGATCCCCCTCTATCTCCGCCCTCCTCGCGAAGCAAGGAGTCGGGAATCAGAACAATGAAGGCGAACCAGAACTACCCGCCAGTGATTGTATTCGGGTTGATTGCCTGGACCGGCCCTCTTCGTTCCGAGAGAGTGGCATCGTATACCCCCACCTGTTCCACCTCCGATAGTGCGCCTGTCTTGGCTCTGTCTGAGTGTCAGTGTGAAAAATGACAGCGGGCAGCGCATGGAAACAAAGATGAAGGTGTAGGGTGTAGGGTGGCGTGGAGGTGTGGGCGTCCGCCGTGTTATGATGGCCCAACAACACAGCCCATTTGGCCTGTTGGGTCAGCACAAAAGGGGGAGTGGCAGGCCCCATTCATCCCCACCCCCCTCCCCTCCCCAAAGGCTTTACATAGGTATCTATACCTTGGTGGTTACCACCCACTGATCCACACAAACTACAATGCACATTTCCCCTCGCATCCAACAGGAATACACAAGCATGTCCGGGTTTGGCACGCCCCCTGCTGGGTACCTGTGGTTTTACTCACACCGGGATGACAGGTACGGGTGTTTCTCGAACTTCTCCGAGCATCACATCTACCTGAACGGGAAGAAGTGGCCCACGACAGAGCACTATTTCCAGGCGATGAAGTTCCACACCGATGAGGGGCTGATGGATAAGGTGCGTTATGCGTCGAGCCCATCAGGAGCTGCGCGGATCGGGCGGAACCGGGCCCACCCACTGCGCCCTGACTGGGAGACGGTGAAGCTGGATGTCATGCGTGATGCCCTGTACGCCAAGTTCACCCAGCACCGCAACTGCAGGGCAACACTGCTGGGCACAGCAGGGCTGTTCCTCGTGGAGCACACCGAGCGTGACGCGCAGTGGGGTGACGGTGGTGAGCCCTGGCTGAGGGACACCCCCGAGTCGAACCACGGCAAGAACTATCTCGGGACGCTGCTCGTTGAGCTCCGTGAGAAGCTGATGCGCGAAGATGCCGAGGCAGAGGAAGGTGCCCCTGCGCAGACTGGTGCCAGCAGCAGCAGCAGCAGCAGCTGACCCACCCCGTAAAAAAATCTGTCCCAAAACGGGCCGAGCACTCTCCTCATGAAGCCATGTTGTTTTATCTTGCCCAAAAATAACATGGTCCGAAGCCCTGAGTCAGAAATGCGTGGAACTGCGTGATAATCACGTCAGAACTACGCAAATTCTGCCTTGGCTGGGGGGGGGGGGTCACCATTCCCTGCGGCGAGTCTCAGAAAGGATGCCTCCTGCACCCAGCCCATCTGGGGAGGGGGGTTTCGTGCCACCGCATCCGCCATTCCCTAGCCAAAAAAAACCGTGGCGGGTGCTTGCTCGTTTGTTGAACCCCTGAGTTGACTTTTTCTTGCGTTAATCATTCCACCTGGTCTCCCCAAAGACGATTGTTGCCAGCGCATGTGTTCACTCATGTGCCCCGCACAGAGAGAGGAAAAAAAATCAGAATCCTGAAAGTGGGGAACAAGCCCCCCAGTTAGGAACAGCCCTGGGCACAGGTTTGATTGACTTTTGTTTGTTTTTTACCCGTCTCCAGGATCCTTACCACTCCGCCTATGCATAGGATCCACTTACGGGCATTGCATAGGGCACGAACCAGCGGACATCTTCTGGGGGAGACGGGGTGATCTAGGCCGAAAGGCCACTTCAGCAGCACACCAGTGGATAGCCTGCCGTGATCTGCACGGAGCCCCCTTCCCCCAACGGTCACCACATCATGCAGATTTGTGTCTTGTAAATTCTGCATCCCGCTGCCCCGCACAGCCATCACCCCCACACCACATGCAGCGCCATCACCTGGGTGATGGAGGGCATCGATGTGCCCGAAGATAACGGGGGTATTGCCGGTGGGATTGACCTCACATCCTATGAGCTGAAGAACAAGCAGCTGAGGCACTTCTGCCTCGCCGTGGATAAGACGCTGCGCCTCAAGCGGCGGAAGCTGCGGGGCTTCCTCTGCGAGCTGCTGATGCCGCCCCTCTTCATCTGCTGTCTCACCATCGGGCACTTCGCCAGCGACAACACGTACGTTGAGTCGCGGGGTTATGCCGAAGAACCCTATGTCAACCTCACAGAGTCGATCGCAGAGACATTCTGCACCCTCAACTTCCCGTCTGAAGTGGAACGTGTTGCCTCTGCAGTGCCAAACTGTACCCATGCGCCTTGGTGGATGCCGCAGTTTACCTGTCTGTACTCTATATGGAATAGCCCTGATGGTTCCACTTCGCTGTGTGTGCGACCCGATACACCAACAGGGATGGACAAGAAAGGGTTGAAAAGGCTGTACTATCACCTGGTGCGCACAGCCGACAGGGGATCAACTGTTCCGCATTTTGATACCATGGTGGTGTTGCAGTGGCTTGCCCACCGTGCAAAGGGTAACCTGCGGTTCAACGTGGACACGTATTGGAACAGCCTCATGCACAGTGGGAATATTGAGATTGCCTCGGCGGATTGCCGTGCCGGGCAGGAGCTGGTGCATCACTTCAAGACGACGACAAAGTTCTTCGGCTATATTTTCAATGAATCTCTGCCGCGCGATGGGGAGTGTGCCAATGTGTGGGCCACAGAGGCAGCCGCAGTGAACTACATCAGGAAGGACGGCGCTGCGAAGGTTTGGGCCCTGATTGTGTTGAATGATATCAACCACAAGACGAAGGTGTTCGACTACACGATCCGAATGAACTACACATCGACGCCTTACACAAAGATCACGCATGACAAGTTTGCGCAGGGGTTGGGACGGAACAGGTCGCGGCAGTACATCAACTCGGGGTTTCCTACACTCCAGACACACATAGACTCCTTCTATCTCGGGAGGCCGGATCTGCTGTTGAAGACGCCCGTCGCACTGCCCATGCCGACAGGCAATTACCTGCACTCGCAGTTTCTGGAGCGGGCAGGTACGCTGATCCCTCTGGTCTTTGCACTGGCCTTCCTGTACCCAGTGTCCTGTCTTGTGGGCGGCATTGTGGAGGAGAAGGAACACCGCCTGCGTGAGGGAATGCTAATCATGGGCCTGTCGAAGATGTCATTTTATCTTGCCTGGTTTGCAAGCTACTTCCTGCTGCTGGCGGTGTCGAGTATTCTGGTGACAGCTGTGGCATGTGCGACGTTCCTCAGTAACACATCGCCGCTGTTGGTGTTCCTGCAGACGCAAGTGTATTCTACCAGTATTATTGCACTGTCTCTGCTGATGTCGGTCTTCTTCTCCAAGTCGCGCATTGCTGCCATTGTGTCACCACTTGTGGTGTTCGCACTCACCGTCCCGAAGTTTACGATCAACACGCATGCAGACTTGTCGACCCACACGCTTGCATCGCTGTCATCAGCGGTGGCGTACGGCTACAGCACAGAGCTGATCATCAACTACGAGAAACGGGGGAGTGGGTCTGACTTCACAGATTTTGTGTCCGACAGCTACTCGTATGGCACAGCTCTGGGCATGATGTTGCTTGACACAATCCTGTACCTGCTGCTGGCGTGGTACCTCGACAGCGTGCTGCCGTCACAGTACGGTGTGAAGCTGCACCCGCTGTTCTTCCTGTACCCGTCGTACTGGGGTCTGACGAAGACGGGGAAGTACGGACGTCAGGCGGACAACCACGACCTGACGCCGCCTTCGCGTCTGCCGCACTACGTGGACACGGAGATCGACGAATCCACAAGGCAGGACCTGGAGGAGCGGGAGCGGGTGCGCATCATGGGGATGCGGATGGAGTTTGCGAGCCCGGACGGGAAGGGGCCGAAGAACGTGGCTGTCAACAACCTGGGGAACGGTGTGCCGAGCGGTGCGGCTGGCGGTGCGGACGCGCTCACCTTCTACGAGGGGCAGGTGCAGTGCGTGCTCGGGCACAACGGGGCCGGGAAGACGACGCTGATCAACATGCTGACGGGGATGCTGACGCCGACGTCTGGGGACTGCCTGATCTGGGGACGCAGCGTGCGGCACGAGCTGGGGAAGATCCGGGAGAACATCGGGCTGTGCCCGCAGCACAACATCCTGTGGGCGCGCCTGTCGTGCCACGAGCACCTGATGTTCTACGGGCGCATCAAGGGTGTGCCGGAGGCGGTGCTGCGTGAGCGTGTGGAGCAGATGCTGCGTCTGGTGAACCTGTACGAGAAGCGCGACGCGTGGAGCGAGGTGCTGTCGGGCGGGCAGAAGCGGAAGCTGTCTGTGGCGTGTGCGCTGATTGGCGGGTCGCAGCTGGTGTTCCTGGACGAGCCGACGGCGGGGATGGACGTGGAGTCGCGCCGCGCGATGTGGTCGCTGCTGCGCAACCCTGCGGTGCTGCGCGGGCGCGTCATTGTGCTGACGACACACTACATGGAGGAGGCAGACCTGCTGGGGGACAGCGTGGCCATCATGCACAAGGGGTGCCTCCACTCGTGGGGGTCGTCCTTCTACCTGAAGTCGCGCCTCGGGGTGGGTTACAACATGTCGGTGGCGATGCGTGCCCAGTGCGTGCCGGAGCAGGTGGAGGAGGTGGTGCGCAGGTACATCACACGTGCCGAGGTGGGCCGTCTCTCCTGCACGGGCAACGAGCTGCGCCTCCGCCTCCCGATGGACTCGCTGCCGGACGACGAGTGGCTGTCCGTCGCGCGCAACAAGATGCGCCTCGAGAACACGACCGACCCGGCGAAGATGCGCGAGGCTGCCACCGCAGTGATCCACGAGCGTCTCGCCAGCCCCGAAGTCCTTGCCGACTGCGAAGCCCTGCTGTCCCACATCCGCACAGTCTCACACTTCCCAGACATGTTCGACGAGCTGGAGAGGCGCAAGGACGAGCTCCACGTCGAGAGCTTCGGTGTCGGCGTCACCACCCTGGAGGAGGTCTTCATGCGCATCGCTCTGGAGGAGGGAGACGACGTTGCCTCCGGTGCCGGCCCACACGCCGCCACCCCTGCCCTTGTCGACGACTCCGACAGCGACGCTGATGAGCTGACAGCGATGAACCCCCTCTCCCCGCAGGAGCACAGCCACCTCGAGCCGAGCCCCACCTTTGGCGATCTGTACACCATCACAGATCAAGATGATCCGCCCATTCGGGGCACACAGCTCTACCTGGAGCAGTTCAAGGGTCTGTTTATAAAGCGTGTCCGTTGCGCGACACGTGATGTGCGGACCATTACCTTCCAGTTCGTGCTGCCTGTGCTGTTCATCCTGCTGGCACTGCTGCTGGGAATGGTGGGCATGCCGACAATGCCTTCGATCGATCTGAAGCCTTCCATGTTCGGGAGGGAGACGTACATGCCGTATTCTGTGGATGTTGAGGAGCCCGAGTCCCTCCTGTTTACCGAGGAGTTCATGCCAGGGTACCATCTGGTGGATGTGACGGAGGGTGGGTCCCATCCTGCGGGGTACAAGGAACTGTCGAGCTACCTGCTGCAGACTGTGGACCACCGCAGGCGCGACGTTATGCGAGACCTGGCGCTGTCGTATATGCGTGTTGGTAACGAGACGGATTTCCCTGTTGTGTTTGACAACGCGACGTTCATTCATGCGTTGCCAGTGGGGCTCAACACCATCCACAATGCGGTGCTGCGTGGGAAGTACGACAAGACAGGGATGCGGCCGCAGCTCGTGACGCGGAACCACCCGCTGCCGTTCTCCGAGTATTCAGACCGCATCATCTCTGAAGTGCTCATCACCATCACCGGCATCTTCATCATGATTCCGTTCACGTTCATCCCTTCCAACTTCGTGTCGTTTGTGGTGAAGGAACGTGAGTGCAAGGCGAAGCACGTGCAGGTTGTCAGTGGGGCCCACCTGGCTGCGTACTGGCTGAGCTCCTTCCTGTTCGACCTGCTGTCGTACCTTGTCACAGTGGCTATGGCCTTCGTCGTGTTCTACGCCGCGGATAGGACAGAGTTCATCGGCAGCGCTGAGGCCTTCTGGGCGTCATTCTTGCTGTTTTTTGAGTACGGCGTGTCGGCCATCCTGAGCAGCTACTTCTTCTCGTTCCTCTTCTCATCGCACACGTCTGCACAGAACGCTGTCATGGCCTTCAACTTCGTCGTGGGGTTCATCCTCGTCATTGTGACGCAGGTACTGGACTACGTCAAGAATACGAAACATATCAACCCGAAGCTGAAGTTCATCTACCGGCTGTTCCCCTCCTACTGCCTGGGCGAGGGCATCATCCGTATGTCTGTTCGCGAGTTAGCAGAAACCGTTCACTACGGCAAGCTGAGCTCTCGCCCGTTCGACCTGGATACAGCTGGGTACCCTCTGATATACATGGCGGCGATGACACCCGTCTTTCTCCTATTGACACTAGTAGTCGAGTCGCCTGTCGTCCGTCTGCGCTTCCAGCGTTACTCCCGTGCAGTGCGTGACAAAGTCCTGTCACTGCCAGCGGACGTTGCGCGCCTCTGCCTTGGGAAAGGTCATACGGCATTCGACATGGATTTGCATCTGGACATGGACAGCGAGGATGGCGTGCCCCTTGTCGACAGCTCGGCACAGAACCACTCGAGTTTCGATTCAGACATGTACAGTACCCTGCCGCGCGACGGACCTGAGGTGATGTACCGTCGTGGGGCGTGGCTGATGTGCAAGAGCGGTGACGGGAGTGTGTACTACTTCAACGAGGCGACTGGTGAGTCGAAGCTCAACGACAAGGACACACCGTTCTACCGTGACCAGGACGTGCAGCGCCACGCGGAAGAGGTGCTTGCGACCGAGAACGGGCGTGACGGTGACTACGTGACTGTGAAGCAGCTGCGCAAGGTGTGGGCACCACGCGGCAACGCACAGAAGAAGGTTGCTGTCGCAGACCTGTCCTTCGGTGTGAAGAGCGGTGAGCTGTTTGCCTTCCTCGGGACAAACGGTGCAGGCAAGACCACCACGCTGTCGATCCTGAGTGGCGAGTTCGAGCCGACCTCTGGACAGGCCTTCATTGCAGGGCACGACGTTGTGGAGGATGGGCAGCTGGCAAGGCAGAACCTCGGGTTCTGCCCGCAGTTCGACGCCCTGCTGGACCACCTGACGTGCGAGGAGCACCTGGAGCTGTTCGCGTGCCTGCGTGGGATCCCAAAACGGCATCGCAAGCCGAGTGCCGAAGTCCTGCTCAACGGGCTTGGGCTCGCACCGCACCGCAAGAAGCTGGCAAGCAACCTGAGCGGCGGGAACAGGCGGAAGCTGTCTGTGGCTGTGGCGCTTATGGGTGGGCCGTCTGCCGTGTTCCTGGACGAGCCGAGTGCAGGGATGGACCCGCTTGCAAGGCGGTCGCTGTGGGGTGCGCTGGAGAAGGCCATCACGGACCTGAAGCTGTCTGTGATCCTGACGACGCACCACCTCGAGGAGATCGAGGGGCTGGGTCGCCTGGACCACCGTGTCACCATCATGGTGGACGGGCGGTTGCAGTGCCTGGGATCTCTCGGACAGCTGAAGCACCAGCTGGGCGACGCGTTCGAGCTGACGCTGAAGGTGAAGTCTGTGGACGCAGAGGCAGCTCTGCGTGCCTTCCTGAAGGAGCAGTGGCCGAAGTGCGAGCTGTCCGAGTCGACGCAGCAGCGCCTGTCGTACCAGGTGGCGAAGGAGGAGGCGTCGCTGTCCCAGATGTTCCGCCTGATTGAGGACAACCGTGACAGGCTTGGTATGTCGCCACACGCTGCTCAGCATACACCACACTCTTATCAACTCAACACAACACCTCGCCTGCTGGGTGCTGTACTGTACTGTGCTATCTATGTGCCGTGTCCTGCCACGCTCTCCTTGCGCCACACCACACCACACCATGCACAGGCATCACCGACTACTCCATCAACGAGACTTCCCTGGAACAGGTCTTCATGCGCATCGGTGAGCGTGCCATGCGCGAGGAAGATGTGGTATGCACACACGCCACATCATGCACTTTTTTTGCGCACCGTCCCCTCTCATCAGTGTCGCCTCAGTCACACGCCGCACTTGTTTGCTTCGTGGCTCATCTCTCACCCACCCCTGTGTCTCACATGCACGCATGCGCCCCACACACCGCTACACCCGAACACCAACTCTTCTTTTGCACAGCTCGCATATGCCGCGACAGAGGACACCGTGCTCCCGCCGACCTCTCCGCGTGGTGCACCGGATGTTTAGCTTGGGCCAGTCCTGCCCAGGCACCCCATCCCTGCAGCTCGTTGATGCTGCAGTGCTGCGCGTGCTTTCTCGACTCCACTCTGTGCTGTGTTAGGAATATCTTGGGGTGTTTTCATGGGGATCTCTCGGGCTTCTGCATTTTTTTTTGCAGATCACCTGTTTTTTTTTCTCTGACTGAAAAGACTCGTGACAGCGTTTGGTATCCTGCATACCAGTGCACTAGCAGTCACCGTTCGGACAAAAAAAAACAGAACTCAATTCCGAGGATTTTTGCCTTGTTTCTGATCCGTGACCCGCTTTTCCACGCACACTGTGGGCTCTTATCTTACATCGCGGTGTGAGTCACTGAGAGTATACTCGCCTTGTGAAATGTAGGAGTCGCTCCAGAATGTGAGACACAGTACACGTTCATTTCAAGAGAAGACTCTCGAAAGCGAAGGGGTGTGTCTGTTTCTGCCTGATGACTCCCACTCCTCGAGCATGTATCGAGAACCCCCGCGCTCGGAAGCCACCCCCACGCGATGTAAGGGTTCACCGTGCACATACACACACCCCTGGTTCTTGCATTTTGGCTTTGCTGCCAACCACCCCATGAATCTTTGGCAGGTCACCACCACCCCCTACTGCCGTTATCATACTTCTCTCAAACCTCGTGAGCAGGAGAGGGCCTTCGCTCTGTGTCGCTGTGTCAATTTGCAACCGGTTTCTTTGTGAGGCACACAACACACACACACACACACACACACACGCGGCCCACCCCCATTCTCACCTATTTTTTTCCTGCCATTTTATGTGCGAAGGCTGCCCCACCCCTCTCCCCCCATCCCCCCATTGAGTTCAAATCGCCTGAGGCTCACCAACAGAGCCGTGAGGTTTGTTTCCTGTGTGATGCCCCCCTTTGGCTTGGCTTTGAGTGTTACTCCCCCGGGCAGCAGGGCCACCCGCACACTGAAATATCCGTGGTTGGCAATTGCGAAAATGTTGAATTGTGGGTGTCCTTTCCTGGGCTTGCCACTTCGTGAACACTAATGCTAATGATAATTCATCACACACGGCTATTGCAGCCCTGCAAACGCGGTGGGGGGGTGGAATGGGGGAGTCGGGCAGATTCGACGAACTGAAAGCGAAGCGATGGAATGCCAGTGGCCCAAGTTGTATTTTAACTTCGGGGATGCTTCCTTCTCTTGTTTCCCTTCATCTGTGTGACCCCGCTCGGGGGAGGAGAAGTCTGCACGTTGACCTCAGGGGGTCTTTGAAAGTATGTCAGCACCACTGCATTTCCTGACCTTGGTTGGTGTTGGCAACTGATGCAGCTGCTCCGCAAAGCGTGTTCTCACGCCATTGGCTGCCTCATGACTTATTTCACGTAGTTGCAGAGTTTTCTTCAGGCGAAAAAAAAAGATGAGCAGTCTGATAATGGGGCAACAGTGTCATATCGAAGTCCTCTCACACGCACTCTTCTGTAGATGGGAGCTGGACTAACAACAAGCAGGTGTGGGTGGCATCTTCATCCCTGTACCGAGCTGTGTTAGGTGTGCACCCTGTGGTGTGGGCACTTTACTCTTCTGCACTTGAGAGCCAGCAAGAGGGAGAGCACATCTCTCGCTTCCGCGCGCCCCCTCCAAACGGGGATAATAAGAAGCGAAGCCGAGTGTATTCCGCAGAATGTAGCGGAAACACCCATCCCCCCCCCCTCTCTCTCCGGCAGAACAACACACCACAACACAAACCATCATGTCTGTGATCTGCATACCCTGCAGCGACACTCCCCATCCTCGTTCTCCCATCCCATTTCTTTTGATCCTTTTGTTTCGAAGAAGCGCCTTTTTTTTCGCCAGAGCCATGGCGTTTGGAATGTGGGAATGCGGCCGCAGCGACCCATTCCAAACCCCACACCCCCCCCTCCCTTGAGTTGATGCAACACAACCCCCCCCCCCCCCCCACCCTGCGCCACACTCCACCCCTCCGCGCAGTAAAACCTCGGGCACTGAGTGTCTTTCGCAATGGTTTTACAGCTTTTCGACAAAGTTCGACGATGAGCTATTTTCTCCTACATCTAGGAGAGGGGCCAAAAACGCACCTGTTTGGACGCCGGAGTGAAGACTCCCACCGTCTGAAATTTAAGTGGCTGGGGTGGTGAGAGGGAAGGGAGGGAGGAAGGAGGGAGGGAAGAGGCAAGGGGGGGAAACGGTCCTTCTGACATGCCAAAGTGCGAAGAGCCCGTAGAAGCAATAGTAGAACCTGCTGCACCAAGCAGCCACAGTACAGCACGCGCGCAGGCACCGGACCCTATCTCCTAAAAAAAACTCTGACATGCCGTTTGCTCCGGATGGCGGTACATTTTTTTTTTTGCGTTTGGCTGAGCTTCAGGGGAGAAGCACGGCAAACTACCACCCCACCTCCCCATCACCCCACACGACTCTCAACGGCTAGCCTCCTCTCACCTGTTCCAGATTGTGTTAACTTTGCAGGTGGCGAATGCCACGCCTTATACTTTTTGAACGATTTCAACAGATCTTTTTTCATGCCCTGGCAGAACAGAGCTGGGGTTACTTTATTTTCGCACGGGCAATGCAATACAATGCCACTGATGGGGTCTGCCTGAGGAGGAGCCGGGGGAGGGAGGAAGGGAGAAGACGTCGCATGGTAGGCTGGGAGCGCGACAGGATTAAGAGTGGCCCATATGGTGGTTATACTGTCATGCTGGCATCGCGTTGTCAAGAATCGAGGAGAAAAAAGAAAAATCCTGATGGCATCAATCGGTATCCCCTGCATGTTAGCTCCTGCCCATATTGCAGGCGCCAAGTTTGGCCAATAAAAACGCAAACGCCAAGGCTGTTCTCCTTTAGGCGGGCTTCGCGACCGGCATTATTCAACAAAATACTTGCGGCACCGCACCGCATCATCCCCTTATATGCCGCTCGACAAGCGCCCTTACTACTTACCTCGCTCGCTCAATCGTGGTTTCGATCGACTTTGTGCGGTTGGTTGCTAGATCAATTCCAGTAAAGTCACGTAACCCTGGCTGTTGACGGACCCTTCCTTCGAACAAGATAATCCCCCGGTCTTCTTGCGTTGGGGCTTTCACCTGGAGAAGCACCCGACCCCCCCCCTTCCCCCTCTCTGATTTTGGTCGGAAAAAACAGTGTGTGACATCTAATTTGTTAGCGGCTTCATTTTCCCCCCCGCCACGCCCCCACCCCCACCCTCTTTCCATTCTGATTTACTTTTGGCGGGAATACACCTGCTCATAAGGAGAAGACATCGGCCTGCATGCTGTGTAGTTGAGGCAGGGTTAGGGGGGAAAGACACATGGTCGCATCTTGCATGCCGGAAAGGCCAAGGCAGCTCATAATGCCAACGGGGGCGGGGAGGGCGGGGATGGGTGGGGTTGGCGGGAGAACCGGGTCGTCTCTGATGCTGCGACCTGCACTCACACCCTCATACACCACTGCCGCTCTTTCCGGGGTGTGCTACCCCACCGAGGCTTGGTGTGAACGAATGTGAGAACGCGGTGTGAAATGGCGGGTGAGGTTTTGCACCACATCCTGGCCGCCCTGTCGACGGGCCCCGTGCCCATCGCAATACGTATCTGTCTTCCGTAGGCGTGCTGTTCTGGCTTGCTCGTCGTATATTGTCTTTGTGGCGATGCCGGACCATAGAAGAGAATGCAGACCTGGAGGTTCGTGCCGTGCACGCGGCAGCCCCCCACCCCCGACCTGGGTCTGTTTTGGGTTCTGCTGTGGCGCCTCGAGATTGGCCCTTCCGATGTGGGAGGGCCGTGTGGGGCAGGCTGGTATAGGAGGTGGGGGGCGGGGGGGTGGGTTCAGGGTATATGGTGGTGTGTCTCGTTCATGTTGGCACACTGTACACACGTCGCAGACAATCACACAGCCGTGTTGCACGGTTCATACACTATACGTGTGCTCGGGGTAGCACCTGCGGAAGGCACGATGGATGCATCAGGGGGGCGTGTGTCGCCCACTCACAAGCTGCATGGACAGGATGCGCATGACATCGACCTGAGCAGCTATGCTCTGAAGCACCGCGGGTGGACGCACTTCAAGTTGGCGCTCAACAAGAATCTGCGGCTGAAGACGAGGAAGCCGACGGGGCTTGCGTGCGAGCTGTTGCTGCCCCCCTTCTTCATCTGCTGTCTGATGATCGGGTACTTCGCGAGTGACAACACCGACTACCCTTCCATGGAGTACGCCTCGGAGCCGGCACTGGACCTGGACACCGCGACACAGGATGTCTTCTGCACCTGGGGGCTGCCCGCGGAGAAGGCGGCACTGCCGCAGTACCAAAAGTGTGTCTTCCCGTGTTTTGGCCCTGCCCTGATCCCCAACATGCGGAATGGACAGCCGGGGTCTCTGTGCATCAACCCGTTGGCACCTCATGCGTGGAAGATTGCCTCGGAGCTCTACGAAGATATCGTCAACACGACCAGCATGCATGTGCCCAACATGGATACGATGCTGGCCGTCCAGAGCTTCGCATTGCAACTGAAAGGCAACCTCGATTTCAACACCGACTCGTACCAAAACAGCCTTCTTCACTCTGGCAATGTTGAGCTTGTGGCGAAGGACTGTGCCACCGGGATGGCGGTGCTTGACCACTTGAACTCGACCAGCCAGTTCTTCGGGCATTTCATCAACAACAGCATCACACGTAACGAGCCTGACTGCCCCTACATGTGGACTGACGAGAATGCGGCTGTCGACTACGCCAAGGGCGACGGGGCTTCGTACACGTGGGCTGTGATTGTGCTGAACGAGGTGGATGTGCCGACGGCGAACTTCGACTACGTAATCCGTCTGAACTACACAGCCGCACCGAACACAAGGAAGACGCAGGACAAGTTCCAGAACGGGCTGGGGAAGCACCGTGCTCTGCAGTACATCAACTCCGGGTTCACGACGCTGCAGGCAGCGCTTGACAACTACATGATTGGGGAGGTCAATGCCACGCTGGCAGATGAAACCGTGGAAGCCACCCCCGTGTCCCTGGCGGACAACCTTCTGTATTACCCGATGCCCACGTGGAAGTACACCGACTCGCAGTTCCTGGACCGTGCCGGGAACATGATCCCTCTTGTGCTGGCGCTGGCCTTCCTGTACCCAGTGTCGAGGCTTGTGGGCGGCATTGTGGAGGAGAAGGAGCACCGCCTGCGTGAGGGAATGCTGATCATGGGCCTGTCGAAGACATCCTTCTACCTCTCCTGGTTCTGCACCTACTGGATCCTGTTCACGATTTCCAGTCTGCTCATCACACTGGCCGGGTGTGGGACATTCCTCAGCAGCACAAGCCCTGTTCTGGTGTTCCTGCTTGTGGAACTGTACGCCATGAGCATCATTGCGGTGTCTCTGCTGCTGTCGGTCTTCTTCTCCAAATCGCGCATTGCTGCCATCGTTTCCCCTCTCATCACATTCGCGATGGTTGTCCCGAAGTTCAACATCCCTGACACAGCTGACCAGAACACCAAGGTGACAGCGTCTCTCTCATCGGCCGTTGCATTTGGTTACAGCATCAGCCTTGTGACAGACTACGAGAAGCAGGGTTCTGGTTCCAACTTCGGGGACTTCACAGCTGACGAATACTCCTACGCACTGGCTGTGTGGATGATGGTGTTCGACATGTTCCTGTACCTGCTGCTGGCGTTGTACCTCGACAGCGTGCTGCCGTCACAGTACGGTGTGAAGCTGCACCCGCTGTTCTTCCTGTACCCGTCGTACTGGGGTCTGACGAAGACGGGGAAGTACGGACGTCAGGCTGACAACCACGACCTGACGCCGCCTTCGCGTCTGCCGCACTACGTGGACACGGAGATCGACGAATCCACAAGGCAGGACCTGGAGGAGCGGGAGCGGGTGCGCATCATGGGGATGCGGATGGAGTTTGCGAGCCCGGACGGGAAGGGGCCGAAGAACGTGGCTGTCAACAACCTGGGGAACGGTGTGCCGAGCGGTGCGGCTGGCGGTGCGGACGCGCTCACCTTCTACGAGGGGCAGGTGCAGTGCGTGCTCGGGCACAACGGGGCCGGGAAGACGACGCTGATCAACATGCTGACGGGGATGCTGACGCCGACGTCTGGGGACTGCCTGATCTGGGGACGCAGCGTGCGGCACGAGCTGGGGAAGATCCGGGAGAACATCGGGCTGTGCCCGCAGCACAACATCCTGTGGGCGCGCCTGTCGTGCCACGAGCACCTGATGTTCTACGGGCGCATCAAGGGTGTGCCGGAGGCGGTGCTGCGTGAGCGTGTGGAGCAGATGCTGCGTCTGGTGAACCTGTACGAGAAGCGCGACGCGTGGAGCGAGGTGCTGTCGGGCGGGCAGAAGCGGAAGCTGTCTGTGGCGTGTGCGCTGATTGGCGGGTCGCAGCTGGTGTTCCTGGACGAGCCGACGGCGGGGATGGACGTGGAGTCGCGCCGCGCGATGTGGTCGCTGCTGCGCAACCCTGCGGTGCTGCGCGGGCGCGTCATTGTGCTGACGACACACTACATGGAGGAGGCAGACCTGCTGGGGGACAGCGTGGCCATCATGCACAAGGGGTGCCTCCACTCGTGGGGGTCGTCCTTCTACCTGAAGTCGCGCCTCGGGGTGGGTTACAACATGTCGGTGGCGATGCGTGCCCAGTGCGTGCCGGAGCAGGTGGAGGAGGTGGTGCGCAGGTACATCACACGTGCCGAGGTGGGCCGTCTCTCCTGCACGGGCAACGAGCTGCGCCTCCGCCTCCCGATGGACTCGCTGCCGGACGACGAGTGGCTGTCCGTCGCGCGCAACAAGATGCGCCTCGAGAACACGACCGACCCGGCGAAGATGCGCGAGGCTGCCACCGCAGTGATCCACGAGCGTCTCGCCAGCCCCGAAGTCCTTGCCGACTGCGAAGCCCTGCTGTCCCACATCCGCACAGTCTCACACTTCCCAGACATGTTCGACGAGCTGGAGAGGCGCAAGGACGAGCTCCACGTCGAGAGCTTCGGTGTCGGCGTCACCACCCTGGAGGAGGTCTTCATGCGCATCGCTCTGGAGGAGGGAGACGACGTTGCCTCCGGTGCCGGCCCACACGCCGCCACCCCTGCCCTTGTCGACGACTCCGACAGCGACGCTGATGAGCTGACAGCGATGAACCCCCTCTCCCCGCAGGAGCACAGCCACCTCGAGCCGAGCCCCACCTTTGGCGATCTGTACACCATCACAGATCAAGATGATCCGCCCATTCGGGGCACACAGCTCTACCTGGAGCAGTTCAAGGGTCTGTTTATAAAGCGTGTCCGTTGCGCGACACGTGATGTGCGGACCATTACCTTCCAGTTCGTGCTGCCTGTGCTGTTCATCCTGCTGGCACTGCTGCTGGGAATGGTGGGCATGCCGACAATGCCTTCGATCGATCTGAAGCCTTCCATGTTCGGGAGGGAGACGTACATGCCGTATTCTGTGGATGTTGAGGAGCCCGAGTCCCTCCTGTTTACCGAGGAGTTCATGCCAGGGTACCATCTGGTGGATGTGACGGAGGGTGGGTCCCATCCTGCGGGGTACAAGGAACTGTCGAGCTACCTGCTGCAGACTGTGGACCACCGCAGGCGCGACGTTATGCGAGACCTGGCGCTGTCGTATATGCGTGTTGGTAACGAGACGGATTTCCCTGTTGTGTTTGACAACGCGACGTTCATTCATGCGTTGCCAGTGGGGCTCAACACCATCCACAATGCGGTGCTGCGTGGGAAGTACGACAAGACAGGGATGCGGCCGCAGCTCGTGACGCGGAACCACCCGCTGCCGTTCTCCGAGTATTCAGACCGCATCATCTCTGAAGTGCTCATCACCATCACCGGCATCTTCATCATGATTCCGTTCACGTTCATCCCTTCCAACTTCGTGTCGTTTGTGGTGAAGGAACGTGAGTGCAAGGCGAAGCACGTTCAGGTTGTCAGTGGGGCCCACCTGGCTGCGTACTGGCTGAGCTCCTTCCTGTTCGACTTCATTGCGTACTGCGTGACAATGGTGCTGGCGTTTATCATCTTCTTCATCGCAAAACGTGACGAGTTCATCGGGTCTGCTGATGTGTTCTTTGCGACGCTGCTGTTGCTGCTCTTCTACGGGATTGCTGCCATTGCCAGCTCGTACTTCCTGTCGTTCCTCTTCGCATCGCACACGTCTGCACAGAACGCTGTCATGGCCTTCAACTTCATCTGCGGGTTCATCCTCGTCATTGTGACCAGCATCCTCGGGTTCATCGACTCCACAAAGGACGTGGCCAACGGGCTCAAGTGGGCGTTCCGTATCATCCCTGCCTACTCCCTGGGTGAAGGCATCATCAGCCTCTCGTCTCGCCGCCTCCTGGACTCTGTTGGAGGGAAGGTCGAAGGCCCCTTTGCCATGGACATCGTCGGGTACAGTCTGGTCTACATGTCAGCAGTGACCCCTGTGTTCTTGCTTGGCGTTCTGATCATCGAGTCCCCCGTTGCACGCTTGTGGCTCCGCCGCCTGCGTGGTGCTGCCAAGCCTGCCGAAGGCCTGAAGGAGCCCCTCCTCGGCGGCCCGCCGGCGAAGGACTTGTACGATCCGGAGGAGTACGCAGTGCTGGAGCGCGACGGAGATGATGTCATGTACCGTCGTGGGGCGTGGCTGATGTGCAAGAGCGGTGGCGGGAGTGTGTACTACTTCAACGAGGCGACTGGTGAGTCGAAGTTCAGCGACAAGGACACACCGTTCTACCGTGACCAGGACGTGCAGCGCCACGCGGAAGAGGTGCTTGCGACCGAGAACGGGCGTGACGGTGACTACGTGACTGTGAAGCAGCTGCGCAAGGTGTGGGCACCACGCGGCAACGCACAGAAGAAGGTTGCTGTCGCAGACCTGTCCTTCGGTGTGAAGAGCGGTGAGCTGTTTGCCTTCCTTGGGACAAACGGTGCAGGCAAGACCACCACGCTGTCTGTGCTGAGTGGCGAGTTCGAGCCGACCTCTGGACAGGCCTTCATTGCAGGGCACGACGTTGTGGAGGATGGGCAGCTGGCAAGGCAGAACCTCGGGTTCTGCCCGCAGTTCGACGCCCTGCTGGACCACCTGACGTGCGAGGAGCACCTGGAGCTGTTCGCGTGCCTGCGTGGGATTCCGAAGCCGCACCGCAAGCCGAGTGCCGAGCTGCTGCTGGGCGGGCTTGGGCTCGCACCGCACCGCAAGAAGCTGGCAAGCAACCTGAGCGGCGGGAACAGGCGGAAGCTGTCTGTGGCTGTGGCGCTTATGGGCGGGCCGTCTGCCGTGTTCCTGGACGAGCCGAGTGCAGGGATGGACCCGCTTGCAAGGCGGTCGCTGTGGGGTGCGCTGGAGAAGGCCATCACGGATCTGAAGCTGTCTGTGATCCTGACGACGCACCACCTCGAGGAGATCGAGGGGCTGGGTCGCCTGGACCACCGTGTCACCATCATGGTGGACGGGCGGCTGCAGTGCCTGGGATCTCTCGGGCAGCTGAAGCACCAGCTGGGTGACGCGTTCGAGCTGACGCTGAAGGTGAAGTCTGTGGACGCAGAGGCAGCTCTGCGTGACTTCATGAAGGAGCAGTGGCCGAAGTGCGAGCTGTCCGAGTCGACGCAGCAGCGCCTGTCGTACCAGGTGGCGAAGGAGGAGGCGTCGCTGTCCCAGATGTTCCGCCTGATCGAGGACAACCGTGACAGGCTTGGTATGTCGCCACACGCTGCTCAGCATACACCACACTCTTATCAACTCAACACAACACCTCGCCTGCTGGGTGCTGTACTGCACTGTGCTATCTACGTGCCGTGTCCTGCCACGCTCTCCTTGCGCCACACCACACCACACCACACCATGCACAGGCGTCACTGACTACTCCATCAACGAGACCTCCCTGGAGCAGGTCTTCATGCGCATTGGTGAGCGTGCCATGCGTGAGGAGGATGTGGTATGCACACACGCCACACCATGCACCTTTTTTGCGCACCGCCCTCTCTCAGCAGTGTTGCCTTCGTTACACGCCACACCTGTCCAGGCACACCTTGAGCTGCTCCACCTCACCGCCCTTTCTTTTCCTCTCCTGCCCCTCTCGCCCCTCCGCCTTGCTCTGGCAACTTCCCGCTTCCACTCCAGAACTCTTCACCCCTCCCCCGTTTGCCACCCTTCCCTTTCCAATCCGCATGACACTCATTGCAGCCCTCTCTCCCCGACACCTGCCACTTGCTGCTGCTGCCCACACGCCCCATCCCCCTACAGCAAGCCTATCAGAGCAACGAGACGCAGGTCTTAGCTCCGCACCCGCCTCTTGTCGAATGAGAGAGACAGCGCCTTGATCCGCCGTGATGCACAGTCGCACCCACACACCTTCCCCTTTTGTTGAGTGTATGTTGGTGGCAACGGAGATATCTGTTGTTACCCTCCACTCTCACCAACACACCCGCCGCGCCCCGGATCCCACAGAGCTAGGTCTCAGCTGAGACCCGGGCGTCGGAGTCCGGGGAGGGGTGTCGGGGGGAGCGGGTGGCGAGCGGTGTCGTCCCGAACGGCTCCCTGTTTTTACCTCCAGCACCCCCTATTATACACCACCACCCCCTCTCCCCCACACCCCCCCCCCCAACCCCGCCCTGTTTCCTTCTGCCGTATTTTACTCCCTTGCTGCCTCTAACCTCTGTTGTTCAAGTTGCACCGTTTTGGAGATGTGCCTCCGGTGGGATTTGTGAGAACACCTCCCCCCCACGCCCAGGCTTCGCCTGACGTGCCTACCGTTCTGCACACAAGCGGGTTCCTGGGTGTGGGCTTATGGGGTGTTCTCCGAGTCAACTTCCTGCCTGCGCTACATCATGTCCTTTTTCCCCGCCATTGTTTTGTCCGCCTTGGGGGACTTCGCTCTGTGTCAAACTGTGTCAGTTTGTCTCCTTCTGTTGTGATTCGACTCACTTTTCTGCACTTCTGAGCGTTTGCTATGTTGGATTAGCGGACCCGCATCGTGCAGAAAGCTGACTTCTGAGCGAAGACCCCTCTTGTGTCTGTTGGGAAAGGAATCCATCTAGCTCCGCGGTGGCCTTGAGAGAGAGAGAAAGGGATGGGGTGGATGGGGGGCGCGGTGATTCCGCCCCCCCCCCCCCCCCACCTCCCGCTTCCTCGGATTTGTCGAGGTGCCAGTCTCATTTCTGACCCGTCAGCAGGGATTTGAGACTGTCAGCCCCTCAACTACAGGCCCGACCATATTAATCCGGGTTTCTATTTAGTGAAGTCTCCGAAAAAAAATTAATTATTCACTAAATAAAAACCACGTTTAATCGCGCCCCACACAATCTAGTTGACTACCGTTCATTCCACCCCCTCCCTCCATCACTCCAATACACGACACGAATCACACACCAGGAAGCGAGAACATATCCCGGACCCTCCATCACAATGAGCGGAACAGTTACCCCCATCGACGTGGCCCTTGAGGCGGCGGGGAGGGCAGCGGCTGCGGCTTCCGAGGCTGCCCAGAAGGAGGCGGACAACGTAGCTCTTGTGGAGGAAATACTTGAGAAGCAGTCGCAGCGCACCACCCTTTCTGTGGCGGACATCGTACACCTGACTGACCTCGCCCAACAGAGGGAGTGTCAAGTGGACGCGGTGAAGGAGTGGAAGGAGAAGAACAGCGAGAAGAAGGTGTCCGCCGCGCTGGTTTCGAAATATGTAAAGCACAAGGTGGATACGGGCGACTACCACGTGCCCAGGCAGCGGGGAACGAAGCCCCTCCTCACAGACGGTGAGATAGAGAAGGTGCTGAATCTCACGCAGCGGACCCGCGCGCTCGGGTGGCCGATCACAGCTGCCCGCTTCTCGGCGCTGGTGTGACAGGTGTGGTGAGTAACAGCGTTGCTGTTACTCACCACACCTGTCACCCGAGGAACTCCGTGTGTCTTATGCACTTCTCGCACGACCAATACCGTACCGTCGGAGGGACCGCCGCAAAAAATAATTAATTATTCGACAAAATTTGCGGTGCGAAAAATTAATATATATTCACTAAATAGGAACCCGGGTTAATACAAATTATCCAATTAAGAGCCCACTAAAAAGGAGCGGGCCTGTATGTCCACAGTTCAATTTCCGCCTCCCTCCCCCACCCCCGCCCCCACCCCCACCCCCTTACCCCCCGCTCAAAGCCCGACATTGTGGTTCGCTCATATTCTATTTTTACTACCCTGTCTTTGCTTTTTTTTTCACGTGGTTCTTGCTTCCACTCACCGACCCCTATCCCCTGCGTATGACCCTCCCGACCTTCCCACCCCCTCCTATGCTGCCTGTTGGGTGGCTCTTGCGTTGACGTCTTTACCCTCGCCCGCATCCCTGCTTGCTGCTACCCACCTGGCTCGGACAGGGTATCCCATTTCTGGGCAGTTCAACAGGGTCGTGCGATTCCGTTCTTCCGGCTGCAGGCTCCCTTTGTGGGGGTTGTCTTCGTTCGGGATACTAAATCTGTGTGATCGCCGTGTCCAGCTTGCCGTGCATGGCAGAAGGGGGTGTGGTGATTGCGTGGTTTACGTTTGCAAAAGAGATCAGTACAGGCATGCGCCATCCACGAGAAAATCTCAAAAAAAAACATGAATCGGTCAATGCTAGAAACTACAAAACACAACAGAAAGGAGTCAAGAGGACGGAACGGGTCTGTGCAGTAGTCTTAACTCTCGCAGTGCCTGTGATTGTGCGAAATCATACGCGCGTCACAGAGGACTGATCCTCATCTGTGGGAGACCACAGATCGCGTGATAATCGATACCAGAAGATAAACTACAAAAGCACAACCGCAATTCCCAACGCCTCGGGGCAATGATGGCAGGCTATATGATACAATCAGGCCGCTGTCTCGCTCGGCCCATTGAATTCCCCGCCCCGCCCCGAATCCCAAGAATTTCCCACGCGGTATTTACAGATCTCCCTCCACCCCCCCCCCCCTTCCCGCATCCGTGGCCATTCGCATTTGCTTCACAAACCCCCCTCCCCACTTCCCCCCCCATCCCCACCCTTCCCACTTCCATGTGCACCAACCATACTGTGAATGCCCTTCGATGAGGTAAACAAACTTCTTGCGTCCCGAATGCAGGCTCCTGGGCGAGGGCCTGGTGGTGGTGGTGGTTGGTGAATGAGTGGTTCAAAGGAGTTTCCCCGTTGTGACGAGGGGAGAGTGTTTTTCCTGAGGGGTGGGAGGGGGTGGGGGGGAGGGGGTATGTTGTTGGTGTGGGTTGTGTTTTGCAGTCGCTGCTGCTAACGTAGGAACACTAATCACCGTGAGGACCCTTTCCGACATTTTTCTTCTTTATTTGTGGGGTGTGTGTCTAAGCGTCACCGCAGAGACAAGCCCCAATGGAGACCTCACCTCTCTGCTCGAAAAATCTGCACGACTCCTCCAGGCAGGGCGCGTGTACGTGTTCAAAGAACAACACATGATTTTCCCCGCAAAATATACAAACAACAACTCTCCTCCCCTCTTAACATGCCCTCTTCTGTCTCTCTCTCGGTCAAACAGGTTCCCACGTGTGCGGTGTTGTGTGCGCCCCTCTCTCTTGTGCTCATCACGCGTGCTTTTTTGCCACCCCCTCCCACCACCACCACCACCCGCCCCCCCCCCCCCTTTCAACCCCTTTACATTTTCTGCAGGGCCAGGCTCTCACCCACCACCCTAGCTCCCTACCATCCCGAAGCGGGACGGGTCAGATCCCCATCTCCCTCCCTCCCTTCGTCAGAGGTGCGGCGGTACCCCTGCCTGTGCCTCGTCAAGCGGCACGACTCTGTGTCTGTCGGTGCGCCGGGGAGGGAGGGTGGGAGGGGCAGCTGGCATCTCTGTTGAGATGTGGCTGCATTGCCCCAACGAAGAAGCCAAAAGAGTGCCGCCCCTGCAGAGGATGCCAGCTGTGTGTGCCGCAGCGCGCCGGCAGCTGTTGTGGCGGGGAGGCTATCTACGAAACTACAAAAGAATACACTACTTTCTCACCACCTTTCTTTGGTTCGCACACCCTGCACGACAGGGGGAGAGAGACCCCGCACTGCCCCAACACCGGATTGGGAGTGTTTCGTCATACGACGGAGGGGGTATCCGCCCCCCTGCTCCATCAACCATTGTTTCTCTTTTATTCGTTTGTTGCAAGGAAGTCATATGTGGTGATGTCTCGTTCGTTCCGTCCAATTGATTCATTCACAGCCTCACCACGCCCTCCCTGTTTTTTTTAGAAAGAGACGTTGCTTGACAGTGGGGCGGGAGGTGTCGCGATGCGTGCGGTGTATTGAAGCAGAATCAGCCAGAACAGTGCCCTGTCAGATAGACAGGGTCAACCCTGCTCGCTTGTGTCACACACGACCACCCCAGAATTTTCTCATTGCGAGTTACGAGCGGCAAAGCGGAGTGGGGTCGTGAAGTAGCGAGAGGCACAGTACGACTGAAGCTTTATGTGACTACATGACTACCATCTTGGTGCCGCTTCAACAGGGCCTCGGGACAGCAAGAGTGTTCGTTCAACGTAAAGTAGGTCGGATCTGTTTCATGCAGTTGCTGGACAGGGTGTCTACCGTCAAGCGAAAGGAGTACGATAGTTTGACATCAACAAGGGTCGGGGGAGTCGTGTGGGCCATACGCCCTTCCGCTAGGCTGTGTTGTCAAAATATAACCGAAACAACGATCTTGTCAGATGAATATGCCACCGTTCAGAGAGCTTGCCTCTGCACAATTGTTGTGCCCGCCCATTCGCGCATTGCTCTTCTGCGTGCATTTTTTTTGTGTGTGCTTCTGTGTGCTTCTTGCAATCAAAATGCAGCCGCTCTCTCCTTGTGCATCCCCTCGCGCAAATCACCCGATGCCCTAAACAGGTGGTGCGGGCTACGATCTGCGTCTGGAAAAGAATAGAAAGATGAAAAATACACCAACGCTCCGTTCATTCCCTCCTCTCTCGCGAGAAGAGATCTATTCGGTGTCCACTGATAGCCTTTGTTTATTGATATCGCCTGTTTCAGGTCACTGTTGACAGCGCATCTCGTTGTCTGCAGCTCCCAGCCACAACCCCCCCCCCCCCCACAATCCATACGGCCGGCTTGAGTGGCAAGTGCCACGTGTGCTCTGCCCTTGACCCCACCCCACCCTTCCTTTCAAAATACCAGCGTGCCATTGTTTTACCCCGTGTTGTTCTTTCCGGCAGGGCTCTGTCCCTTCCCCCAATCTGCCGAGATGTGTCCCGTGGAGTTGCCTCGCCGTGGTTGCAAACTGTACGCAGCAGCTGGCCGCCATGCATAGGCCCCACACATCCCCTTCCTACCCGCCATGCTCTCTCCACCGACGGAAGGCAGCGGGCACGAGTTGTGTGAGACAAAACAGTTCCATCATTTGAAATGGCGCCGAGTGGGTAAGTGTGGTCAGAATGCCTCAAAGAAGGTTACAGCCCCGAGCCTACATCTATTGCCATGCCGGCTTTTGCTGGTTGATTACCGCAGCGAAAAATATGGCGAGGTGGGGCTGCCTGCGCCCGCAACGCCAACTCGACACCCGGGATGGCAAAAATCAGAACGCAACCCGTGTCGAGAATCACACCAAAACTCGTCTGTGCTTGGAGGCCATGCGACCAACCAATGCCGGGAAACGAGAGCCCTCCACGCCCCCCACCCCCCAGCGCATCCGGGCTACCCATGTATTCCAGGCGTCGTGTGTCGAATGATCGCAAGCCTTGCTGATGCTGTCCGCCATTATGACTTCCTTTGTTCCACACCACCGTTGTTCTCCAGGTTTACACACAACCACCACCCCTCTGTAATGGCGTTGGGCATGCTTGTCGCTGCGGTCTGGGCTGCTGTGACGGTGGGGCATACTGCAGCGATAGGGCCTGTGCCTCTCGTCGGGGTGGAGGAGAGGAACACTGCATTGGTCCATCAGTATCTCAATGCGTCCTTGCTGGCGTCGCTGGACCCTGCCCAGGGGGTGCAGCTGCTGCGCCCCTTGCTGGCCGACGAGCTGTTGTACAGCGTGCTGCCCTCTTCGCTGCATATCCCTTCTGAGAACCTGTCGGCTTTCCTCGACTCTTGGGAACGCGAAATCCCCGACCCCTTCGTTGACCTGGACATTACGGTCGACGAGGTGTATGCCCAGGACGACCGTGTGGCTGTTTTTTTGTATATCAACGGATCTGTGGCGACTGGCAAGGTGCTGGAGCAGGAGACGGTGCTCCGGTTCCATTACAACGCTGCAGGGAAGATTTCCCGCTTCGTCGAGTTTGTCGATTCTGTCGCCATTGCCTGCTTCTACTTCCCAGGTCTGGTGAACTGTAGCAAGTTCGGGCTCTGATCGATCTGATCTCCCCGACCCTCTCAACCCCTGCTGTGTAGATAAGGTAACCCCCGGCAGAATTCAAAGGTACTGGATATCCCCCAAGCCACCCCAGTGCACCTTCGGGTGTTTTTGGAGGTGTTTTTGAACTGTTCGGTTCGGTTCCGTAGAAACATGGTGTTCAGTGCCCAAACAAGATTGCTTGTCACAACGAAAAGAGTCAGTGGGAGCGTACCCGCGCGCAGTGTGTTTTGAGAGAGCAATGCAAAACCACTTATTCACAGCAACGCCCTTCACAGGGGCCACAACACACTGCCGCTTGTGCGCACAAGCAAACCCCGACGAGACTCTTTCGTTCGAAAGAAAACACCAAACAGTCGACGATCCCCTTTCTCTCTATTGATTCACCGGGTTCCATTCGTTTTTTTTTGTGCGACGTTTTTTTGCTGAAGGTCCCTCAAAATGATGTATGGAGCCAGCCGCCCCAGGTGTTAGTTGTCGGCACCAAAACACGTATGCATATTGCAGGCGCTTCTTTCAGGTTGCATTCAGAGAGGGCAGCCCAGCATGCGAGCAATGTCCAGACTGTGCAGATCCTGCACTTGTCTCCACACAGCTCGTTGTGTAATGGGCACATCTCTCTTGTCTTGCCCCGTGCCTGTCACGCCTTCTCTACCTACAGTATCATCTTTTTTATATTACACCACCACACGTTCATTCATGGACTCGAGGAAACGAACCCTGAATTTCTTGATTCGGTGCGAAAGCCGCCGGTACCCCCACCCCCTCCCCCCACGCTACACTACCAGGGATCAGCAACCCTGCCGTGCATAGCTGACAATGTCTTCTTAGCGAAAGATGCTGATTGAGCATGCCGCTCCCCAGCTTACGTACCTGACTGCCCACTGGTGGGAACTAAGGGGTGTGAGCTCGCGCCCAACATAGCCTCCTTTTGCCCCACAACGTACTGAGGTATCACAGGCCCAAAGAACACGAGCACCCGGACTGCACAACCTGTATGTCGGGTGAGTTTTGCCTCTTCTTGACTTCACTTACCGCCCCCCACCCCTCCCATGCCTTCCATGGCACAACCCTTTTCGCCAAAACCAATGACGTGCACGAAGTAGCCCGTGTGGCTCCGTGTTGCACTACATTACACGTTTCTTGTTGAGAAAACTGCTTCGATTTCAGAACGCCTCTCATGAGCGTGTACACTTGTGTCTCTTCTCATCAACAGCTGGGTACAACAACCCTGTGACAGGGCATCGCATACTGCGTCAGTATGCCCGGCCAGTCAAAACCGCGCCATCGCCCCTCCCCTTGCTGTCTCCCGTACACTGCACACACAACTTGGAACTGGCACCCCCCCCGGAATCACCCCGAGCTGCGTTGCCTTGCTTCCTTTGAAACCGTATGCATGCGGGGCTGCGGGTGTAGGTGGTGATGCGTGTTCCCCATGCGATGCCCATTGTCACTAGCGGAGTATAGTCTGCTGAAGGGAGGCATTCATTTCTCCTCCCAAAGCTGGACGTCCGACAAGCGCACATTTCTACTCGTGCCACCCCATGCCCCTTGGGTCGTGACCACTCGTGCCCGCCGCAGGACACGTCGTCCATCAGCGGGGCGCTCATGCCCTGAAACACACTCTCCGGTATAGTTTCCAGGGTTGAGTCTTCGCTGTCGAAACGGTACATTATTTGGTGGACTTCCTCATATTTGAGGCTGAAAACCAAATAACAAGTTGCCAAAAAAAATGGCAAAGACCCTCCCCCTCGGCTTCTGTCGGCATTGTATTGCTGCTGGCAGTTTGCCCCTTTCTTTTTTTGTCTTGTTAGTTCGGCGTAGCCAACTGGGGAAACTTTCTGTGCCTTTAGCTGGATCGTGCGGCCCCACTCACACCACTTCATCAGACCGGGGAGTGAGTGGGGTCTGCGTTCCAACAAAACAACTCTCGGCAGCAATTGGGTTGTTGTCTCGTTTTTGCTGTCACTTTACGATCCAGCGGGAGCACAAATAGTTTTCCCGCGCCCTTCTTGCAGCTTCATTTGTGGGCTTGGTGGATCAGGTGCGGAACTCTTGTCTGTCGTGCCTCGTGCCCACCCCCCCGATTCTTTTGACTGTTTTCCTATCTGAAAACAGGTGGCGGGTGGCTGCCCTGCCCTTTCTTTTGCCTGCCCATAACCGCCTTCTTCAATGCAACGAAATAGGAACCATCCAGGTGACGTGGTTAACTCCAGCTGCCACGGCTGTGATAGTCTCATAAACAGGTAATAATGCTGCACTAGCGGCTCCTCCTTGGGGCGTAGCTTACTGTCTGAGGTGCCGGCAGCCACTCGGGGTATGGGTTGTCACAGCTTGCTGTTGCCCTCCGAGTGACTGGGGCCACACGCCTGACTGATGGGTTGGTACTGCCAGCTGCAGCTATGGTGGAGGTGGACCCACAGCGCAGCAGATGTGCGTGCTGGTCTTGTCAAGACGGCTGATAACCCACAGGTGCAGGTACTTAATAGGAAGCGGCGGTGGAGACGGATTTGTGTTCACTTGCTGGGCCTTGCGCTACCTGTGCCTATGTTTGCTGTGGCCTTGCTGACCTGCAGCAATTGCCTCAGTTTGTGAATGGTCTCCGTGTGTCTTTATCTGCTTATCGTAACACACCAGCCGTACAGGATCAACGCGGGACCCGGCACGGTTCATACACTATACGTGTGCTCTGGGGTAGCACCTGCGGAAGGCACGATGGATGCATCAGGGGAGCGTGTGTCGCCCACTCACAAGCTGCATGGACAGGATGCGCATGACATCGACCTGAGCAGCTATGATCTGAAGCACCGCGGGTGGACGCACTTCAAGTTGGCGCTCAACAAGAACCTGCGGCTGAAGACGAGGAAGCCGCTGGGGCTTGCGTGCGAGCTGTTGCTGCCCCCCTTCTTCATCTGCTGTCTGATGATCGGGTACTTCGCGAGTGACAACACCGACCACGATGCCATGCAGTACGCCTCGGATCCGGCACTGAACCTGGACACCGCGACACAGGATATCTTCTGCACCGTGGGGTTGCCTGCGGCGAAGGCGGCACTGTCGCAGTACAAAGTGTGCGACGAGGATACCTGCTTTCTGCCCCTCATCGATAACATGCGGAATGGGCAGGCGGGAGCCTTGTGTGCGAACGGAAATATCGGCCCTATGAACGAGCTTTACAACTTGATCACATCGAACCTCAGTGCCCAGTCTGTGCCCAACATTGACGCGATGCTGGGGATTCAAAGTCTGGCGAAATGGGCAGTGGGTGATCTCGACTTCAACATTGACTCCTACACAAACAGTCTTCTTCACTCTGGCAATGTTGAGATTGTGGCGAAGGACTGTGCCACCGGGATGGCGGTGCTTGACCACCTGAACTCGACCAACCAGTTCTTCGGGCACTTCATCAACAACAGCATCACACGTAACGACCCTGCTTGCCCCTACATGTGGACTGATGAGAATGCGGCTGTCGACTTCGCCAAGGGTGACGGCGCCTCATACACGTGGGCTGTGATTGTGCTGAACGAGGTGGATGTGCAGACGCCTAACTTCGACTACGCAATCCGTCTGAACTACACAGCTGCACCGTACACAAAGAAGATGGAGGACAAGTTCCAGAACGGGCTGGGGAAGCAGCGTGCTCTGCAGTACATCAACTCCGGGTTCACGACGCTGCAGACGTCGCTCGACAACTATTTCATCGGACAGGTCAGCGCACCAGAGGGCCAGAATGTTGCGGCTGACAACGACGAGGCTGTGCTCTACTACCCGATGCCCACGTGGAAGTACACCGACTCGCAGTTCTACGACAGCGCAGGGAGCATGATCCCTCTTGTGCTGGCGCTGGCCTTCCTGTACCCAGTGTCGAGGCTTGTGGGCGGCATTGTGGAGGAGAAGGAGCACCGCCTGCGTGAGGGAATGCTGATCATGGGCCTGTCGAAGACGGCCTTCGATATCTCCTGGTTCTGCACCTACTGGATTCTGTTCACGATTTCCAGTCTGCTCATCACACTGGCCGGGTGTGGGACATTCCTCAGCAACACAAGCCCTGTTCTGGTGTTCCTGCTTGTGGAACTGTACGCCATGAGCATCATTGCGGTGTCTCTGCTGCTGTCGGTCTTCTTCTCCAAGTCGCGCATTGCTGCCATCGTTTCCCCTCTCATCACATTCGCGATGGTTGTCCCGAAGTTCAACATCCCTGACACAGCTGACCAGAACACCAAGGTGACAGCGTCTCTCTCATCGGCCGTTGCATTTGGTTACAGCGTGGACCTTATCACAGACTACGAGAAGCAGGGTTCTGGTTCCAACTTCGGGGACTTCACAGCTGATGAGTACTCCTACGCACTGGCTGTGTGGATGATGGTGTTCGACATGTTCCTGTACCTGCTGCTGGCGTGGTACCTCGACAGCGTGCTGCCGTCACAGTACGGTGTGAAGCTGCACCCGCTGTTCTTCCTGTACCCGTCGTACTGGGGTCTGACGAAGACGGGGAAGTACGGACGTCAGGCTGACAACCACGACCTGGCACCGCCTTCGCGTCTGCCGCACTACGTGGACACGGAGATCGACGAATCCACAAGGCGGGATCTGGAGGAACGGGAGCGGGTGCGCATCATGGGGATGCGGATGGAGTTTGCGAGCCCGGACGGGAAGGGGCCGAAGAACGTGGCTGTCAACAACCTGGGGAACGGTGTGCCGGGCGGTGCGGCTGGCGGTGCGGACGCGCTCACCTTCTACGAGGGGCAGGTGCAGTGCGTGCTCGGGCACAACGGGGCCGGGAAGACGACGCTGATCAACATGCTGACGGGGATGCTGACGCCGACGTCTGGGGACTGCCTGATCTGGGGACGCAGCGTGCGGCACGAGCTGGGGAAGATCCGGGAGAACATCGGGCTGTGCCCGCAGCACAACATCCTGTGGGCGCGCCTGTCGTGCCACGAGCACCTGATGTTCTACGGGCGCATCAAGGGTGTGCCGGAGGCGGTGCTGCGTGAGCGTGTGGAGCAGATGCTGCGTCTGGTGAACCTGTACGAGAAGCGCGACGCGTGGAGCGAGGTGCTGTCGGGCGGGCAGAAGCGGAAGCTGTCTGTGGCGTGTGCGCTGATTGGCGGGTCGCAGCTGGTGTTCCTGGACGAGCCGACGGCGGGGATGGACGTGGAGTCGCGCCGCGCGATGTGGTCGCTGCTGCGCAACCCTGCGGTGCTGCGCGGGCGCGTCATTGTGCTGACGACACACTACATGGAGGAGGCAGACCTGCTGGGGGACAGCGTGGCCATCATGCACAAGGGGTGCCTCCACTCGTGGGGGTCGTCCTTCTACCTGAAGTCGCGCCTCGGGGTGGGTTACAACATGTCGGTGGCGATGCGTGCCCAGTGCGTGCCGGAGCAGGTGGAGGAGGTGGTGCGCAGGTACATCACACGTGCCGAGGTGGGCCGTCTCTCCTGCACGGGCAACGAGCTGCGCCTCCGCCTCCCGATGGACTCGCTGCCGGACGACGAGTGGCTGTCCGTCGCACGCAACAAGCTGCGCCTCGAGAACACGACCGACCCGGCGAAGATGCGCGAGGCTGCCACCGCAGTGCTCCACGAGCGTCTCGCCAGCCCCGAAGTCCTTGCCGACTGCGAAGCCCTGCTGTCCCACATCCGCACAGTCTCACACTTCCCAGACATGTTCGACGAGCTGGAGAGGCGCAAGGACGAGCTCCACGTTGAGAGCTTCGGTGTCGGCGTCACCACCCTGGAGGAGGTCTTCATGCGCATCGCTCTGGAGGAGGCTGAGGAGGAGGAAGCCGTGGAGGGGAACCCGCTGGTGCAGCTGAACCAACCTGAGGAGAAGAGCATGGCCACTCTGAAGGGGGGTGTGCCTGTGCGGACACCCTCCCCTGTGACACCGCCTGCGTCCCACAAGGTGAAGATGGAGTACAACTTCGGGGACCTGTACACGATCACGGACCAGGTGGAGCCACCGACGCAGGGCACGGCGCTGTACATCGACCAGTTCTGGGGGATGTTCGTGAAGCGTGCGCGTTGCTCGCGCAGGGACAAACGTACCATCTGCTTCCAGTTTGTGCTGCCTGTGGTGTTCATCGTGCTGGCGCTGTACCTCGGGTCGCTGGGGCCACCGTCAATGCCGGACCTGACGCTTTCACCTGAGGACGCGCTTGGCAAGGGGGACTACGACCTGTACTACGAGGCACCTGCTGACAAGCAGGCTCTGTTCACTCCCCAGATGATGACTGGCTTCACGAGCATCACGGATGCGGCTCAGTTCGGTGCAGTGGGGTTCGTTGGGCTGTCGGAGTATCTGTTCGACACATACATGCGTGATGCCGACATCAAACGCCAGGTTGCCTTCTCGTACGACAACAGCCACCCTGTGGTGTTTGCCAACGCGACCTACATCCACTCGTTTGCAACTGGTGTCAACAGCCTCGATCAGGCACGTCTGCGCGTCTTGAAGCCGGATGCCAAGCTGCAGGCACACAACCACCCGCTGCCTTTCTCTGACTATGAGAAGGATGTCATCGACAGCGTCATGATTGTCATCACCGGCATCTTCATCATGATCCCGTTCACGTTCATCCCTTCCAACTTCGTGTCGTTTGTGGTGAAGGAGCGTGAGTGCAAGGCGAAGCACGTTCAGGTTGTCAGTGGGGCCCACCTGGCTGCGTACTGGCTGAGCTCCTTCCTGTTCGACTTCATTGCGTACTGCGTGACAATGGTGCTGGCGTTTCTCATCTTCTTCATCGCAAAACGTGACGAGTTCATCGGTTCAGGTGAGGTGTTCTTTGCGACGCTGCTGCTGCTGCTCTTCTACGGGATTGCTGCCATTGCCAGCTCGTACTTCCTGTCGTTCCTCTTCGCATCGCACACGTCTGCACAGAACGCTGTCATGGCCTTCAACTTCATCTGTGGGTTTATCCTCGTCATTGTGACCAGCATCCTCGGGTTCATCGACTCCACAAAGGACGTGGCCAACGGGCTCAAGTGGGTGTTCCGTATCATCCCTGCCTACTCCCTGGGTGAAGGCATCATCAGCCTCTCGTCTCGCCAGCTCGGGGAGTCGATTGGGACTGACACGAAGGGTCCATTTGACATGGACATCGTCGGGTACAGTCTGGTCTACATGTCAGCAGTGACCCCTGTGTTCTTGCTTGGCGTTCTGATCATCGAGTCCCCCGTTGCACGCTTGTGGCTCCGCCGCCTGCGTGGTGCTGCCAAGCCTACCGAAGAGCAGCAGCCCCTCCTCGGCTCCGTTCGGTCGAAGGACGTGTACGACCCGGAAGAGTACGCAGTGCTGGAGCGCGACGGACCTGAGGTGATGTACCGTCGTGGGGCGTGGCTGATGTGCAAGAGCGGTGGCGGGAGTGTGTACTACTTCAACGAGGCGACTGGTGAGTCGAAGCTCAACGACAAGGACACACCGTTCTACCGTGACCAGGACGTGCAGCGCCACGCGGAAGAGGTGCTTGCGACCGAGAACGGGCGTGACGGTGACTACGTGACTGTGAAGCAGCTGCGCAAGGTGTGGGCACCACGCGGCAACGCACAGAAGAAGGTTGCTGTCGCAGACCTGTCCTTCGGTGTGAAGAGCGGTGAGCTGTTTGCCTTCCTTGGGACAAACGGTGCAGGCAAGACCACCACGCTGTCTGTGCTGAGTGGCGAGTTCGAGCCGACCTCTGGACAGGCCTTCATTGCAGGGCACGACGTTGTGGAGGATGGGCAGCTGGCAAGGCAGAACCTCGGGTTCTGCCCGCAGTTCGACGCCCTGCTGGACCACCTGACGTGCGAGGAGCACCTGGAGCTGTTCGCGTGCCTGCGTGGGATTCCGAAGCCGCACCGCAAGCCGAGTGCCGAGCTGCTGCTGGGCGGGCTTGGGCTCGCACCGCACCGCAAGAAGCTGGCAAGCAACCTGAGCGGCGGGAACAGGCGGAAGCTGTCTGTGGCTGTGGCGCTTATGGGCGGGCCGTCTGCCGTGTTCCTGGACGAGCCGAGTGCAGGGATGGACCCGCTTGCAAGGCGGTCGCTGTGGGGTGCGCTGGAGAAGGCCATCACGGACCTGAAGCTGTCTGTGATCCTGACGACGCACCACCTCGAGGAGATCGAGGGGCTGGGTCGCCTGGACCACCGTGTCACCATCATGGTGGACGGGCGGCTGCAGTGCCTGGGGTCTCTCGGGCATCTGAAGCATCAGCTGGGTGACGCGTTCGAGCTGACGCTGAAGGTGAAGTCTGTGGACGCAGAGGCAGCTCTGCGTGACTTCATGAAGGAGCAGTGGCCGAAGTGCGAGCTGTCCGAGTCGACGCAGCAGCGCCTGTCGTACCAGGTGGCGAAGGAGGAGGCGTCGCTGTCCCAGATGTTCCGCCTGATCGAGGACAACCGTGACAGGCTTGGTATGTCGCCACACGCTGCTCAGCATACACCACACTCTTATCAACTCAACACAACACCTCGCTTGCTGGGTGCTGTACTGCACTGTGCTATCTACGTGCCGTGTCCTGCCACGCTCTCCTTGCGCCACACCACACCACACCACACCATGCACAGGCATCACCGACTACTCCATCAACGAGACCTCCCTGGAGCAGGTCTTCATGCGCATCGGTGAGCGTGCCATGCGTGAGGAGGATGTGGTATGCACACACGCCACACCACTTTTTTTGCGCACCGTCCTCTCTCAGCAGTGTTGCATTCGTTGCACGCCAAACTTCCGTGTTTTCACCGCTCTCCAAGGCTGTGGGTTCAGGTGGTCCTTCGCCTCCCTCCCCAGGAACACACACTCTATTCTGCGACCGCCTGTTGAGCCGATGCATTGCCCTGTCGCTGCACTCCACCCACCCTCCTCCTTGCAGCAAGCCTACCAGAGCTCCGTGAACGTGCACCTGCCTTGCCCGCCTCCCCAGGCGTGAACAGAGGTGCACCTGCTCCCGCGCTCGTTACCTCGCGAGTCCAACCACCACATCCTGAGATTCATTTCCAGAGTCCTTCTGGCTAACCCCGATCCTTTCTTCAAGCCTATCCTGAAATCGGTGCACCGAGTGCATCTCATCTCGTGTTGGGTTTGCATCTGCCGCTGTGTTGCCTTGCGCATGCATGTCGCCCGCCCCCGCAGGCGCGCACTGCATCTCGGGTGCCATACGGCTTCTCTTACCCACAGGGTTCATGAGACTTTTCCCCCTGATGTGCCTGCGCTCTTCCGATTCCCACCTGCCGAGCACAGGGGTTTTTTTAGCCCGCCTTCACGATTGCGTGACTAAGTGCTGTGTTTCTATAATCCGTGTGTGTTACTGTTGTGATCACAGCAAAAAAGTATACGTTGGATGCTCGGGTCGAAGACCGCGGGATGCGAGGTATTGAAACAGGGTCGAACGTTCAGAGGGCAAATTGACACGCTCTCTGTCATGTCTGATCATGTGGTGCGATGCCGTTTTTTAACTGCATCAGGCTGGTTATGAAACGCACCTGCTAATCCAACCTCAATCACACCCATCCACGCGTGTTTCGTCGCCGTCTCCTTCGCTGCACTGGGACACCGCTTCCCAGAGGGGGTCCGAGAGCTCCTGTCTGCCTGGGAAAGGGTAGCTGATTTTTTTTGCCTTTTTTTATCCCCCCAAGCAAACCTATCCTTGTGGCGTGTCCATGTGCCCGTAATTCACGCACATACACACCTGCGCGTAGGCAACGTTGGGTTCGCGATCTGTCATTGAACAGTCGTGAAAAAGACCACTGCGCGATTCCCACTTGCCGATGTCAGTTCGCACGGCGTGATCTCTCTTCCGTTCCTCCAAGAGGGGAAAAATACGCCCCCCAAACACGACTCCCGATCCCCTATACCCCATCCCCCCCCCCCCCCCGACCTGCCAGCCCCCCTCTCCCCGGTCCATTTTCTGTAATGCATCCCCCCACCCTTTTCCCCTTTCCGTTTCGGGGCTTGCTGTATTCTGAATACCACTCTCACTGCGCCCCCCCCTGCATTTTCACCACTACCCATGCGCACTGCTGTATAGCCGAGGGGGAAGCCATCCGTGATCTGGATTTTTCGTCGCCGGATACTTTTCGGAGTCGGCGGAAAACTGTGGCACGCCTTTTTTTTTGTTTCACACGATCTTGTGGAGGTGATGTTAGCGACGGTGTCAGCTCATTGGTTTTGTCCCATCACTCCCTCGACTCAACGCGTTGTTCTTTTTGGCTCACTTGCGTGAGCCGTGGTTTCCATTATCAGAGACATTCGATCGCCTGCTAAACGAAACGACCCCGTTTTATTCCATTTGCCTATGATGGGGCTGTGTCATTTCTTTTCAGCTGTTTTTCAGCTGTTAGGCTTCGTGCAACATCTGGAAAAAAAACAAGCCAATCGGGCCTTCGCTCTGAAGCGAAGTCCATTTGTGCCTTTTTGGATTCCATTCTGTACCCCACACATTGTGGTTCAGTTTCCTCCGCAGAGTACAAACCACACCACTCCAGGGGAAAAGATAGCGGTGGGGCTAGGGGGGCTAGCCCCAGTTGGCGGGCTGAACGGCGGATTAGGTGGGGGTAGCCGCCCTCACTAAAAAAAAAAAAACCCGATCGCCCATGATTGCTGGTGGGGGTGGTTTGGGTTTCCACCCCCCATAGAAGAGCGTCAACCCGGTTACACGGGTTCGACGGTCGACGTCGAAGAGAGCATGGTTTTACAGGAACAGATGCTCACTACCGTGGCCTCCGGCGGCTGGGGGGCTCCGCCCCCCAGACCCCCCTGGATCCTTCGATACCCAGCAGGTCAGGGAATCCAACCGCTCCAGTAGCCTCAGGCCTCAGGAGGACGCGCCAACTCACACAGAATCTACGCCCACAATGAACAGATGTTCACTACCGTGGCCTCCGGCGGCTGGGGGGCTCCGCCCCCCAGACCCCCATGTAGCGTGTGCCCGTCTAGTAACCAAGTCCTTGCGAGATAGCTCTCTCTCTGCCCCTCTCAACTGCTGGGGTCGAGAGGGTGTTCAGTTTGATGAAATGGGTGAAACCATGTCTCAGAGGCTCCCTCCTCGACCTGACGATGGAGAGCCTCCTTCTGATCGACGCTGAGGGGGTATCACACAGGCAGCCATGGGGCAGTACGTGGCACGTTTCCTCAGTAAGCCGCGCACTCTCAAGTACAGCTCATTCAACGAGTTGCAGGAGTGCATGAATGCAGTGAGGAGCTGGAGACGGTCGACACCATCAGTGAAACGACCGGGGTGCAAACTGACGAGTCAGTGCACGAGGCGCGCGGCGAAGCCGCGCGCGCGCTACCCCCACCTAACCCCCACCTATTGGGCCCCGGTCAGAAAAGCTATCTTATGCCCTGTCACCACTCCCATGACACACAAAAAAAAACAGCAAATCCCATGAATCTGCCCCGTTAACGGGTAACCGGTATTACCGGGTATTACCGGAAACCCGGTAATCGGCCTCCATTACCGGGTATTACCGGGTCAAAAACGGGTATTACCGGGTAAAATTGGGGGTATTACCGGGTCCGGTAATACCCGTTTTCGTATTACCGGGGATTTTCCGTGGGGATTTCCTTGGTACAGGGATGGTTCGTGGGGTGTCGCAGTGAATCAACTGCAGGGTTCTGGCCATCTTCCGTCTGGCAGTCCAAGGGAAGGTGCGCGGGGGGAATGTCAGGTGTTAGGTGACCCCCCTGCGTTATTCTGAAGGCCAGCCTCTGCAGCCCCTCCTGTCCCACCCCTCACAGGGGCGGCCCTGGGAACACTGGGAGTGGGAACGGCTGGGGAACACCCACGTTCAGTACAACCAAGATCTACGAGGCAGGCTTTGCGGCATGGCGGTGGGGGGATGTGTTGGCGTGGCGTGCCCCGATGATTACACAAACAAAGGTCGAGATAATGAGCCCAGGCCCTGATTCCAACACCTGTTCGTTCAACCAAGATCTATGAGGGACACACCCCTGTCTGTGCCTGTGTCCTCCGTGTGTTGCCTCCTCTCCCTCTTCAATGCACTTCATGGCCTGGTCCGCTTCCACGGAGGCAGAGCGTGTCGTCACACAACCGGCCGTCCACGAGGCTAAGTTCTTTGAAACATGCATCATGACTTGTCCCGACTCGAACCAAGCTGATGATTTATCAGAGGGACCAGTAGCCAAGCAAGATGACAAGAAGCAGGCATAACTCGTGCATATATTGAGGGCCTGGTCGAATCCACGTTTTGCTGGGACTTCTCTGGATTGCATCATATCGTAAGGGGTCGCTAAATACCTTGCCGCACCAGCTCGGATCTTAGCTGCAGGTCCGGTACAGAGTGCCAGAGGTGCTCTTGTCAAGGGTGTCGCCAGAGAGGCTTCACATGGACGTCTTGCTGTGGAGCGTATCACAGAGAATTTCTCAAAATGGAAACGTGTCGACACCACAACTCGAGAACCAGCTCTTCCCGTCCACCTGCCCAAACCAGCCGTTGTCTGGGAGTCGTGAGGCCACCACGTGGGTCGACTGCAGGCTGGTTAGCTTCCGCTCATCATACACAGGGCGGATACCCTCAGCGTCCCGAAGGCAGGTGCGATTATCCACCTTGGTTCGGGGGCAGTCCAGCGGCGAGCCCGTGTTGAAGCCACCCCAGCAAATACAAGTCCGCTCACCGTACTGTGACCTGCTGTGGCAGGAACCACAAGCCCGGCCACGCCAAGAAGCACCTCTCGGTACCATAATGCTCGTTGGCTGCTCGCAGATAAGTGTTGCGACAAGCACCCAGCCAGCAGAGCGATGTGACCGAATAACGGAGCTGGCGTGACCAAGCACTCGAGCCTGGGGTAGGAGAAGATGCACGCCTAGGAGGTTTACCTGAACGAAGGACCGATAATTGAAAACGAGGAGCCCTTCGCTCTGTGCCACTGTGTGCCCAACTGTGCCACTTTGCAACCAGTTTGGTGACGCACCGTTTCTGCATTTCTGAGCCAAGGTCCTTAAATGATGGAAGCTATGGGAACAGTGCCTCTCTGTGATGGAACCTTCATTGGTTCAGAATGTGCCTGCCCCAAGACCCTGTTGGCCCAGGCAGTCACTGCCCCAATGGAATGGGGCTCGCAGACTTTGGGAGAGGAAGGTGGCCCTGCGATCACGCCTGTCTCATGTTATGCGTGTGTGTGATCGACTGCCTGATCTGAAGGCACCGCCGGCTCTGGAAGGGCTCAGGTGGTGTGTGGGCACCGTGCAGTAGTCAGCACTGCTGCGACGGAAACTCGAAAAGTCTGCAATGAGCCACACAAACCAGACGTGAACTGCGGAACCCGGCTTTCGATCACCCCATGCGCCATAGAATCCAATGTCGACCACAACACACTGCTAAGGGGAAGGGAATCAACCCAAAAAACAAAGGGAAATCCCCATGGAAAATACCCGGTAGCGCTGCCGGGCTATAACCGGGTATTACCGGGCAAACGGGTATTACCGGACCCGGTAATACCCGTTTTTCGACCCGGTAATACCCGGTAATACCCGGTAATACCCGGTAGCCGTTAACGGGGCAGATTCATGAAATCCGCCATCATGGGTGGTGAGAGCAAGTTGAATGGGGGCTCAAATACCCGCCGTTCACAGATTAAATACCCCCCCACCCCCCCACCCCACACACACAACTGAAAACCAGAAATACTGCAGCAACTAACTACCAATCTGTTCGATCAACGCAACCTGATTTCTCTCAATTCCCACCCCCGTTTATTTTCGCCTCTTTTTTTTGACCACACCAACAAAGGCTCGTTAGGTCACCCACCCACCCGCCCCTCATCACCCCCCACCCCCATTAGTTCTTCCCCACCCACCTCACCTGCCCCTGAGGCAGTCGAGATCTCGATCCCATCCCCCCCGTCTCTCCAACCCGATCCACTCCCGCCACCGTCCCGCTGCTGCTGCTCTTGGCCTGTGCTGCGAGTCGTTTGGTCCAACATTCGATACAATGTCGAAAGCGTTGCAAATACAAAGAGAAGCTTTTTGTCTGCCTCTGTGTGCCGCGGGGCGCAGCCGCACACCCATTGGGATGCAGTGGGTGTGTGGCGGGGAGGGGGGCAGACAAGCCACACCGCGGAGACCTTGATCACCTCACGCAAACAACTGCTGGCAAAAAAAAATATCAACAAGAAACACAAGCAAACAAACTCTCTCCCCACCCCACCCCATCTCTCTGCAGACCCTCCCCCCTCCCCTCCCCCCGTCTCTCTCTCTCTCTCTCCATCTCTCTCAAATATTTGACAGCGTGCCGCTTCCTTGCTGTGAACCCCCTGAAGCTCCATCCAACGCGAAGCGCTATCCAAAACAAAACGGCGTGCAAGAGGAGAGGGACCCTTTCCCCCTCTCCCTCTCTCTCACCAACCTGGGGCCTGCCTGATTCGGCCAAACAAAAATCTGGGTTTCCCTGGCCGGCAAAAAAAAACACCAAGCCAAAAAAGTAAAACCTCTGACAAAAAAATCAGGCCAAACCACCAAGAGGTGAGGTTCCCACCCCCCCTCTCTCTCTCAGCTGCTGTCTCAGCCCACACGCACCCAGATCTGGCCCATTGGGCCGTATCTGGGTGTGTCTGTGCCGGTATGGTATGTGCCGGGACATTCCCGCCACCTCTTGGGCGAACCAGCAGAACCTGGTACTGGCTGGTCTTACCAAGTCCTAGGCAGAACGGTCCCGTCGTGCTGTGCTCGAAAGTGTCGGGGGTGGCAAGAAACCATCATCTGCACCCCGTATGCGGCCTCAACTGCACCCTCGAGCAGGAAAAAAAGGCCTCGGCCACTCTCTCCCTTGTCACCCATTTTATCCCCTCGTTTGTTCTGATGGATGTGGCCTGCCACCCGCCTTGGCCCACCTCCCCCCCCACCCCTTCCCTTGCCGCATGCAACCAAATTGTGATGGTCAAAAATGCATGCAGCAAAGACGTGAAGGGGATGTGGGCATGTCCAGTACCTCCCTCCGTGTGTACTGTGTGGGACTGTCCGTTGTCCGTGGGAGGATGGGGGGAGAGGGTCGGTGTGTGAGTGTACTCCCCTTCCCCCCACCACCCCGACCCCCCCCCCCTTCCTCCTTCCCATTCTTGTTTGATTCGCTCAGCTGATGATGATTTTTTTCTTTTTGCCACCCCGCAACCCTAGCCTTTGTTGCCGTTAAATTCTTTCCGACCCACTCACCCACTCACCCACCCACCCACCCACCCCTCATTCGCATTAGCCATTCACCCCTTCTTGCAGCGTGAGCTGGTTGGTGGGAATAAGGGGAAGGGGGGTGGGAGGATGCGGCGGAGATGATGGGGGGGAGGGAGGGAGGGAGGGGGGGGGGGGAAGGGTTCAAATCCCCACGAGATTGGGTGGTTTGTGGTGTTCCGTCACCCCCTGCTCCCCCCTTTCCTCCCTTCGTCCGTTCCTTCCTGCCCATCCCCCCCTCCCCCCCAGCGAGGATCATTTCAGCGGAGGTGCGCACGACACGCTGAGCCTCGGCCGGGCTCCGTCACAGATGCAGCCCGGATCCCCTGCCACCACCACCACGCCTTCATTCCGTTACGCTTGCAATGCCAGCCCTCTTGCTTTGTTTTTATTTGGCGCACAAACATCAGCCTTTTATCCTCGAGAGAGCGTGGTACCTCAAGTATTTTTTTGGCCGCCAGTGTGGCATGTCGTGTTGGCAGTGGCGGAACACATCAGGAACAAGGTGTGATCCTGTAACAGGGAGGAGCCCTCAGGCTCAGGGGGGGGGGGTTTATCTGTGAAAGTGAGGCCGGTCGCATCAGAGCCACTTCGATGCGCCACCTAGGATTCAAAGGAGAATGCGATAGCCGTGCATCCTCTCGACACAGATGTGGAGGTGGGATAATAATAGTCTGTCGGGGTCGCCCGACCTGTCCCTGCCCAACCCTGTCTGCATCCGACACTATTTCAAAAAGATTCATGTGTGCGTGCCGTGCGAGGGGTGAGGGTGTGTGGGGCCGTATTAAATGATTCAGCCGCTCATCACTGGGGGCCCTCGCTACCAGTCACAGCTCGTCAGCCAGTGAGGGGAAGTGGGCTGTAGCTCACTTTTTCTCACTCAGTCACATCTGGTAGCGAAGGCCCCCACTGATATAAAAAAGCTTGCCGGAAATGGCCCTATTTCTGTTGCATGTGCAATGCGTATGTGCAGTGGGGGATTTGCATCAGGAGCGATGATGCTCAAATGCGCTCCACTTCTACAAAAAGATTTACGCGTGTGCGTGCTGCCAGATTGGGGGAGACATCGACCTTTCTCGGCGCTTCTTGTGTGGGCCAGGGCAGCATCTGTGCGCACCTCGACCCCACCCCCCCTTGCATGCACCCGGTATATTGAGTGTGCGCCGCACAGCACAGCCTGACGATCTAGAGAGGCCAGCCGAAGAAGGAAAAGAGGGGTGTGGCCAGAATTGTTGGAAACTCACAGGCCCTTTCACAGAGGGCCTGGCACGATTTTCTCCGAACGCGATGCTCTTGCATCCGAGAGAGAGAGAGGGGGGGGGGGTGACGAAGCAGAGAAGGGAAGAGAAGAGGGGGTCTAGGTAGGCTAGATCATACCACCAGCAGCGCGTGTCGCCAATAGAGAGTGCGGCAGTTCCAGCAAGAGGAAAGAGCAGCAGCAGTATCACAAAAAATGGCACCCAAGTTGCAATGCGAAGACCCCCATCCCACCCTCTCCACGATCCCGGCTCCCCCCCCCCCCCCCCTCTCCCTTCGGTGTTTCTTTTTTTTGGAAGAACCAGCAAGATTTCCGCGCCAAGAAGACTTTGTGGAAGCGTTTGGTACCTCCCCCCCTCCCCCCTGCAACTCATTACACTTTCACGACCCCCTGCAACTCATCTGCATCAAACAACACAGGGAAGTGGGAAGGGCTGGTGGAGCCACCCCATGAACGATGTGCCGCTGGAAGTGATCGGGTTGGTCTTTGGGTGGTGCAGCGCAGAGCAGGCGGCCGTGCTGCGGCAGGTGAGCCCCACATGGCAGCGCATCTTCGATAGCTGCCATGTGTGCGAGCTGCTGGAATACTGCCTGGGAGGTGGCGGCGGCGGCGTGGTGACGTGCTGGACCCTCCCCCGCTTTGACACCGCGACCCGAACCTTTGCCACCACGGTGTACCGCACCTGCGAGAATCTGTGCGAGCGTGCACGGTTACAAGGCATCCCCACCTCGCTGCAGCTTGCTGGGTTAGCGCTGTCCCCGTGGAAGTGCATCAAGCTGAAGCAGCCCCAGCTGCATCGTGAGAAGTGGCTCTATCTCGTTGCCCGCTATGTCGGCCAGCAGGACCTTGCCTTTGCCGACGCTGCGCCCACCGCTTGCGGGCGGGAGGCACACGGAAGCTCCCCTGATCTTTGTGGGCGTGCCGTCCGGCTTGGGAACCCCTTGACACAAGACGCCCTCCTGCGCCGCCTGACGTCTGACTCAAACCGTGCTGTGCTGGCGATGCCTTAGGCGAGGTTATGTCTCGCCTAAGACACAGCTCCTCCTCCTCCTCCTGGTCGCCCAGCAGCGCAAACATGATTTGGCCAATTGTCTTTGGATCCTTGGCCAGCCCACGTGCCGCGACCCCGCCAAACAGCTCTGCTGCTGCACCGCCAAATCTCAGGTCAGGCGGATGCCTGTGCAAAAATTGTGATATCTGGTCAGTCATCCCTTCCACCCCAGCTTTTTTTTGCCCCGCCAAAGAACCGTCTTGCTTCTTTTTCAGGTCCATCCGGAACAGTGCCGTGCCTTCTAGCCGGCGGCCTGTGCGCTCTCCAAGGTACCTTTGTTTGATTTCCGATGGTTTTGAAATCGGATGATATCCGTTCTGGTCCGACCCTTTCTGAATCCGTAACGTCCGGTATGTCTGTTGCAAGACGCCGCCCCACTGCCAAGAAACACATTATCTGACGCTGTATACCGATTCGTTATGTGCCAAAAGCCCATTTTTTCCCGGCAAAATCTGGCTGGCATTTCTCTGAACTACGGCATGCCCGAGGTCAGCAAGCTTCTCCCTCTCAGAGTCACCCCCCTCCCCCCCTTCGACAACCATCCGCTACACCACAGAACCGCATGTGGACACTTGATCGAGCAAACCCCAGCTACCCCGTTTTGGCTAAAACAGGCCCTTCTGAGGTGCTGAGGTGTGGGAAACACCCGAAGTGTCGCAGAGATCAGCTCAACGGGAGGATGGGATAAGGACATGCGTGGTGGTAGCGGTGGTGGCGATTTTGATCTCTCAAACGCAAACAACAGAGGGCAGAGGAGGGTGCGGGGGGGGGGGGGGGGAGGCGGGCCTTGCTATTAAGGGAGATGTTGGGGTGGGCGAAGCCCGTCTGCACTCACCCCCCACACACACACAGTCACCTCCGGCTCCCTCCGTGCCCTGCACCACGCAAGAGCTGTGGCAACCCCCACCGGTTAGAACAGAATATGGTTGGGTGGCTGACCCAAAAGTATATACCAAAGGCGCTCAGAGGACGAGGCATGCCCTCACGCCCCCCTCCCCCTCCCCGCACTCCCTCCTATCAATAGGCGTGGCAGAGGCAGCGATCTGCATCTCTGTTGGGTTAGCTTTGTGCTGGTTTTCCCCCCCTCTGCAAGGAGGTGCCTCTCGTCAAAGTGTTTATATTTTGTTTCTCCCTCTTCCCCGACACGCATCCTCACCGGGTGGCAAGCAAAGTTATGCTGCACAAACCCCCCCCCCCCACCTCTGGGTACAACATACTGCATTTCAGACACAACCTGCATAACGAGTGAAGGGTGATCATTCCGGTGCTCCATTCTACATCCATTTCACTACCCACACCCCCCCCCCCCTCTGGGTAGTGAGCACCAACATCCCACCTGGGTTAACACCGTGGAACAATCAATTCTACATTCTACCCTTTACCCTTTACCCTTTACCCCCGGTAGTGAGCACCAACATCCCACCACACCACATCCCACAGTACTGCGCATAGACCGCAACACACACACACACACACAACCCGCCACCACACCGTGCGGAGAAGAGGACACACCCATCCTGCCCCCCCCCCCTTTCCCCCCTTCTTCTTCTTCTTCTTCTCTCTCTCTTTCCCCCCCTATATTTTCTTACCGGTGGTTTCAGACCAACCCCCTTCCCCCGCATCCACACACCCTCCCCCCCTTTCTCTTTTCCCCTCTCCCTCCAAACCCCAACCGGGGGGGGGGGGGAGGTGTGTGTGTGTGGGGAGGGTGAGGGGTGACCGAACCGCCCTTTTCCCCTCTGTCCTCACCACACACTCCATCCCTCTCTCTCCCCCCTCTGCATTCAGCCTTTAGAAATGGCGGAAGGTGGTGGGGGCAGTGAGGCTGCAGGGCCTTGCCCTGCGGTTAGCGAGATAGAGAGCACGGTAACACCTCCTGCGAGTGAGTGTGACAAGAAGTCTGTTGCGGGATCTGTGAGTGCCGAGGTGCAGCAGCTGGTGAAGGTGCAGAGGCGGATACGAGGGGTTGTGCGGAGCGTCGACCCGGGCAACTGCACCATCTTCAGCGAGAAGTATGGGGTTTTCACCTTCGACCTCCGGAGCGTGAAGCGGAACAAAAACCACCCCGACAGGAAGCCTCAGGAGGGGGACCCTTGCGAGTTCCGCCTCTCCCATCTCAACCCACCCACCGCCGTCAGCATCCGGGTTGCTGTGCCGAAGGAGAAGAGGACAACCCTTCCCATCAGCATGGATGATGCGGGTGTGCAGAAGGTGATGTCCCTTCTGGAGGAGCACTGCACACACGTCGCGCCGCTCACCCGCCGCATCGAGTCGGTGGAGCTCCGCCTCAGCATCGCGGTGCTTCAGCTGTTCAGCCACTGCCTGGACCTCGTTGAAAGCACGCGGTTGCCTGCGCCTGTCAAACAGATGCTGCTGCGCGACATCCCTGCCTTTCTCAACAACCCGGTGCTGCCCATTGAGGTGACTACCCAACACGCTGCCTTTTTCGATTCATTCCCTGTGATTGCGGAGGTTATGGGGCAGTACGTCCCTGACAGGCAGCGGAATATCATCATGAGCGTGCTCCGCACCCGGGGCGACGGGCTGGCATCCTTCCAGGGGCGGGAGATCATGAGCCTGGCGGATCACCAGGAGTACCGGCAGGTTGTGGGGGGCAGTCTGAGTGACGGGTGTGCGAAGCTCGTCGATGTGTTCCTCGGGCAGCGCTTCAACCCGCAGAGGGCGAGCAACAGCGGGAGGAGCGTGGGCGCGTTTGTCGAGAAGCTGGCTGCGATCACCGCATTCGCCGAGTTTGAGTGTGAGGGCAACACGCCCCTCCCCCTCTTCGCGCAGAACCCGAAACCGCTCGTCTCCTCCGTCGCCCTGGCGTTTGACCAATCCCTCCCAGCGAGATGCCGCAGCTCCCGCTTCCCCCGGGACCTCTGGGGGTATCAGTTCGACCCCTTTGGCCTGATGGCCGACCCGCGCGGCTGCAGGTCTGCCCTCCACAGCCTCAACGTGCTCCTGGAGGACGCCCTGTCGCATGTGGCGGACCTTTTGGAGTTCCTCTCGCTGGTCGTGGATCACCCCGATATCTTCAGCTTCTTCGCAGTCCCGTCGCTGCTGGGGATTGCCTTCCTGGTGCAGATGTGGGGCTCCCCCGAGTCGTTCAACGCTGCCGGGGCGATGTCCCCCGGGGCACAGGTCACGCAGCAGACGGTGGAGGACATCATGGCGGTGGACAGCCCCCACGGCGCCGCGGAGTGGTTTGAATACTTCTTCGACGAGTTTTCGATGAAAATTGAGGAAGCATCCAGCGACATGCTGGCGGGGCGGCAGAGCTCCCAGGTCCTCTCCGCCCTGAATGGAATAGTCTCCTCCCTGCGACGCATGGTCTCCGCCATCGAGAGCCACGCCCCTAAGGCGGAGGAGACGGGAAAACCCAAGTCGCTGACACGCGCTCTCCTCGCCGAGCAGGGCGCAGCCCTGGGTGGTAAGCTTCTCTACAGCATCGTCGACTCCCTCGGGAAGGTGTTTAACGGCGCAGAGCCTGCGCCTGCACCGCCCTCCTCGGCAGGGGGTCAGCCGGGTGTTGCCCGGAAGAAGCATTCGAATGACATCTCTGAGAAGCTGAATGTGAGGGGCAGAATCCCGCTCCCCGCGGAGACGGCGTCGTCACGCGTGTCGCAGGCAGGGAATGACGACGCGTCTGTCGTGAGCAGCATCGCCTCCTCCACGGTGCGGAACAGGAAGAAGGTGGAGCGGAAGGCGAAGCAGAAGGGCGGTGCTGCCCTCCCAGCAGAGCCTCTGAGCAGCAGCGGCAAGCTGCCCCTGCCTGCCGGGAGTGCGCCCGACACATATAGAGTGCCGCAGCCGGGGCAGGTGGTTGGGGCGGTGCAGCGGACGCCCATCCCTCTGCCGAAGCCTCCGGGTGGCGCGGCAGCGCAGGGGGGTGGTGGGGGCGGTGCGGTGGCGTCGGTTGCGGCGCCTGCCGACAAGCAGCAGCCCCTTGTGGCTCGGCATACGCCGTATCAGGAGCAGCCCCCGCAGAGGGGGACGATGGATTTTCTGACAGATGTGGCGCGCGGCTGGCTCGGCTACATGCCTCTGGACCAGCCGAGCTCTACCAGTGATCTGGAAAGCTTCGGGAGTTTCTACGAAGGCTCGCTCGATCAGGGCCCACCCCGTCGCCGCGATGAAGATGGCGATGAACTGGACAACGACGACGACCCTGATGAGGACGGGGATGGCGGTGCCCTGACTGACACAGAGCTTGCCACGCCCTGCCCCGCGCTCTCGGGTTCCATGCCATGCCCTGGGACTGACCCTGTCCTCTACGTCGAGTTGGCCGAAGAGTCTCCTGAAGGTGCAGCAGACGAGGATGGCCTTGCCCGGCAGAGGTCCAGCTCAATGCTCGCAGTCCCCGGTGGGCCTGCGGGTGGTATCTACCGGTCGAAGACACCGTGAGAAAACGAAGGAGAATGAGGGGAAACTGTGGGGAGGGTGTGAATGGGGGGGTGGGGTGGCCTTGTGTTTGTGAGCGGACCAAGTCTGGAGGGGCGTGGGGGGGGCGGGGGGGCCTGTGTGTGGGGGGTTGGGGGTTGGGGTGGTGGTGGCTCTCTCTCTGTGTCTCTCTGCGTGTCTCTCCCAACACAATGCAACAAAATTGGCGCCTGTTTCTGCTTCTTTTTCTTCAGCTCCTGTTGCATCTGCCGTACCGCGGTCAGCTTGTTGGTGTGTTATCCCCCGCGCCCCCTGTCTCCTCACCCCAGTCCCAGCTGGCACTGCTGGGACAGCTGTGTCCCAAACTGAATGTAGAGAGTTATCAAGCAGCCTGCGGTTCATTGTTGCGGGCGCATTCTAGCATTCAACACCTCAAAGGAGGGAGTGTGTCGATTTCCAACACACCGGAGGGTGTGTGGGTATGCGGTGTTGGCCACCGTTATATATGAGTGGGTTGTAACCCCCTGATCATGATGGGCACCGCTTTGTGTGCGGTGCGGTTCCGGATCCCCTCCCCCACACCCCTGCCCTCTTATTTGCTTGGATTCCCCCACGTGGGGCGTGAGGCTGAAGTGAAATAACCATAGTGCCCGTTGTGCCGCTGGTGGGTTTGGGCGGCTTCCCGAGACCCATCGAATCCCGGGATGGCCGCTGAGTCCCAATCGGGTGGGGCTCGGGGATGGGAATTTTTTTTGAAGCAATCATTCACCTTCATCGTGTTGCCGGGCGCGAAGGCACTCGGCAAGAAAACAGCCAGTGGTGTTGGCAGAAATCGAATTGCGTGGCCTCGGTGTTCATTTTCTTTTGTGCAATACTGCTGCACCCCCACCCCCCCGCCCGCCCCAGCCTTCTCTACCCGCTCACCGCATCTCTCCTCATATGTTGTAGCAGTCCAGTGTATTTTTTTTCCCCTTGGCAAAATCATCACGTTCGCTCGCCAAATCCATCAAAAACCCCCGACAAAAAACTCAAGGAATCGAAAAATCCGTATCGGGTCGTCCTGCCTCCCCCAAACCATAATAAGATAAAAAAATACCCCTTGCTTGTGCAAACAGCGCTGTTTCGTGCTGTGGGACAACGCGGCAAAATTCCCCCGGCTCAGGCGAAAGCCCTGAGCGACGCCCTCTCTCTCTCTCTCCAGTCTGGATGTGTCTTCTCTTCATTTATTTTGCTGTTTTATACACTACTTCTTATGGCATAGTCTGGCAGACTGGCAGTTGCATGATGCAGATCTACCAACGCCTCTCCTGCATCCTTCTTACAGATGTCAGAGTACGCACGTGTGCCGGCGAGTCGCATTCTGGGTCACCCCATGTATATACCACGCATTCTGGGGATGGCCGTGGGGTGGGGCATTTCTTCAAGCGATGCCTTCCCCCACCCGCCCCACCTGCGAGGGTTTGCATGTATACTTATCAGGTTGTATCTCGCCAGCTCAAACAAATATTTTCTCATTCGTCGCAGGGCTGTTCCTAACTGGGGGGCTTGTTCCCCACTTTCAGGATTCTGAACTTTTTTTCTAAGAATTTTTGTAAGGGAAAAAAAAGTTTTTTTCTAAGAATTTTGTTAGGGGAATTTTTTTCTAAGGTTGTTTCGCAGAGGAGAAAACTTTTTCTAAGTTTTCCCCAGTCGACAGGGCGCGCACAAGGATGGAAGGGAAGTCTGTCCCCCGTACCGTTCGCCTTGCTGGCCAACTGGAGAGCCAGACGTTCACTACCGTGGCCTCCGGCGGCTGGGGGGCTCCGCCCCCCAGACCCCCCTGTGGCGTACGTCTCGTACTCAAGCCCTTCGAATCCCATCAGGTCGGGGTCCAACCACTCCAGTCGCCTCTGAGGACGCAGCCAACTCGCACAGAATCTGTACGCCCACACGAACAGGTGTTCGCTACCGTGGCCTCCGGCGGCTGGGGGGCTCCGCCCCCCAGACCCCCCATGTAGCGTGTGCCCGTCCATCTATCTCACTTCCCCGGGTACAGTGCAGCGTAGGAGGTCAGCGCCGCATCCATGAAGCGCTTCTTCGAAGCCTGACTGACATCGGACAGGAGGTCGGGCTTCCCCACCTGGGAGGTACACTTGCCGCGTTCGCGACATGCGTGACACGCGACACGCTACCTGAAACGTGAGTGTGCCTTGCTAACACGGGCATTTCAACGGTCTGCCGACGACCGTTCCCCAAACCAGTAAACCAGCAGTTTTGGAAAATCGGAGAGATCACCCTACTGCGCTGAATATGGTGCGCACCACTGCAAAAATCCCCGGGAGCTTTTGGGCTTTCAGACCTGAAGGGGCCAGCAGGTGGGTGGCGTCGGGGAGTGGCAGCTTTGTAACTGTCCTCCAGCTGCTGGCATGTCCAGCCCTGCGAGAGTGCCAAGGTGTATTGAGTCCCTGCGGAGCACAACCCCCGATGAGAACGAGTGCCAGATGATCCTCATTCATTTTCAGCTGTAACGCGCATGAGGGGCACTCTCTGCCGCAAGCATCTCTGGGCATCACTCAAGAGCTGTCACATGATGACGCGGAGAGAAATCAGAGACAAAGTCCCGCCTGACGGGCACGCGCCTGGAAACTGTGGGGGGGCGAGCAAAAAATCCCTTGTAAAAATTCTTAGAAAAAACCTGGTTCCCCGACCCAAAAAACCTGGAAAAAGGGCTCGTTCCCCGCCCAGGCCTGATTCGTCGTTCTGATTTTTTTGCCGTTTTTTCCCCCTCTCCCTCGTGTTTTCGTCTGAGAGAGACAATCCTCTCCCTCGAGCCGTGTGGAGACATTTGTTTCTCTTTTATCCATCTTTTTCACAAAAAAAGGTTCGAGCGGCGGAGGGGGGGGGGTGTGCCGAACGCCGCGAAGTAACGGAGGGGGAAATGCACACTTGTATCTTTAGAGGGTATCGCCTTCATGCCACTTCACATGGCCTTAACAACACAAAGCCCTGAGGCAGCAAGTGCGCGCTCTCAAATAAGATTGTCCAGATCTGTTCCCTACAGTGCTGGGCAGGGTGATTGTATCATAAAGTGGAAGGAGTGCAGTTTCTTTGAAATAGCTCTCGAAGATGGCAGGGTGGAGTTCACCCCACCCCCCCACCCCCCCAAAAAAATCCGGCATGCTTCAGAACATGCACATGCCCTTTTTATTGTCGGTTGAGCGAGGCAGTTCGGTTTCTCAACTAAACAAAAACTCCAACAAACGCCTATGTGCATCGATATCAGCTTTTGATTCTCTATCCGATGCACATCCCTCCCTCGCGGACGCAACTATTTTTTTTGAGGGGCCTGGTGCCTGCGTGCGCTCTTCTGCCTGCAGCAGCTGTGCGGGTTGAGTGCAGTTTGCATCCGGATCCAAATGTTTATTTTGCTTTCACAACCATCACAGACACCCTGATTATGTTATGTAAAAACGCTGTTCAAGCTTAGCCGAGGGCACGCCGTCCCTCCATTCAGCTGATGCCACGTTTTGAGCATCGCCAATCTCTTAATTGATTGTGAGCCGCAACTGTGGTGGGCAGGACAGGCTGCATGTGGAGACTTTCAACGAACGACACCTCCCCATCTCCCTATCCCCCCGTTTCCAGCCCCGCCGACCCCTCCTCTCGCCAGGCTTCGGATACGACCTGCCGTTTGAGCGACGGGGATGCCGACATGTCTGCCCCTTTACCCTTCTCTACATAACCGCATCCCTTTCTCTCTTTGCCCACCGCATCACGTCGTCTCACTCTCCAGCACTTTCCCGATACTGATTTGCTGCTGTGGCAGCATGCGCAGGCGCGGGGCTTTGGCTGCCACACGACTGCTTCCCTTCTCCCGATGCCCCACCCCAGGTGCTCGCCCCCTGTGTTCTTGCGTTCTATTGCAATGATGCGGTTTCGAGGTTATCATTTGCAAGCCAGGACAAGATACGAGCAGTACTGCCAGCCTCTGTGGCGATGAGGCTGCATCGCTCGCAAGAACCCATTCAAAATAGGGCGGTGGTGGAGAAAGTGGAAGGTGGAGGTGGAAATTGTCTCAAACAAATGTAAGAGGGGGCTTGAATGTTACGTGTGCTGGCTATTCCAAGCAGGCTTGCAGCAGGTGTGTGGGTGTGAGGTCTTTTGCTTCTGGCACCGTGTGTGCCGCAGTAGATCGCATGAAGAACACGCATCTGCTTGGTGATGTATGTGCTGCACTGCACTCGAATGAAACAAGATAGCGCATCGTGTATATGCAGGGGCGGTGGGGTTTAGCGATGGTGACGAAGCGATTGCAAATCCTTTCCATGCTATTATGTTTGGCGACGTGTCCACACCCCCGTCCCGCCCTACCGCCCCTCTGTGTTGCGGGTTAGGGGAAGCAGTGCACTCGTCTGTAGCAAGATGAGTGAATGTGACTGCTGACGACATGTGCATGTTGCACTGGCAGACGTGCATACGTGTGCCTCGGTGCGCTCTAGTCGAAAACCAGGCGGCGCGTGCATAATCAAATGGCGTGAAATCATGCACACCGAGCTCCGAGTACGTCGCATATGCGACAGCTAATCTACATGCGACGCAAGCGTCTTGAGCCTGCACATGGCGCACAGCCCACTGCTGTGCGCCCGGTTGTTCCCCTCAACTCACCCATCTGGTGCGGGATGGGTGTCGATCTATTGCACTTGAGATTACGGCAGGTCCGAACGATTTGAACGAATCGGGGGGCGGGGGGTTAAAACCACCCCAGAATGAACTCATCAGTCGGAAGAAAAAAAAGGAAACCCGTGAAGGCCTCCGTCAGCAGCGACGGCGAATCCTGCAGCCCCACCTTATCCCCCCCACCCCAAAGTCTGTGCTGCTGTGACAGAAATTCACACCCCCCCCCCCCCCGCAGAGTGCTCTCGGCTGCAGCCCTAGAGAGTGTAAACTCTGCGATATTTCGCAAGACCATACCCCCCACCCCCAAGTTCCCCCCCCCCCCCTCTCTCCCTCCATGGATACGAGCACAGGGGCTCTTACTGTTACTACTAAACACATCTGCCGTTGATACCCCTCACCCCACCCCACCCCCCTGGAAGCAGGTGCGCTTACTTTCGACAATCAAACCTCCCCCCCCTGGAAGGTCACACTTTAAGTAGATACGAACGAACAGGAAATGTGGGGTAGGATTGCTACGTTTCTCAGTGCCGTCGCCCCACACTGAATCTATATGATCTTCTCTGTTCTTGCTTCTGTTTGCTCACCCGCTGTTGGGGTGCCATGCCTGTGTGGGGGGTTTGTGGCACTGGAGCCACTCCAGCAGCGGTTCGTGCAGCTGAAGGATGGGGTGGTCTGGGGACATCTAGTAGGAGTGGCGTGCTCGTCCTGTCGTCACAGCGAGGGAGAAGGGAGAGATAGTGCGGGTATACATTCTCATCACATGAATACGGTGTGCGGTGCGGTTATCAGGCAACGGAGTTTGGCAAGCGGGCATGCCGTGCGCAGGAGCACTTGAGAGAGAGAGAGAGATGAAGATATGGCGGCAAATCCGACAGGTGTGTCAGTGAGGGGCAGAATCAGGGCGTTCGCTCGGGGAGAAATAGGGGCCTATTTCGTTAAAAAAATGATTCTGGGAAAACCCTTCTCCCACCTCTCTCCCGGGCATTTCTCCCAAGGGGGAGAAATTAAATAAAAAAAGTTTCTCGGAAGTTTTTGCCTCAGGTGGGAAGGGGTTCTGAAGGAGAAGGACATCACCCTCTCGTAAAATTGATACCACCACGCTTCGCACGGAGCGGAAATAACCCAAAGAAGCGAGATCTGAAGCTGGGGACCGTCGGAGCTATTGCCGGCATCAGGCCGATGTACCTCTTGAGCATGCTGTCTCAAGGTGCACGTTGTCTGTATGTGGTGGTCGACTATGAAGCGGTCTCGGGGACGAGGCTGACCAATGTTGACTACCGTGGCCTCCGGCGGCTGGGGGGCTCTGCCCCCCAGACCCCCCTGTGACCTGTGAAGTCTGTCCAACAGGAACTAACGAGCGCATGTGACCGTGCCCTTCCTTCTCGAGAACGGGTATCGGCGACGGTCCGTGATCCTGTTTTGGGTTCGTCACCAACACCCGAAGTACTCACTGATTGCCGCAAAACTTCCATTTTGCAGCCGCGAACCGCGAAATGGGCCCCTTGCGCCAAACATATATAGTACCCTGGTCTGGACCCTTGAGGCAATTTGTCTGAGGGGCCGATGTTGCATGATTTCGCGCGCGCGAAGCGCGCGCGAAAAAATTTTGAGGCGGCAATTTTACCCCTTTCTCCCACAGTCTCTGAGGAAGGTGGGAGATAGCGAACACCCTGGGCAGAATGCCAAAAAAAAAACCAAAATTCTGGATAAAAAAATCTCACTGGGCAGCCTGGCTTGGTGGTCGCATCGAATGAGATTTTTGGAAAACGGATGCCCGGCACCCTTGGTGGTCTCCAGCCCTGGTGGGGAAGCCCCCCCCACCGCCGTCCCCTCCCCCCCTCCCCCTGGCGTGGAAGCGTCACCGCAAAATAAGAAAGCAAACGTAACTCAAAAGGGCAAAGCGCGGTGTGCGCTTTGCCCCCCGTCACTTTATCGGTTATTCAACACGTACAGGCGCCATGCCCACCCAACCGCCATCCCCCCATGGCATCTTTGTATCTTGGTCTTCATGGCGGGAATGCCTTCGAACGTGTTCTTTTTTTTGCAGCATCTTGTCCGTCCCCTCCCCCCCCCCCCTCCCCCACCACACCTGTCATTTGGTTGGGTGTCGGGGGGGGGGGGCATGCGGGCGCTTTTATTGATGACAAAACCCTCGTCCCCCCCTTCGAGGCTGTTGGATCTACTGTTTTGCGCGGCCCCATCCATTCAGCACCGCCAGAAAGCTGGGTGGTTCGCTAGCCGGGCCGATTCGTGGGACTTTGGGCCCAGCCTTCCTGTGCTCTCGCGCTGGTTGTTTGATGCCTGCGTCAGAGAGTGTTCTGGAGAAGATGGGGTGTGTGTGCTGCGCTAGCCCCACCAAGCAGCCACAGTACGACAGGACGCGCGCAGGCACCGGGCCCCTCTCCGTAGGACTCTCCAGTAGGTTTGATGATGCCTCCCCCAAAACAGAAACACTGCGGAATATTCCTTCGACTGATTCTTTGCAATCTCTTCGGGGGAGGGGTATCGTATCCCACCTCCCTCTGAAGAGCCTCGTGCCATGCTGCGTGTTGTCGCCGAAACAATACACTACGCATGTGCGGGCCCCAGGTTCAAAGTCCAAGCTCTGGTATTCAATGGCCAATTTTTTTTTCGAATTCTCAGTTCATTGCAGCTCCAGACTCGACAAGGTGAAGAGCGGAGTTGCCTTTTGGGTGGGCCAACCCCTCGCAGATTGTGCCCCATCCAACACATTGTGTATGCTGGGCAGTGGATACCGCATCAAGAGCAGACGCTCGGTGTGTTCTACACGATTGCAAAAAAAATGATTCGCATGGTTGCGCTATGCTCCACTGCTTTCCGGACACCGCAACATCAACCCGGTCAAACTGAATTCGGCGAACGCCGATTTCTCAAAAAAATTGAATCGGTCGCTGTGATTTTTGCGCCCTGTCTGCCCCTTGTTGCACATCCCTCCACAGGGGTACCCAGGCAAACATCTGAAAATCATAAAGGCAGGTGTCTGAAAATCCGGTTTTGCTGGCTCTTCCGGAGTTCCCTGTCATGGCCTTCCCTTCGGAAAAACAAAGCCGCCTGTTTTTTTCTCTGTCATCAGTGTACGAAACAGTGTGTGCAGCCCTTCACACTTCAAGGGAACCTCCACGCCCTGTGTCTAGCTGTAGCAGTGAAAGACTCTCTATTATGTCCACCTTTTTTCTGCAAGCCAGCAAAGCCACGCCCTGTGGCCCCTGTCTTCTCTGCGCTGCCGGGGCACATGCAGGATATACGGGGTCCGCACCCCCCCACCTCCCCCGCTATCCCGTTGCCAGCCAACAAAGCCCCATCCTCCTCCCCTCGGCTGGCACCCCTTGCATTATCTCAGGACCGTCTCTCTCTCTCTCTTCCCAACTTATTGTCTGTTCTGCTCGGTCGATTTTTATTGCCCCACCCCTGCCCGCTCATGCGCGATGTCCTGATATGGCACAATGCCCACACACACACACACACACACACACACCCCATCCCCACATCCCCCCACTGCATGGGGTAATAGGACTGCAATAGGGCCAGGGGAATGGTTTATCATTCACATCATGGCTTCCGGTAACCTTGAAACTAGACGGTGTTGAGAGACCGACACTATGGGTCATGCAAGACGAGCGGTTGTGTGTGGGGCGGGGGGGTGGGGGGGTGGGGTCAGCGCAGAGTGAGTTGAGATGTGTCGGTCCAAGCAAAGGACACGAAAGGGCCTGTGGGTGTGTGTGTGTGGCAGTGGTGGTTGTATCAGAGTCTCGCTCGATACAACCTACCTATTGGGACAAAACAAAGAGATTGGCGTTGGTGTGTGTCAGGGGGTGGGTCCCTGTGGAGGCGGCTCTGCTCAACCACCGCCCTGTCCCCAGCCAGAAGTGTTGATAACCTGTTGTGTTTATATTCTGCTGCAGGCTGCCAGGCTGCAAGAGCGGAGGGGTCAGTGCTGCAGTTGTGGGCAACAGAGGTAGCCCCCTCTCCAATAGCAGGCTGCAGGGGGTTGGTTTGGTTTGCCCGGGTTTGGCACAGCATCAAGCTATCTTTATATAGCGAAGTCTTCAAGAGAGTGGAAAGCCAGCTGGGGGGTGGGGGGGTTGGGGGTAGGTCGGCAAGAAGACGAAACTCCAAAAAAAAGGACCATAAAGAATGCAACGAAGCAGGTGTGGCTCTATTTTGGGGGTATTTTGGCCGATTTTCGAAATCCTATTTTGGTTTTTTTGCACTTTTTTTGGGTGCTTTTTTGCACGATTTCTGTGCCTCAGACACAGATTTTGGTGTGAGTTTTGCGCTATTTTGATTCACTCGGCCTCACCGATGCATACGATTCGAAAAAATGGCGAAAAAATCGCTATCAACAACGGTGAACGAATGGAGGTAGATGGGGAAGTGGAAGGACACAGCACGCCCTCCCACTGCTCGCCACCTGTACACTACCTCTCTGTTCAAGGCGGTCAGTGCCTCTTGATGCTGCACACAAATCACTGTACATCCCAGGGCGCCTTCCTTGTGAGAATAGCGGAACCTCTGCGTTGCAGTTTGGTGGTTGAGGCCGGCGGTGGTGACTCACTTTGGTGACTGACACATACACGTGGTTCCTCGCCACGGATGCCCACCAAGTGAACCCGAAACATATCACGGGCCCCGACGACCCTTTCGAGATGTCATAGCCGCAAGCCCGCAAACCCGATCGCATTCGCAAGGTGTTCGTCTCTGAGAGATCAGGCTCGGCCCAGCCTCCCGCGAGGTGTGAACCGATATGCCCAGCCCCGTACGCGCAAGCTTGGCTCCAAGACCAGGCACAAGCCACAGGGGGGTCTGGGGGGCGGAGCCCCCCAGCCGCCGGAGGCCACGGTAGCGAACGTCTGTTGGCCTGGCTCCATAGTCGCATACGCTCAAGTACAACACAACTGACAGATAGCACATGTCGCATGGGGGGGTCTGGGGGGTTCCGCCCCCCAGCCGCCGGAGGCCACGGTAGTGAACATCTGTTGGTTTGAGAGCAAGCCTCTCACACCACCGCCCTCCGACCCCCCTCTCCACCCCCAGGTGCAAATTTTTTTTGCATCCGGAAAATGTGTTCTTTTGACTGTTTGAGCACATCCAAGACCGGGAACATAAAAATTTTCGGCCAATACCAAGTAGGGTCACTATAAAATCCAAAGGAAAAAAGTGCAAAAAAATAGTGCAAAAAAATATTTTTTCCCCAAATTCCTATTTTCATTCCGTGAAATAGATACACGCCTGCAACGAAGTAACAAAAAATATTGCTGCAAGAAGAATAAACCACAAAGGGGAAATTTTGTGAACCGATACGGGCGGCGGAGGGGAGCGGCAGCCGGATGAGAAGAGGAAATGCACAGCCCACCCACGAAACGAAGGGCAAAACCAAACAGAAGAGGGTGTCGAGGAAATGCCAACAAAAAGCCAGCCTGGTGTGGTGAACAAGGGGCAAGCTTTTTCCCCGCCCCCCCCCTCCCCCCGTCCCCAACCCACCAACCATCTCCCCCGCCTAGGTCGCTGCCAACCATTTGCCAAGCCCACCCTGTCACACGAATCACAGATGGGGGTGCGTGTCCTGACACGAGCCGCACGATGTCGACAGGTCAGCCAATGCAGCTGCACGAGCGTCAGCACCCCATCACCGATGTCTCGTTCCCGGTGACCGGTGCGTGCCTCCTGGCTTGCGGTGCGGTGTACGTGCTCTTTGGTCTGTGGTCTGTTAAGTCGCTTCTCTACGCAAACAAGACGTTTGAGCCGCGCTGGCTCCTGCTGCCGCTGTGCCTCGGCATTGTGGGTGTGCTGCTCACGGCTGTGGCAACCTTTCCCATCGCATTGGCGATCGGCCTCGTGTACTCTGCGTCAGATACCATCATTGCAGAGAAGGATCTTGTGCTGTTTGTCACCCCGATGTCGTTAACGGTGCTGTTCTTCGCATTCGGGACAGTCAAGCTGCAGTACAGCACCTAACGCGAGTATCTGCACCTCTGTGGCACCTGGTGGCAGATGCTTGCGGTCGAGAGCTCGAAGTTTCCTAGCCCGTGTTCCTTCTCTGTTGTGTTTCGTATTGCGTTCAGTTGGGAGGTATCCAATAAGCGTGCTGCGGGTTGTTCCTAGGGTGGCCTCCAGAGTTCTTGGTCTGCCGTGTTGCAGCATTGGGGAGTGGGGAGGGATGGCCACCACACCCCCTTGACAGGCGTTGCCCACAACAACAACAGACACAAGAACTTTCCAGAAGATGGGGCGTCTGGCGGCATTTGCTGTGGTGGTGGGTGCTGTGGCCCTGCAGGGTGTGTCGACGCAGCACTGCTCGCCTGTGTGCGAGGCGTGCTGCCCCCGTGGAGACGGGGGCGAGTGGCTGCGTCCGAATGCGGACGGGGACTGCGTGGGACGCAGCGGTGTTGCGCAGTGCAGGCTTGGGCGCGGGAAGTGCACCGGGGGGAAGGCGGCGGCGGTGTGCGAGCGGGTGCACCACGCGTCTGTGACGCTGTACAAGCCTGGGATGGACTCGGACCCGCCGGCAAACGTGTGGGTGCAGGAGGGGATGCCCGGGTGGAGCGTGACGAAGGCGGTCGGGGGCGCCCTGCAGAACTTCCCGCCGTACTTCCTGAACGGGATGGTGGCGCACGTCGGTGACCACGTGGTGCCGAAGGGGACGGACGTGGACTTCTACTGCCCGGAGGAGGCACGTGGGTACTGCGACGCGGTGGTGCTGATGTACGAGTGCAGCCCGTGCAGGACGCAGACGGGCGGGCTGCCTGCGCTGCTTGCGGCGGCAGGTTTCGACCGTTCCCGCTGCGGGCCGACCTTCACGACGGGGATGCGTGGCGGGCACCAGCACCGCCTCACGGTGTGGCGGAAGCGCGTGGAGGCGGGACACCGTGTCCGGCTCCAGACGGAGGGGGACGCGGAGTGGGTCGCCTTCGCCATCAGCCACGGCAGCAGCATCGACTGCGCAGACGACTTCGAGACGCGTGAGGGGTGCGAGCTCCCGTCGAACGGCGGGATCTGCGCGTGGAAGGGCGGGATGTGCGAGCTCAACAGGTGTGTCACCTTCGGCCCTGCGCGTGGCTGCGACCCTGCGACCTGCGTGGGGAACGAGCTGCCGGGCGTTGACGTCGACTCTGGTGTGGACATGGTGCGCCCCGACGAGATGAAGTAGATCGAGCCGCCTTTCAACCTTTCCCTCTCCTTGAACCTTCAGCCTTGAACATGTGAACCCTGAACAGCGTGTGTGCACAGTACATCCACAGTGCACACATGCAACTGCAACACCGATCCGATATGCAAACCTTGCTTTGCTTTGCCCTGTTGCCCTTGTGCCACCACAGCACACCCCTTCCTGAGAGCAGGATGGGGTGCTGCCGCCTCTCCGCGTTGCTTTTCATTGCCATACCTTTTCCTCCCAACACATGGCCCTGAGGTGCCACTGCACCATGACGAAGGGCTGCCCCCTCCCCCGTTGTCGTGATCGCACAGCGCTGCGGCGGCAACCACGGTCGCAAAGAGGCACGTCTGCCTCGAGGCTGTGCAGCCGCCGCAGCCGCGGTTGTGCCTCGTGCCACAAGCACTTCTTTTGCTTTCCTGGTGGCCCGAAGGGGCTGCCGCCGCTGCATTGCCGAGATCGGAGGTGCACGTGCACATGGTGTCTGGCTGCTCGCCCCTGCCCACACCCAGACTCTGCGTGTTGTTGTGCGCACTGCATGCACCACCACCCTGCCCAGCACTGGAGCACCACCAACCACCCGCAGACATACCAACACTCACAATGCGTGCTGCGCTCATCCTGGGATGGGCTGCTGTGTCGGCAGCCCAGATGGTGGACCCCCCAGTCATGCCGGTTGCGACGACCGCTGGCGCAGCGAGCGGGATCACGGTGAACGGTACTCGTGCACAGCCTGCGAACTGGACAAAACCCGAGCCACCCATGCCTGGTCAGAATGGGAGGAAGCCCCAGCCACCGACCACTGGGACGAAGCCGCAGCCTCCCATGCCGCACCAGAACACGACGCGTCCTGACCAGCCTGTCCCGCCTATGAACGGGACCAAGCCCCACCCGCCGATGCCTGGTCAGAACGGTACGAAGCCTGTGCCACCCTTGCCTGGCCAGAACGGCACACGTCCGCAGCCTCCCATGCCGCACCAGAACACGACGCGTCCTGGCCAGCCTGTCCCGCCTGTGAACGGGACCAAGCCCCACCCGCCGATGCCTGGTCAGAACGGGACGAAGCCTGTGCCACCCATGCCTGGCCACAACGGGACGAAGCCGCAGCCGCCGATGCCTGGTCAGAACGGCACACGCCCACTGCCACCGACGACTGGCCACAACGGGACGAAGCCGCAGCCTCCCATGCCGCACCAGAACACGACACGTCCTGACCAGCCTGTCCCGCCTGTGAACGGGACCAAGCCGCACCCGCCTATGCCGCACCAGAACGGGACGAAGCCGCAGCCACCGATGCCTGGTCACAACAGGACGAAGCCTGTGCCGCCCATGCCTGGCCAGAACGGGACACGCCCGCGGCCTCCCATGCCGCACCAGAACGGGACGAAGCCCCACCCGCCCATGCCTGGTCAGAATGGGACACGTCCCCAGCCACCCACTGGGCACAACAGCACGAAGCCTCTGCCGCCCATGCCTGGCCACAACGGGACGAAGCCGCAGCCGCCGATGCCGCACCAGAACGGGACGAAGCCGCAGCCACCGATGCCTGGTCACAACGGTACGAAGCCTGTGCCGCCCATGCCTGGCCACAACGGGACACGCCCGCAGCCTCCCATGCCGCACCAGAACGGGACGAAGCCCCACCCGCCGATGCCTGGCCACAACGGGACGAAGCCTGTGCCACCGATGCCGCACCACAACACGACACGTCCTGACGTGCCTGTGAACGGGACGAAGCCCCGCCCGCCCATGCCGCACCACAACACGACGAAGCCGGAGCCTCCGACAGCGGGCCACAACGGGACACGGCCGCGCCCTCCCATGCCTGGGCACAACGAGACGAAGCCTGTGCCGCCGATGCCGCACCACAACACGACGAAGCCTGTGCCGGCGCAGAACGGGTCGCACCCCCGGCCGCCCATGCCGCACCAGCACTGCTCAGGGCGCGTGGCGGAGTGGCGGCGTGAGCAGCAGGAGTGGTGCTGCGCCAACAAGCACGTCGGGTGCGCACCCCCTGCACCGTTCCACTGCGAGGATGTGAACGGGACGGCGCACTGGGCAGCGGAGCAGAAGGCGTACTGCTGCGAGCGCCACCTGGTGGGGTGCGGGGCACGGGCAGACGTGTTCGACTGCACGTGGTCTGCAGCGACTGCGGAGCCGTGGACGCCGCAGCAGGAGAAGTGGTGCTGTGCGGAGAAGCAGGTGCGGTGCCCCAGCACGCAGGAGGCGCAGCGCCGTGAGAGGAAGGCGGCGTGCCACGAGGCGGAGGGTGCCGGTGTGCTTGCGCTGCCCCAGACACACTCGTGCTGCACGGAGTTCGACATCGGGTGTCGCGGGAAGTACGAGTGCTTCGGCAACGCAACGGACGTGGCGGCGTGGACGGAGGACCAGCGCACGTGGTGCTGCCGCGAGAAGGACGTCGGGTGTGCGCAGAAGTGCGAGCACGCCGCTGCGCAGCGCGGCGAGATGACGGCGTCGCAGCAGGACTTCTGCTGCGCCAGCAAGGGTGTCGGGTGCTCTGCGGCGTGGCAGGAGCAGCAGCAGCGTGCTGACAAGGAGGCGGAGGCTGCTGAGGAGGAGGCCCACAGCGGCAGCGGCAGCGGCAGTAGCAGCAGTAGCAGCAGCGGCAGCAGCAGCAGCACGCACGCGAAGCGCGACCTGCGGCTGAAGGTTGCGGGGACGGCGGCAGAGCTGTTCGAGAACCCGAAGCAGATGCTGCGCCGCCTGCGGTGGGCGCTGATTGCCGCGTCGGAGCGCCTGCAGGAGAACCCGGGGCGCCTGGTGGTGCGTGTCATCGGGGCGCTGATGGCGAACCTGACGGTGCCGCCCGCTCACAAGCTGGGCAACTGGTCGGTGAACATCACGCGTGCGTGGAACACGGAGCTGCGTGCGGAGGAGGACGAGCGCGTGCAGGGGCTGCGGAAGGGTGTGCAGGCCCGTGTGGGTGCCCTGCTGCAGGACAGCTCCGCCACTGCGGAGGACGGGCTGATGGTCGACTACACGATTGCCGACGCTTCCGACGCAGCTGTGGCTCAGACTGTGGGCGAGATCGACACCCAGCTGCAGAAGGGTGGTGTGAACGGGAACGGGGTGCGCCCCCTGTCCGGTGCACAGGAGGAGCTGGGCAGCACGGGCGGTGCCCCCTCCGCGTCCGAGTCGTCGTCCAGCGACAAGGGGTGGCTGTGGGCGCTGCTGAGCGTGGCGGGTGCTCTGTGCGTGGGTGCAGGCATCGCCGCAGTGGTTGTGCACAAGCGCCGCCAGCGTGACGACGCGCCCTTCAACGAGGTGCTGCGTGAGGTGGAGTGCGACGATGTGCACGTCAGCAATGCGCAGTACACCCCGACCTCCTCCGACAGCACCATGCGCCTGTAGGTGGGACAACTCACGAACACGTTTCCAGACTGATGAGTGACTGAGACTGTGGGCATTTCCTTGTGCCTGCCTGTGCGACAACAATGTGCGTTGCGGGTGACAGACAGTGTGGCTGTCACCCGCACTTCTTCTTTACTGAACTGAAACTGCGATGCGCCCTCTTGAATGCGGGCGTGTGCAATGAACACCATATCTGTGCAGCACCTCCAGGTGCTGCTGCACTGAACACGCTGCACACACACCCACAGCAGTGCGGCCCAAGGCCACCAGGTGGTGGTACGTGCCTGGGCTCAAGGAGTTCAGGTGCGAGGGTCCGTCCTTGACACAACGGGGACGGCACCACACCTGTGCTGCTGCTGCTGGTGTGGTTGCAGCCACACTGAACATGCATTCCTGCTTCCCTCCCGGCACCGCCTTGCTTCTTAGATCCTGTGTGCCGCCTGTCTGCAAAGCTTTGGAGGGAATCACGTAACTCACGTCCTGTGGTGCTGGTGCATTATGTTTTCGTGACGCACAACTCACACAACGCACCCGTGCCTATCTGTGGTCTTTCTCACACAAACCCACACATGCACTGTGTCTGACGTGCGTACCTTGCTGTTTCCTCAGCCACCCACCACCCTCCCATCCATCCAACCCCCGTTCCACATGGTCTATTCCGTGTAGCTCCTGTCCCCGAAATGATCAACCGAACATGCCGTCTTTTTGTTACCTCCAGCCACAGCACTCGCCTGTGCACGGCACAGGCGTGTTCGCATGCTGTTGCGACGTGCTGGGCTCTGCACCACCCCCCTTGCTGCGACGGCGGTGTGCCCTGCTGTGGCCCAGGCCCCTCGCATGGCTTTCCTCCCAGGGATTGCAGAGGTGCACGAGCCTCTGCCACGCGGTGCCGTCCGGTGTCGGGCTGCACCACCGCAGCACACGAAACCGACACACGGCGCACCTCTTCGTGGCGCCACTCTCCGCACAAACCTGCCTTGCAAGGCACAGGCACAGACCCAGCACAACAGCGCACAGGGCCACCTGTCCCTCCTCCTGGGGACAGGCCTTGCCTTGCGCCTGTCGATGAAGCTTCCAGCAACGAACCAAGCCATACCAGATCACAACGACCCATCTCCCCCACCCACCTACCCACCCACCCTCCCTCTCCCTCCAACGCATTCACACCCTTCTTTCGCTAGCCCCGCCTGCTGTGCGCCTCCCTGCCACCCCTTCACTTGCCCCCTCCTCCTCAACACCCTGATCCCATAGATACACAGCGGTGCCTGCCGCGCACACCGCAACGCCGGGGTCCAGAGGCTGACCCCCGCCCCCCCCTCCCCCCCTACACCCTTGCGATGCAGTCGCTACGCAGATGCGTGATAGTCCGCGGGTGCGGCAGGCGGTTCAACCACCACCGCCGCCCCAGCCACCAGCACGCCCCTCCGAGCGAAGCTGAGCTGGCACACCTGCGCAGCCGCAAGGTGACGGTGCGCGGCGTCACCTTCCACGTCTCGGAGAGCGGGGAGGAGGGACACACGCCTGTGGTGTGCCTGCCCGGTGCCTTGGGGACCGGGTTGGGGGATTTCCATCACCAGCTGGAGGGACTTCCGCCGAGGGGGTATCACGTCATCACGCTCGACCCCCGCGGTTATGGCAAGTCGCGGCCGCCGAAGCGTGTCTTTGACATCGACTTCTATCAGACGGATGCAGAGGATGTGGCTGCCGTCATGGCAGACCTGGGTATCGAGCAGTACAACGTGCTGGGTTGGAGCGACGGGGCCAACGCGGCTGTGCATCTGGCTGCGAAGCACCCAACCCGTGTGGAGAGGCTGGTGCTCTTTGGGGGCAATTCATATGTCACCGCAGAGGATATCAACGCGTATGAGGCAACTCGCAATGTCAATATGTCGTGGTCAACAGCGATGAAGACAAAGAATGTACCTCTGTATGGGAAGGACCTGCAGCCCATGTGGGATTCGTTCTGCGATGCGATGAAGGCTTTCTATGACAAAGGGGGTGATATCTGCCAGGAGGAGGCTCGGAAGATCCAGTGCCCGACGCTGGTGATTCACGGATCGAAGGATCCGCTCGTCCCGATGGTGCATCCCGCGTGGTTTGAGCAGAACATTCCCGACTGCCGCACGTACTACTTCCCGGATGGAAAACACAACGTGCATGTGAAGTATCACCAGCAGTTCAACGGGCTCATCGAAAACTTTTTCTGAGCAAGCGCCTGCCTGCTCTTCGCCCTTGCGGTGTGCTGTGCAGATATCATGCGTCTGGCAAAAGAAATACATTTTGTTTTGCTGACTCTTCGATGACTGCCGTGGCCCACGCTATTCCAAATATTTGCCTAAACCCTTGCTTTGGGCCTAAAGAAAACGTTCCGATATCGGAGGGCGAGTGACCCATCCCCAGAGACGCGCTAGCTGTGGCAAGCAGCAAAGCTGCGGGGCTCAAGATGACCCGGTGGTATCTGGGGAAGGGATAGAGGTTGGGCTGGGGGCGCGGCGGGGTAGGGGGGGTTGGCCTTGGTGCCATCCGTTATTAGGATTCCCCCCCCCCCCCCCACCCGCCACCACTGAGGCAGGGGCCCCTCTTCTTCCGCTCCCATGACATGGATCGGATGGGATGTGATGTATATCCCGCCCCTCCCCACCCCCCTCTCTCTCCCCTCGCAAAACGTTGGTTCCCTGCCTGGGTCCCACCTGAATGACTCAGGGCTCTCACACCCGGCCCCTCCCCTCCTGGTGGTCCACCGACGGGAAAGTTCACTGCACCTCCCCCGGACACACCACCTTCACATCTCGATTGAGTGCGCTACGCAAACTCTGGTTTCAAACACCTAATCCTACATCCCCTTCCCTCCACACCCAACTCACACACGCCTGCATACGAAGTGAATGGATGCCACCTTTCTTCCACTCCACCACCCCCCACCATCCACCCAACCTCAGGGCAGACCCCATACCCCCCCCTTTGACCTACCCTATGTCTGGTCAGCCCCGATCGGTGTGAAGTTTTTTTTCTATTTCATTCCGGGAACCCCGCACCTCCTCGCCCTACCTCCCCCCCCCCCCCCTCGACTTCCTTTTTAGATGACCTGCAAGGCCAGCGGGTGCACCTGCGTGACTTGGCTGCCCAGCGATGCAGGCAGGAAATGCGCTGGCTGCAAGCATGTCAAGGTGATGCACATCGTACCGGATGCCCAGGCCGCGAAGGAGTTTACGCAGAAGCTCCCATCCCAAGACTCACACAGGCGCATGACACTGGACGCAATCCAGGCTGTTCACAGCGAGTGCAGCACAGCCACCCCGAAGGCAGTCCCAGAACTCCGCCGGATGTGCAAATGGGGGATGCGGTTCCGCCCCTGCCTGGGCCCCCTCCCCGACTTCCTCCAGAAATTCCCAGAGGTGTTCGAGGTGACTCAGGGGGAGGGCGACGGCAAGGCGCCTCCGCAGTTCGGCGTGAAGCTCACACGCCACCCCCGCAGCCAGCCGCCCCCCGTTGCCCCCGGCAAGCCACGCATGCGGTCGGAAAGCGAGAACATCCTCGGCCCTGCCTCAAACCCCTCCGCTCCCTCTATGCGGGGCGGGCCAGCTGCTGCCTCCGCCGCCACGCCTGAACACCGCTTCCGCCCCATCGTGGGGGATGGGGCCGCAGTGCAGGCTGGGGTGGCGAAACCGACCCCGGCAGCCGGCTGGGCAGAGCCCGCAGCAGGCGGGGCGGAGCGGCGCCCGGTGATGGCCGCCAGGAGGTTCCGTGAGGACCAGCAGGTGGTGAAGCCTGTGCCGTACGTTGCTCCGCCGCAGGTGGTGGTCGCCCCGCCGCCGCCGCCGCCGGAGCCGCGCTCCGACCTGCCGAGCAGGAGGTTCGATACGGGGGCCCGGGTCCCCCGGCTGGACCCCCAGGCGGTCCACCTGGCAACGCTCGACACGATGCCCCTCATGACCCCACCTGCTCCGACAGGCTCCGAACGGTCCCCCGCAACACCGCACGGCGCAAGCCCCTCTCCCACAGAGCCCCCCAGCGCCGAACCGTCCCCACGGCAGCCCATCCAGATGGACGGGCGCCGGGCTGGCTATGCCAAGGAGTACCAACCGTTGTTAGGGCGTCGCTCCGCAACAGCCTCGACAGAGCATGGGCAGAGTATAACGCCCACAGCAGGGTCGCGTCCAATGGGCTTGGATACGCTAGGTGTGAAGCGGAAGGAGCGTGACGAGACAGATGCCATGGTGGAGGAGGTCATGCGTGCCTCAGGAAGGGTGGTGGACCTAAGGCGGCGTGAGACTGTGCCGTTCTACTCTTGAGGAGGGTGGGAGAAGGAGGGTAAAGGGGGGGGGGTTGGGTGGGTGGGTGCTAACAAAAGGTGTGATGCAGCACCGGCGCCCGGGAGGGGGGGGGGGTGGGGGGAGGAATTTTTTCAAAACGATTCTCTGCCGGTGCTTTCTGCAGTGGCGGATGGGGGGGGGGAGGGGGGGCGAGGTGCCGCCCCGAAGAAAGCGCGTTGCCTTAGTTGTGGTTGCTCAAGGGCGGGGTGGCGGGGGGGCTGGAGGAGGGGGGGAGTGGTTGAAGGGAGCTGTTTCCTCCTCCCTCTATTGCTGCAAAACAGGCACAGGCTTGTTTTCTCTGTCTGTTTCCTAGCCATCAACCCGTCAGCCCGCTTTTGAAGTGAGGGACACAGGCTTGAAGCAGCGGGCAGAAGGGTGAGTGGGTGGGTGATGGGGTGTCTGTAATGAGGCAGGTTGTCACCAATGCCTAAATCGGCCTCAATTCGATCGAATGTTGAGCTTTGTAATGCAGTGGTGTATTGGGGGGGAGGGCGGTCTTCGCCATGGCACTGGTGGATTTTGCTCCTATGTTGTAGGAGGCAAAAATAAATTATCCGCTAAACGTTTTCTAAGATTTCTAAAATGCCGGCCGCGAAGATCCCCTGCCAAGATTGGTTCTCTCCATGCCACGGCCAACACCGGCACTGCATTTCCACTGCAGGCGGTTTGGGCTCCTTCGGCCCCCCTCCTCCCCTCCACCCCTGAGATCTAATCGGATCGCCCACCGACTCGCGGCCTGCCCCCTCCGCAGCGGGGGGGGGCGGTGCCCGTGGGAGGGGATACGCAACACAAAGCCATCATCGCCGTGATCAAAACTGTAAGGGGCAACAAAACGCATCCACGGTGGGATCTTGTAAATTTTACATGTATAACTACAAGTATATACATGTATTATACATGTATAATACTTGCATGTCAACTATTATACATGTATAATACATGTATATGCCTGAAATATACATGTAAAATACATGTATATCAAGTAAAAATACATGTATAATACTTGCATGTCAACTATTATACATGTATCTTTACTTGATATACATGTATTTTACATGTATATTTCATGCATTTACATGTATTTTACATGTATAATACTTGTCATGCAAGTATTATACATGTAAAATACTTGCATGACAAGTAAAATACATGTATAATACTTGCATGACAAGTAAAATACTTGCATGCAAGTAAAATACATGTATTTTACTTGCATGCAAGTATTTTACTTGTCATGCAAGTATTTTACATGTATAATACTTGCATGACAAGTATTATACATGTAAAATACATGTAAATGCATGAAATATACATGTAAAATACATGTATATCAAGTAAAGATACATGTATAATAGTTGACATGCAAGTATTATACATGTATTTTTACTTGATATACATGTATTTTACATGTATATTTCAGGCATATACATGTATTATACATGTATAATACATGTATATACTTGTAGTTATACATGTAAAATTTACAAGATCCCACCGTGTCCATCACCCACCCCCCCCCCCCACCCACTGGATCTCAGACACAACCCTCTGCATAACGAGTGAAGGGAGAGTGTCATTGTGATGCCTTCTGCTTGAATACCCCCCCACCCCACCCCACTGCAGCCTACACACATCTGCCGCAGCCTAGTTCTGCGCTGATGTCAGATGCAGGCAAATCGGGGGACAGCCAAAGCACCGGCGACAAACGCGTCAGCTGGGGCTGGATCGAGCAGGCCGGGGTGGACGCCACCATGAAGATCCCAGAGCACCCCGCCGTGCCGCTGGAAGGCGCGACCCCGCTGCAGAAGGACGGCGGTGAGGGCGAGGGCGGGGAGCCCGAACCCGTCGAGTCGGCAGAGGTTGGGGCCGGAGGCGGCGAGCCGCGTGCCGGGGGGGACACCCCTCCCGACGCGGAGCCCGCATCCGGCCAGCAGTCAGAAGCAGGGCCTGCCTCGCAGGGCTCCGCCGGAACACCCATCCCACACACGCAGCGACAACCGCTGCCTACACCCTCCCCTGCGCCGCCAGAGCCGGAGCTGCCCCTGGGAGATGCCTCGGGCTGCCCGGCCTGCGCAACCTCCACACCCAGCCCCACCTGCACCCCTGCGGGGCCCGCCTTGCAGGCCGCTGCGCCGCAACCGCTTTCAGCCACGCAGGAGGGTGCGGAGGCAGCCCCGCTTCCGCCGGACGCCGCCCCGCTCCCCCCTCCTGCGCACAGCCAGCCGGGGAATGACGAGTGGATGAGGCCTGCAGGGGATGGGGTGTGCACGCCACCACCGCCGCCTATCCTGCAGGGCGCGCCTGACCCCCTGCCGGTGCGCCGCACCGGGAGGAAGGGAGGGGGTGCGGCACGGAAGGCTGCGGGGGGAGGGTCGCAGGTGATGCAGCGGCACTACCTCGCGTATGACTCCGACACGGAGCGCAGCCTGCAGCGCACAGGCAACGAGAAGGTCACGAGCCCCGCCTGGTGCCTCCTGATCCCCCAGGGGGGGCGGGCCAGGCAGACGGTGGCTGTCGCGCGTGCCGCCTTCGCCCTGGTCATGCGGAGGGTGCGCGCTGAAACCGCAGCCCCTCCGCCAGGCCCCTCTGTCGCGCCTCGCACCATGAAGGAGAAGGCGGTGTGCCGCATCACCGCGCCGTCTGCAAAGGGGGAGCCAGGCTCTTTGGAGAGGTGCACCTCTGCGGTGCTCCTGACTGTCAACAGGGCGCCTGTGCCGTGCAACACGCAGATCCCGTTGAGCCATGGGGATGAGGTGGCGATCAGCACCCTCCACGGCGTGGTGTATACCTACACTGTGATGATGCAGCCTGAAAACCTCTCCCATGTGTTGGAGGCTGCGGGTGCCGCGGAGAAGCGGAAGCTGTTTGAGTCCCCGAGAGGTGCCGGCGGCGGTGATGACGGCTCGGGGGGGGAGCCCCCCCGGAAGCGTGCCGCCCTGCCGAAGCGTGGCGCGAAGGGGGGGGACGGGGGTGTCGGGCAGCAGAGGCCCCGCCCGCGGTACGCCCCGCCGCCCGACCTGCCCCCGCCGCCCCACGCCCCGCCGCAGCGCCGGGAGCAGGCGGCGCAGTGGCTGGGGGAGGTGCTGTCCTCCTCCTTCAGCCAGGCCGTGCGGTTCCTCGGGGAGCCGCCCCTGCCCTACGCACCGCCCCTCTTCCACCCCCATGCCCGCCCAGGGTACGGCTTCGCCGCACCTCCTCCGGGGCACTACCCTATGCAGCCCGGACACCACCACCACCCCGACTACCCCACCTCCGCACCCCCGTATGGGCCGGCCGATCCCACAGCAGGAGGGTCAGACCCCTATTCCCCTCCTCCGCCTGCAGGCTATGCATCTGCTGGCAGAGCGATGTACGGCTATCACTCCGCCGTGGGGTATCCCCTTCACCCCGCTGTGGAGGAGCGGGTTGCCGATGCGGATCCGGCGAAGCAGCGTGGCGGAGGAGGCGCGCGGAGTTTGTGGCGTGACGCCGATTTTGACCTCGATGGGCACAGCCCCGCGGAGGGGGAAAGCGAGGGCGAGGGGGAGGGGAAGCCTGTTGCTGCGGTGAATCCGCCGGAGCCGGCAGCGAAGCCTGCGGAGGGGGTGGTGGCGCAGCAGGGTTCTGCCGTGGAGGCAGCTCCGACGGAAGGCTCCAGTGTCGCATCCGCCTCAGGAGTGGGCAGCGTGCCAGCTGTGTCAGGCCTAGCCGCAGAGGCGGCAGCCCGCGCGAAGTCCCTCCAGGAAGCTGTTGAGGAGGAGCTGCGCGCCTGGGCTGTCGCACCCTCCGACAACAGCGTGGATCTCGATGCGGCGGATTACCCCTACTATCTGGAGGCCTCGGAGAGGGTTCAGATCCACCACGCGCTCTACCTCAACATAGCGGGGCAGAGCAATGTGCCCTTTCTGGAGAGGACCCCGCAGACGCTCTGCCTGAAGCTGCGGGGGGATACCACGCCCGCCTCAGGGGATGTCTACTGTGAGATGCTGCTGAAGGGCATGGCCCGCGCCCTGGGGGCGCATTTCCTCCCCTTCGACCCGACGGGGCTGCGGTCGGCATCCCCGACCCCGGGCCCCCTGGCGTCGCATGGGCTGATGCTCGCGCCTGCGTCGGTGCGGGGTGCAGGTCAGAAGAAGCTTTCCGATGGGCCTCCGTCCGCCTCTGCGTTGCGGCAGCCGTTCAGCTCGGCACAGCAGGAGTTTGAGGTGGGTGACAGGGTGATCTATGCAGGCCCGAAAGGGGGGTCGGGCCCGGCGGAGTGGGTTCCGTGTGAGGGCAAGGATCTGCTGACGAAGAAAACCGGGGAGGCCCCGTTGGTGGCTGCGGTGGACGAGAGGGGGAAGGTTGCCGTGACATTCCCGGACAATGCAGCGTCGACGCGGGTCGGGGTGTGCTTCGACAACCCGCAGCCCAGCGGGACGGACCTCGGTGGGATGTGCCCCCAGGGGCATGGGCTGTTTGTGGAGCAGAAGGAGTTGCGCCCCGAGACGCATGGCTCTGTCATGCAGGCGCTCTTCAGCTTGGCAAACTCACACCAGCCTCTGATAGTGTACATCCGCAGCAGTGCGTCGCAGCATCTGATGTCGGATGTGTCAGCCCAGCATGAGTTCAGGTATGTCCCGAGAGATGTGGGGGGCGGGGCACAGGGTGGAGGGAAGGCAGCATCCGAGATCACTCGGGTGGGGGCTGGGGTGGGGGTGGTGGCTATGTTCGAACTTTGCCACGGGCGGGGGTGTGGTGTGTTGGTGTGTACCCCCTGACACCCACCTCTTGATGCAGGACGCTGCTGGGGCAGATGACGGGGCGGTGCTGTTTTGTGCTGAGTTCAAACGCCTCAGGCCCCGCGGGGCCGCCCCCCGCGGCAGGGAAGAAGGCCGACAACTTCGCAGGCGCGGTGCGCAAGGCACGCCGTGCTGTGGAGAAGGTGGCGGAGATGATCGGCACGGCGCGCGTGGTTGACGCGGCTGCGAAGCAGGTGCAGGGGGGCGGGTCGCTGTTCCCCAGCAGGATCAGCGTGCAGACCATGCCTGCACAGAAGGTGGGTGCGATGATGCGCGAGCACGTGCTGTCCGCATGGGACAACCGCCTTGTTTCCGACAAGATATTCCTCCGTTGCACTGAGAACGTCCTGCTGCTGCAGGACGTCATGACGTGCAACATGCTGTACTGCCCAGAGCTTGCACAGATGTGCCACACAGTCAAGCTCAAGCGCCTCGAAGACTACGACCTGTCGAGTATGCCTAACGCAGGTGGGTGTGGGTTTGTTAATGCCTCAGAGGGGCGGTGTCCTGTGTGCGTGCCTCTCCCTTCCCAACACCACGCCACCCCGCACCACCCCCCTGCAGAGCTGGATGGGCTGGGCCCGGCAGCGAAGATGGCGTCGTTCACCCCGGATGACGCCCACAACATCGTGTGCTGGTCAGCCGCGTACCACCTCGAGCACGCGGTTGCCACCAAGCTGGCCCCTTCGTCCATCGCACCCGACCAGCGGTGGCCTGTGGTGGGAGGGCCGGGCGACCTGGCGTCTTGCTTGGTATGCACCGACCGATGGAACGACGATGTCCTGCATTGCAGCTCTTCTTCGTTAGGGGCACACATCCTCCGCCCACCACACCACACCACCCCCTCACTTCACAGCAACTCAGCATTGATGACCTGCGGTACGGCGTGTCTCTCTACGGGAAGGCTGACAAAAACCAGACCGACTCCAACGACGATGGGAAGGCGAAGCCGCCGAAGAGCAAATCCGAGGGCGGTGGGATGGCTATCGACAGCGAGTCGGGCAACGAATACGAAGAGCGCCTGATGAGCGACGTGATGCCCGCCGGGAGCATCAACGTCTCCTTCGACGACATCGGCGCACTGAAGGACGTCAAAGAGCTGGTGCAGGATGTCGTGCTGCAGCCGCTGCTCCGCCCGGGGCTCTACTCCAGGTCGCGCCTGACGCTGCCCTCGAAAGGCCTCCTGCTCTTCGGCCCCCCCGGCACCGGCAAGACCATGATGGCAAAGGCGATCGCCACCTCGGTGAAGGCAGCCTTCCTCAACATCTCCGCCTCCAGCATCACGTCCAAGTGGTACGGCGAGGGGGAGAAGCACGTCAGCGCGATGTTCTCCCTTGCAGCGAAGCTGTCGCCCTGCATCATCTTCATCGATGAGATCGACAGCCTTCTCGGGAAGCGCGGGAGGAAGAATGAGCACGAGAGCTCCAGGAGGATTAAAAACGAGATCATGTCTGCGTGGGATGGGATGCGCTCCCACCAGCAGGTCATGGTGGTGGGCGCCACCAACCGCCCCCAGGACCTCGACGAGGCGGTGCTGAGGAGGCTGACGCGCCGCCTGCTTGTCGACCTCCCCGACAAGGCGTGCCGTGTGGAGATCCTCAGGGTCCTCCTGAAGAATGAGACCCTTGCAGAGGACGTGTCGCTTGATGATATTGCGAACAAAGCGACGGGTTTCTCCGGGTCTGACCTCAAGACCCTGTGCTCTGCTGCTGCCATGCGCCCCCTAAAGCGCTTCCTCGCTGAGAATCCGACGCCCTGCGGCAGCAAGGATGACGATATGTTCGTCGAGCGTGAGCGTCGACTCCTCCAAGAGAAGCTCGACGCAGAGGCGACCATCTCCCCCGTCAGCCAGGCAGACTTCGACGCAGCCCTCCGTGTTGTCACTGCTTCGGTTGATGAAAGCGAAGCTTCTATGGATGAGCTCCGGAAATGGAACGATACGTACGGCGAGCAGGGGTCGCGGAACAAAGGCACGCATCTCTCCTATTATATATGAGGTGTCTCAAAGGCGCTGTGTGTGTGTGTGGTGGGGAGGGGGGGGGGTGGGAAGGTTTTCGCCGTCTCAAAAGAAATTACCCCGGTGGTCAGTAGGGTTGTGTCAGTCGGTGATGACACAGCCCGATCCGGTCCGGGCGATGTGGCAAAACCGGAAAAAGAAAGTTGCACTGCGTGCTCGGTGGTGGGGGTGGGGGGGGGGGTTATGCACGTCTCACACGGTGGGATCTTGTAAATTTTACATGTATAACTACAAGTATAATACATGTATTATACATGTATAATACTTGCATGTCAACTATTATACATGTATAATACATGTATATGCCTGAAATATACATGTAAAATACATGTATATCAAGTAAAAATACAAGTATAATACTTGCATGTCAACTATTATACTTGTATTTTTACTTGATATACATGTATTTTACATGTATATTTCAGGCATTTACATGTATTTTACATGTATAATACTTGTCATGCAAGTATTATACATGTAAAATACTTGCATGACAAGTAAAATACTTGCATGCAAGTAAAATACATGTATTTTACTTGCATGCAAGTATTTTACTTGTCATGCAAGTATTATACATGTATTTTACTTGTCATGCAAGTATTTTACATGTATAATACTTGCATGACAAGTATTATACATGTAAAATACATGTAAATGCCTGAAATATACATGTAAAATACATGTATATCAAGTAAAAATACATGTATAATAGTTGACATGCAAGTATTATACTTGTATTTTTACTTGATATACATGTATTTTACATGTATATTTCAGGCATATACATGTATTATACATGTATAATAGTTGACATGCAAGTATTATACATGTATAATACATGTATATACTTGTAGTTATACATGTAAAATTTACAAGATCCCACCGTGCACCTGTGCCCGCCCCACCTATCCCTCGCCGCTCGATTTACAGCAATACTAAAAAGAGGGGGGGGGGCGCGATTTTCTAACCGATTTTTGAAACGGTTTTTCGGCCGTAGATATGCCGCTCTGCCATGTCCGTGTGTTATCTGGTGTGGCCATCCCTTGCCCAAACCTTTCCTTTTTTTCCCCTTTTTTGTCACCACCGCCACCGCCGCGCCCTCTCCCCCACCCTGGATAAAATATAGAAACTATTCAAACCTGAGTGTGCATCTCCAGACAGACAACCAGGGTGGGACGGACGGGTTTGCAGGTCGCCCGCACCCAACAGAAGAGGCGCGACTTCTACACGCCTTTGTTTTGCACAAGGTTGGCACAGAGGCAAACAGAAAAAAGACCACCCATCCCCACCAGGGGTTCCTGACCCCCTTCCCCACCGCTATCCCACCCCTGCCTGTGAGACGGGTGGTTCAGCTCTCTACCTTACCCACCCGATGGTTTACTATTCTGTACTTCACTCCCAGCCCACCCCATCCCGTTCCCCTCCCTGATTGACCTCAGGTGGACAACGTAGGAAGTGCCAGATGATTTGCCAGAAACGGATGGTCTGTGCGTTTAGGGAGTGTGTTGGTTGGTGCGGGCGGAAATTCAGCGGAAACCCAGCAGGGCCACCGATAGGGTGGGGCGCTTGCTTTTGAGGGAATATGGGAGAGAGAGAGAGAGAGGGGTGCGAGTATTTTCGTTTCGGGGATATTCACACTATAAGCATACGAGAGAGAGAGAGAGAGAGAGAGAGAGAGAGAGAGAGAGGATGGGGACGTCACTGCCTGGTTGTCTTGATGTCAGGGGATTGGTCGTCGGCACCCAACAAAAGGGAAAAAGCTTATCGTGTGTGGGTGGGTGCTTGTTTTGGGGTACGGTGCAAAGCAATGTAACAATGTCCTTTTTTTTTGTCGAAAAGGCAAAAAAATGGTCACAAAGACAGCCCCCCCCCTGCACTCCTCGTGGCGGCCTCCCGCCCAGTGTAGGGAGACATCCCAGGCGCGCCCCAGATCCAGACAAAATAAATATGCTGCAGCCATCCACTCTAGCTCTCCCCCGCGAAGTTGCTTTCTGTTATGATCTGAAAAATACATTAGGTGCCTTGGTACAATCCGCGGGTTTCAATGAACTGGGATCGTCGTGGGTTGATTGGCGGGCTGACCGCCTGCTGAACTGCAGGGATCGAGCCTTGCTGTGGGGGGCAATGCAGTTCCCCTGGTGCAGCACATCCTGCCGTGGGTGGAGGCCTCTGTGCACGACAGCAATACCCTGAAGGCTGTCCCGCCTCTCTCACCCCTCCCATTGTCTTCCTCGTGGCATAGTGACCGCAGTGGTAGTCTGCTTTAATTTTGGCGCACAAACAACAGCCTGATCTTGTTGTCATGCACTACGCCGTGTTCCGAGGAGACACCACAACCACAACCACACACCAGGCATACCACACCCGCACACCCAAAACCGCAACCCAGTCGAGAAGAATGGCCATGATGCGTCTTGCCCTCCTGGCGGCGGCTGCCTCGACGGCGTCTGGAGCCACCGCCTGCTGCATGGCGTTCCCCTCGTGCCCCAGCGGGTACGAGCAGGTGTCGCTGTACAAGTGCTCGCTGCTGGACTTCTTCTCCCGGACGTGCACGACGGAGACGCTGTGCTGCTCCACCATCGTGTGCAAGAAGAAGGCCAAGGAGACGTGCAGGTCAAACGACGACTGCGACGCAGGGTTCGCGTGCCGCTTCGACCAGGAGCAGGACCCCGTGTCGGGCAACGTGAAGTGCCTGGACACGAGGTCGTGCGTGCCGCGTGTGAACGAGGGGGAGCGCTGCAACGGGTTCACCCTGCCGTGCATGACGCAGACGTGCCAGGAGGGTCTGCAGTGCGAGTGCGTGGAGGCGACGTGCGACGTTCCCGGGTACTGCAGGAAGCCGAAGAACACGCCTGCGCCTGCGAGCAACGCGTGCGGGAAGGATCTGCCCGAGTGCGCCGCTGGCTTCGCGTGCCGTTTCGACCAGGAGGTGGTGAACGGGAACCTGAAGTGTCTGAACACGATGTCGTGCGTGCCGCGTGTGGGCGAGGGCATGCGCTGCAACGGGTTCGTCCTGCCGTGCACGACGCAGAAGTGCGAGGAGGGTCTGCAGTGCGAGTGCGTGGAGGCGACGTGCGACATCCCCGGGTACTGCAGGAAGCCGAAGACCAACGCGCCTGCGCCTGCGAGCAACGCGTGCGGGAAGGATCTGCCCGAGTGCGCCACTGGTCTCGCGTGCCGTTTCGACCAGGAGGTGGTGAACGGGAACGTGAAGTGCCTGAACACGATGTCGTGCGTGCCGCGTGTGGGTGAGGGCGAGGGCTGCAACGGCTTCACCCTGCCGTGCATGACGCGGACGTGCCTCGAGGGCCTGACGTGCAAGTGCGTGGAGGCGACGTGCGACGCCCCCGGGGTGTGCACGAAGACGCTCTGAGGGCGCCCGCCAGCGGGCTAGCGTTTTCTGCTGGCCTCTGACCTTTTCTATGTTCTGCCCCCATCCCAACCAAACCACATGACCCCTTTGCATCATCCCTTTATCCTTTCATCCCCCTTTTGGTGTAGGTGCCCACACACAACAGGTGCTGCGCCTCCGAACGGCAGAAGCGGGACGCCACGGTACGGCCATACAGGCCGCATCGGCGTCACCGCACCGCCCCCGCCTCGGGTATCGGCGGCAGCAGATGATTTCCCTGTTTGTTGTGTGTGTGCGTACGCCTCCTTTCCGTGCGGCTCTATGTTGCGCGCTTTGTTGCCGACATAGCAATGCATGGTTGCATAGTAATGCCATGTTTGTTGTTCACTTTCTGCAGCTACCAGATTTCAGCTTCCATCTGATCTCTCTTCTGATCTCTGTGCTCCGTCGCGGGGTGGGGTGGGGCGCGTATGTGCTTGCAAGGCGCAGCGTCCCCCCCCCTCTTTGTCTTTTTTTGTGATTGTGTGTGTGGTGTTGTTGTTGTTGTGGGTGGCTGGCATCCCGCGCCGCCGCTCATCATACCATAGTGCTGCATTGCATTGCATTGCGTAGCGGCGCACAGCCCCACGCACACACGGCGGGGCGAAGTCAACCCATGATGGGACCTGGCAGCGTTCCAGTCCTCATCGACTGGAACAGCTGAGAGGGCGACAACGTGCCCTTTAGACCGGAAGCGACTTTGCAGAACCACGATGTGCCCGCCTCCGGCCACCCTTCACCCTCCCCTTGCATCCCTGTCACTTTTCGCTTTCTCACCACCTCACTAATGCCGCTGTCCATTCTTAGCACCCACCCCATTCTCCGGCCCTCATCCGACCCAGTTCTCTGGCAGTGCGCACAGCCCATACACATATACACGTACCGTGGCCGTGATTTGCGGGTCACAGGGGGGTTTATCTGTTTTCACAGTCATCTCGGACACTGTGCTGCGATGATGCGCCGGGCATTGTGTGTGTCGAGGCGTGCGTTTGCAACCGCTGCGGATGGGGCGCAGCTGATCATCTTCGACACGACGCTGCGCGACGGGGAGCAGAGCCCTGGGTGCACGCTCAACACGAAGGAGAAGATCGTGGTGGCACGCCAGCTGAGCAGGCTCGGTGTGGATGTCTGCGAGGCGGGGTTCCCCATCGCTAGCGACGGAGACTTCGAGGCTGTGGCGAGCATCGCCGAGCAGGTGGGCCCCCTGACGGAGGGTCGTGTCGATAGCGTGCCTATGACGATCTGCGGGCTGAGCCGTGCGACGCAGAAGGACATCGGGCGCTGCTTCGATGCGATAAAGTACGCCCCGAAGCACCGCATCCACACCTTCCTGGCGACGTCGGATATCCACCTGAAGCACAAGCTGCAGATCGACCGTGATGAGTGTGTGAAGCGTGCTGTGGCGGCAGTGTCATACGCTGCATCTCTCACACCCGACGTGGAGTTCAGCCCGGAGGATGCCGGCCGGTCAGACCCCGAGTTCCTCTGCCGCGTGCTGTCGGCGGTGATCGAGGCGGGTGCGACAACCCTCAACATCCCCGACACCGTCGGGTACAACACCCCCGACATGTACGGAGGGCTCATCAAGTACCTTGTGGAAAACACCAAGGGTGCTGACAAGGTCGTCTTCTCCACCCACTGCCACAACGACCTGGGGCTTGCGACGGCGAACACGCTGGCTGGTGTGCTGAACGGGGCTCGCCAGGTGGAGGTGACCATCAACGGCATCGGGGAGCGCGCGGGGAACACCTCTCTGGAGGAGGTATGTCTGGGTGGGTTTGTGCGGGGGGCCCTGATGCGTAGGCCAGGGAGGGCGCAGGGCAAAGGCACTTCCGCACACAAAAACAACACCCACCCACCCACCCACCCACCCACCCACCCACCCCGCACCCTGCAGATCACGATGATTGCCGACACGCACAAGAACCTGAACCTGCGCACGAACATCGTGCACGACCAGATCTTCCGTAGCTCGCAGATGGTCAGCGGCTTCACCGGGATGGCTGTGCAGGTATGCATCTGCGTTTGGCTGCAGCAGTGTAGCTGTCAAACAGATGGGCCACCCCCGCCTGTCGGTTCCACCCCCCAACACCTCGCACCCCCCTTGCGGCCTCTCACCCCCTCACCCTGTTGCCATTGCCTCTCTCACACAGGCCAACAAGGCGGTGGTCGGAGCGAACGCTTTCGCGCACGAGTCTGGCATCCACCAGGACGGGATGCTGAAGAACCGCGAGACTTACGAGATCATGACACCGACGCGCGTGGGTGTGCAGAACACCAGCCTTGTGTTGGGGAAGCACTCTGGGCGGAACGCCTTCTTCAGCCGTCTGGACGACTTGGGGTACACTGACTTCTCCGACTCCAAGCGTGTTGAGCTCTTCGCGAGGTTCAAGTCGCTGGCTGACAAGAAGAAGGTCGTGACGGAGAACGACCTGCACGCCTTGGTGCAGGAGGAGGAGATGCAGGGCACACAGGAGGAGCTCTACCAGCTGCGCGACTTCACCCTCAGCACCGGGCGTGTCAACACCGCGACTGTGGAGCTGGCCAACCTGCAGACGGGTGAGATCCTCTCCGATGCTGCCACAGGCAACGGCCCTGTCGATGCCTGTGCGAATGCCATCAACCGTATTGTCGCTTGCGAGAACCTCAGCCTGTGCCACTTCGAGATGAAGTCGTTCGTCACGGAGGGGAGCGACACCGACTCCATTGGTGAGTGCATCCTGCGTCTGAAGGACGCCGATGGCCGCCTTGTGATGGGTCGTGGTCTGGATGTCAACGTTGTGAAGTCCACCCTGCTGGCATACATCAACGCGATCAACAAGTACACCACGCAGAAGGCCCCCACCGACAAGGAGATGCAGCTGAAGGAGGCGACTCCGTAGAGCTGCATGTGTGGTCTACGCGATCAGCGGTGGTTGTGTTATTGAAGGCAAATCCAACCCGGTGTTCGAATGTCGAATGATTTGCGGGCTCCATTTTGAGGCAGCCTATCTCAGTTCAGTTCTATTTTTAAACAAAACGCCCGAACAATAAGCGCAAAAAACCCCTCAGTTGCCTCCAGGTCCTGGGCACGACCTTAAACTACCTAAGACCTAGGGAAGTCGTAAAACTCAACCCCACACCCCGAGGGCTCCCCCAGGCTGGTCCGCCTGGGCAACGGGGTCCCAGTGCATAGCACGGAGCACTGGGACAAAAGAGGGTCCGCCTTTTTCCGTCAACTCTGACATGGGGAGGGACAGCTGGAGCCACTGGCGGGGTGCTGTGTTGACTTCAGGGGGCTCCCAACGTGCTTCGGCACACCGGGTTCTTGGCCTGCGGCGGCATGGTAGTCGGTCAGAGAGGCCAGCGCTTGGTCGGGGACTACTCAGAGAGGGCGTGTGCGGACTTCAGGGGGCTCCCAACGTGCATCTGCACACCGGGTTCTTGGCCTGCGGACGTAGATTGCCTAAAGGTTTAGAAACCGGCCGAGCCCGTGGGGGTGACGAACGTACTGCCGGCCCGGGATTGTCAAGGTTCTTTCCCCAGATGGCTCACCAGTACCACCAAACCACACGGAGAGCAAAACCGCCGGGGAGGGGGTGGGGGAAGGTGGGAAGGGCGGCATGCCGAACTACAGCAAGGATGGCCAACAATGCGATCACTGCAAACAAGGCATGGGACACAAGAGGGAAAACCCCCCCCCCCCCACCCCCAGACCCACGTCACTTTCCACGGGCCGCCAGGCGCGTCAGCGTCGGCGACCGCCCGCCCCCAGTCTGAGAGGCAGCAGCCACGACTCGGCAGGAGGCGGGCACAACAAAAAAAGGGAGAGTCGTCACTGTGCATATCAGCACGGTCCCGCCCTCTGAGCCAGACTAACCCGCCCATAAAGGAAAAGAGGAAGAGGCGACGTAAGGCAATGCCTCCGTGCGGCAAGGAGAACACGAAACAGCGTCCCCCCTCACCGGGGGACGCGACGAGCACGGCCAAAAATCGTTCAAAAATCGTTCAAAAAAAAAACGTCACTGCCTGGTACGACACAATGGGTGTCCGTCTGGCTGCTGATCGCCCTCAGAATCTATGTAAACGAAACGTTGAAGGATATTGAGCCTTGGCCATCATCCACACACTCTTCTCCACACACATCCCCCCCGGAAAAGCCAACCAAATGAGTGGGCGGATCCCTGCAGATTCAAGGATAGCGGGCTCGGTTCTCGTGATGCGGGACTTCGGAGTCCTGTCGTTTGATGCCAGCACGCTGATCTAAAATTTGCAACATGGGTTGGAGACTGTGGGTGGGTCCTTGCTTTTTAAACGTGCCACTTTTTTTTTGCGATATTGGACGAACATACCCTGTAAGCCACGGTTTGTCCTGCTTGATTTTTTTTGCGGTAGATTGTTTCATTTATCCCCTCCCCCTGATGGCATGCATACACCCACCACAGCCCCAGGACATCCGCTCTCCATCATTTCTTTCTCAGCACTCCTCCGTTGTATTTCATTTGCCCCGACTTTGCCCGTGGCTGCACAGCAGCCGTGGCATGTTCCAAAAAAATAACGTCTGAAAGGGACATGTCATCCTTTTTTCTTCCGCTCCCTTCGGCTGTGTCTGCACAACCCCCAGCAATATATTCAAACAATGATGGTGCCGACATTGTGTACAACACTGCCTGGTCGTCCCCGTCAGAATGGTTGTCGATAACAAAATACCCCAATGCGGCTCGTGGTGCCTGTCCCCACGACTCAACACGCTGCCAATATATTTTCCATAACATAAAGACTCTTTCGGAGGTGATCAGAACCTAGGGAAGCTCGCAAAGCCTTGTGCGCCCCTACGCTCAATCATCCCCACCTTTCCCCGTTTCCACCCCCCTCCCTCCCTTGCAAGTTGTGTTCCATTTTTCACTACTTACTTTGCGACGGTGATTCGCGAAGTAACGAAGGAAGTCGTACAACACCGAACCTTCGAGAGATAGAGCCTTCACGCCACTTCACAGGGCCTGTGAACTCAACACAGCTTTGATACATCAAGTGTGCGCTCAGCAAAAAAAAACAGTCCAGATCCTGTCTTTTTACAGCTGCTGGACGAAGTCTTTTCTTGAAGGGTGTCTATCAAAAGGCGGAAACTGTACGATTTCCATTCCACCCCTCGAAACAGCCCGGCCTCCTTTAGCAGACTGCCAGCCCTTCACCTCTTAGGGGCCCACCTGCACCTATTCTGCAGCGTCCCGAAACGTCCCATTTTTTTTGGACCAGGGGGGCAATGCGCCATTGGTGAGGGAGCAGGGGGTTTCAGGGTTCCCACCCCCACCCCACCCCATCCACCCAGTTATCCTTTCTACATGACCCAAAACAAACACCCCCCCCCCCCCGCCCGTGCCGCCTTGCTTTTTTATTGCTGTGGGGGTGCTGGCCTTTGGTGGGGGCGTTCACTCCGCTCTTCGCCCTGACCCCCATTCCCCCCCCCTCGCAGCACTCCACACATCCACATGCGGGATGGCGCCATCACCAGCTTGTGAAGGTGGCAGCCGCCGCAGTGGAATCGCCTGCATGGCCCGTGTCTTGCCAGCTGCTCTTAGGAGCCTCAAGGGCCATGCAGGAGTGGCGGTGTGCGTATGGTGTTGTGCAGAGGTCGGAGCAAAGAGAAGATCCCAGTCAGGAGCAGGGTGCTCAGTGATGTGCTGCACTGCTGTAAAAAGAAGAAGGTATCTCCCTTTCGCAAACCCAAACGGGGAGAGGTGGGGGGGGGGGTAGTGGGCAGGGTGCCTTCTTGAACCCAACATGCACTATCACTGTCACTGCTGCAAAGCCGACCTATCGCACACATATCCCTTCGGTTTCCCACTGGGTATGTGGTTGCTTTCTTCCCCCCCCCCCCTTTTTCAAAAAAATCCATAACCTGGCGTGGCCGGCACCCTCCTAACATACACTCGCAGTTCGCATTTAGAGCCTCGATACGTTATGCCCCTTCCCCCTTATCTCTTTCTCTTTGAAGCTTGTCCTCCCTCGCCTCCCTCTTTACAGTTCTTGAAACGTATAAGGAAGAAACCCCGTTTGGTGGCCCACCGCGCACATCACCACCGCCACCCCTCATGGGCCGCCCCGGCCTCCAGCCTGGGTCAGAGGACTATGTTTTGGTTGTAAACCAGAAGGAATGGAGGGTTGGAGGGTGTGTGGTGGTGGTGGTGGTGGCCATTTGCGGGTCCTGTGGGGGCAGGCCTGTCGCTAACTTTTCGATTTTGGAGATTTGGTGGGTTGACGCTCCTGTTTTGGGGGGGGATCAGGGGGGAAAACACTAGGGGTCAATTTTTCTCGCGCGCGCTTCGCGCGCGCTCGTGTTGTTGCCAAATTTTCCCATCGGTGGACCACTAGGTGGGCACGGTGTGAGGCGCTGGGTTCCTTCCGTGGTTCCTCTCCCGCTCGCGCCGTCGGGTGCCGGAGGAAACCAAAAAATGGCTTTCGGGACCATGATTTCGACGCTGCCCCCTGATATGTCACGGCCGTCAAAGCGCAAGGACTTGGTTACTAGACGGGCACGCGAGATGGGGGGTCTGGGGGGCAGGGCCCCCCAGCCGCCGGAGGTCACGGTAGTGAGCATCTGTTCATTGTGGGCGTACAGATTCTGTGTGAGTTGGCTGCGTCCTCCTGAGGCTACTGGAGTGGGTGGATTCCCTGACCCGGTGGGAATCGAATGACTTGAGTACGAGACATACGCCACAGGGGGGTCTGGGGGGCGGAGCCCCCCAGCCGCCGGAGGCCACGGTAGTGAGCATCTGTTCCTGCAAAACCATACTCTCTTCGACGTCGACCCAGTGAAAGTGGGTTGACGCTTGGTCGACGCTTGGTGAGCGTCGACCCAGTGTAACCGGGCCAACGCTAGGTTAGCGTCGACCCAGTGTAATAAATGGGTTGACGCTTGGTCCAGGCTTGAATGGCAACCCAGTTCCACTAGGTCGACGCTCCAAGCCTCGACCAAGCGTCAACCCAGTCCACTGGGTCGACGCTGGGTCGACGCTTTTTTATGGGGGGGGAAACCCAAAATCACTGGGTCGACGGTCGACGCTTAGCGACATGCCTGCTGTGGGGGTGTGTTGCTGGGGGGGGGGGGGGGGCGAACAAACGATTCGCGAATGCACGTCGGGGAGAATGCCAGAGAGAGGAGTTGTGTCTGTAGAGTGGCGTGTGCTTTGCTATGGGTCTTGGAGGGGGGTTTTGGGCTGCTGGCCTTGCTCCCCCCCGACCAAAGCGACACCGACACTATCCTAAACGATTGTGTGTGTTGTGTGTGCGCGTGTCTGCGCCCGACACTCACAGTGCAGTCTACACTAAGCCAAAGAAATGGGGGAGTTGAGAGTGTGCGTTCATCCCCCCCCCTGTTCCACACTCACCCCAACATGATGCTGCACTTCTTGCAGGTGTGTTGCAGAAGACTATCGAAAAGCGCACGTTAAGCCACAAGATTGCCTCCCCTCCCCTCCCGCCATCCCACGCACCCCGCTCACTTTTGCTTTCGATGCCACACGCACACATGAACCACACTCTCCGCTTGCCGTGTTTTGCTGCAGTGGTTAGCACAGCGAGAGGGGGGGAAGTGTTTGCCGGGTGTTGCTGCCTGCCGTGTGCCACCTCCACAACCACTCCTACTCGGCAGGGCCTGCCTCAGGCAGGGCTGTGGGCTCCGATGGGCGGGAAGGGGGCAAAGGGCAAGGGCCGGACCACGGCGGTCGACATTGCGAAGGTGCAGGCAGATGCACAGGATAACATGAAGAAGCTGGAGCAGCAGATCGAGCGGGGGGAGGGCAGCGTCAGCCTGTGGCCTGAGCACACGAGCATCCCGCGGCGGACGATGCCTCTGCAGCTGCCGCCCGCTCTGGCTGGGGACACGGATATGATGGCGGCTATGCGGAACAGAGTTCAGTGCGCACGGACGTGGGCCATGATGGAACAGCCCAGCACGGTGCAGGCGTTGCCCTACTTTGACTCGTCGCAGCGTGCGACAGAGGTGGCCCGGTGGCGCAGCAAGCGGAAGGCAGGCAACGACACGTGCTGGCCTACGCTGCGGAAGGTATACGGCGGGGTGCTGGGTGGCGGCATGCCGCCTGCGCCGGGCACGGCCCCGTCCGCGTGGCCGGTGCCGGGGGGCACCGGCCTGTGGAAGCACTACTTCCCGCAGGAGCTTCTGGTGGAGGATTTCGATCAGTACCTCCATCAGCTTGCGAAGCGCAGGCGCCTGACGCGCAGTAAGGCCGGCGGCTTCGTGAGGCGGACGGGTGGCGATGGGGAGGATGAAGATGCGCTGGCACAGGAGGAGGAGAGCGATGCAGACGACGACTACAAGTACGACCACTACGCTGACGAGGACAAATCTGACGAGGCTGACGTCGACAGTGGTGGTGATATCTAAGCCTTCGTTCTCCTCCGGGCCTCTGCCTTCTGGTGCCGGCCGCGTCGAGGTTGTATGGCGCAGTGCATTCTAGCCTTTGGTACTTTGGCCGAATATATCCAGTCGCAGGTGTGGTTGGTGTGGGTCAAGAACGCAACCGTGTGGACGCTTGTTTTGTTACAATGCGCATATTTCAGTCTTTCTTAGAGTCGGCAGCCACCACACCCCTTGACAGGCGTTGCCCACAACAACAACAGACACAAGAACTTTCCAGAAGATGGGGCGTCTGGCGGCATTTGCTGTGGTGGTGGGTGCTGTGGCCCTGCAGGGTGTGTCGGCGCAGCACTGCTCGCCTGTGTGCGAGGCGTGCTGCCCCCGTGGAGACGGGGGCGAGTGGCTGCGTCCGAATGCGGACGGGGACTGCGTGGGACGCAGCGGTGTTGCGCAGTGCAGGCTTGGGCGCGGGAAGTGCACCGGGGGGAAGGCGGCGGCGGTGTGCGAGCGGGTGCACCACGCGTCTGTGACGCTGTACAAGCCTGGGATGGACTCGGACCCGCCGGCAAACGTGTGGGTGCAGGAGGGGATGCCCGGGTGGAGCGTGACGAAGGCGGTCGGGGGCGCCCTGCAGAACTTCCCGCCGTACTTCCTGAACGGGATGGTGGCGCACGTCGGTGACCACGTGGTGCCGAAGGGGACGGACGTGGACTTCTACTGCCCGGAGGAGGCACGTGGGTACTGCGACGCGGTGGTGCTGATGTACGAGTGCAGCCCGTGCAGGACGCAGACGGGCGGGCTGCCTGCGCTGCTTGCGGCGGCAGGTTTCGACCGTTCCCGCTGCGGGCCGACCTTCACGACGGGGATGCGTGGCGGGCACCAGCACCGCCTCACGGTGTGGCGGAAGCGCGTGGAGGCGGGGCACCGTGTCCGGCTCCAGACGGAGGGGGACGCGGAGTGGGTCGCCTTCGCCATCAGCCACGGCAGCAGCATCGACTGCGCAGACGACTTCGAGACGCGTGAGGGGTGCGAGCTCCCGTCGAACGGCGGGATCTGCGCGTGGAAGGGCGGGAGGTGCGAGCTCAACAGGTGTGTCACCTTCGGCCCTGCGCGTGGCTGCGACCCTGCGACCTGCGTGGGGAACGAGCTGCCGGGCGTTGACGCTGGTGTGGACATGGTGCTCCCCGACGAGATGAAGTAGATCGAGCCGCCTTTCAACCTTTCCCTCTCCTTGAACCTTCAGCCTTGAACATGTGAACCCTGAACAGCGTGTGTGCACAGTACATCCACAGTGCACACATGCAACTGCAACACCGATCCGATATGCAAACCTTGCTTTGCCCTGTTGCCCTTGTGCCACCACAGCACACCCCTTCCTGAGAGCAGGATGGGGTGCTGCCGCCTCTCCGCGTTGCTTTTCATTGCCATACCTTTTCCTCCCAACACATGGCCCTGAGGTGCCACTGCACCATGACGAAGGGCTGCCCCCTCCCCCGTTGTCGTGATCGCACAGCGCTGCGGCGGCAACCACGGTCGCAAAGAGGCACGTCTGCCTCGAGGCTGTGCAGCCGCCGCAGCCGCGGTTGTGCCTCGTGCCACAAGCACTTCTTTTGCTTTCCTGGTGGCCCGAAGGGGCTGCCGCCGCTGCATTGCCGAGATCGGAGGTGCACGTGCACATGGTGTCTGGCTGCTCGCCCCTGCCCACACCCAGACTCTGCGTGTTGTTGTGCGCACTGCATGCACCACCACCCTGCCCAGCACTGGAGCACCACCAACCACCCGCAGACATACCAACACTCACAATGCGTGCTGCGCTCATCCTGGGATGGGCTGCTGTGTCGGCAGCCCAGATGGTGGACCCCCCAGTCATGCCGGTTGCGACGACCGGTGGCGCAGCAAGCGGGATCACGGTGAACGGTACTCGTGCACAGCCTGCGAACTGGACAAAACCCGAGCCACCCATGCCTGGTCAGAATGGGAGGAAGCCCCAGCCACCGACCACTGGGACGAAGCCGCAGCCTCCCATGCCGCACCAGAACACGACACGTCCTGACCAGCCTGTCCCGCCTGTGAACGGGACCAAGCCCCACCCGCCGATGCCTGGTCAGAACGGTACGAAGCCTGTGCCACCCATGCCTGGCCACAACGGGACGAAGCCGCAGCCGCCGATGCCTGGTCAGAACGGCACACGCCCACTGCCACCGACGACTGGCCACAACGGGACGAAGCCGCAGCCTCCCATGCCGCACCAGAACACGACACGTCCTGACCAGCCTGTCCCGCCTGTGAACGGGACCAAGCCGCACCCGCCTATGCCGCACCAGAACGGGACGAAGCCGCAGCCACCGATGCCTGGTCACAACGGGACGAAGCCTGTGCCGCCCATGCCTGGCCAGAACGGGACACGCCCGCGGCCTCCCATGCCGCACCAGAACGGGACGAAGCCCCACCCGCCCATGCCTGGTCAGAACGGGACACGTCCCCAGCCACCCACTGGGCACAACAGCACGAAGCCTCTGCCGCCCATGCCTGGCCACAACGGGACGAAGCCGCAGCCGCCGATGCCTGGTCACAACGGCACACGCCCACTGCCACCGACGACTGGCCACAACGGGACCAAGCCCCACCCGCCGATGCCGCACCAGAACGGGACGAAGCCGCAGCCACCGATGCCTGGTCACAACGGTACGAAGCCTGTGCCGCCCAGGCCTGGCCACAACGGGACACGTCCGCAGCCTCCCATGCCGCACCAGAACGGGACGAAGCCCCAGCCGCCGATGCCTGGCCACGACGGGACGAAGCCGCAGCCACCCAGGCCTGGTCACAACGAGACGAAGCCTGTGCCACCGATGCCGCACCACAACACGACACGTCCTGACGTGCCTGTGAACGGGACGAAGCCCCGCCCGCCCATGCCGCACCACAACACGACGAAGCCGGAGCCTCCGACAGCGGGCCACAACGGGACACGGCCGCGCCCTCCCATGCCTGGGCACAACGAGACGAAGCCTGTGCCGCCGATGCCGCACCACAACACGACGAAGCCTGTGCCGGCGCAGAACGGGTCGCACCCCCGGCCGCCCATGCCGCACCAGCACTGCTCAGGGCGTGTGGCGGAGTGGCGGCGTGAGCAGCAGGAGTGGTGCTGCGCCAACAAGCACGTCGGGTGCGCACCCCCTGCACCGTTCCACTGCGAGGATGTGAACGGGACGGCGCACTGGGCAGCGGAGCAGAAGGCGTACTGCTGCGAGCGCCACCTGGTGGGGTGCGGGGCACGGGCAGACGTGTTCGACTGCACGTGGTCTGCAGCGACTGCGGAGCCGTGGACGCCGCAGCAGGAGAAGTGGTGCTGTGCGGAGAAGCAGGTGCGGTGCCCCAGCACGCAGGAGGCGCAGCGCCGTGAGAGGAAGGCGGCGTGCCACGAGGCGGAGGGTGCCGGTGTGCTTGCGCTGCCCCAGACACACTCGTGCTGCACGGAGTTCGACATCGGGTGTCGCGGGAAGTACGAGTGCTTCGGCAACGCAACGGACGTGGCGGCGTGGACGGAGGACCAGCGCACGTGGTGCTGCCGCGAGAAGGACGTCGGGTGTGCGCAGAAGTGCGAGCACGCCGCTGCGCAGCGCGGCGAGATGACGGCGTCGCAGCAGGACTTCTGCTGCGCCAGCAAGGGTGTCGGGTGCTCTGCGGCGTGGCAGGAGCAGCAGCAGCGTGCTGACAAGGAGGCGGAGGCTGCTGAGGAGGAGGCCCACAGCGGCAGCGGCAGTAGCAGCAGCAGCAGCAGCAGCACGCACGCGAAGCGCGACCTGCGGCTGAAGGTTGCGGGGACGGCGGCAGAGCTGTTCGAGAACCCGAAGCAGATGCTGCGCCGCCTGCGGTGGGCGCTGATTGCCGCGTCGGAGCGCCTGCAGGAGAACCCGGGGCGCCTGGTGGTGCGTGTCATCGGGGCGCTGATGGCGAACCTGACGGTGCCGCCCGCTCACAAGCTGGGCAACTGGTCGGTGAACATCACGCGTGCGTGGAACACGGAGCTGCGTGCGGAGGAGGACGAGCGCGTGCAGGGGCTGCGGAAGGGTGTGCAGGCCCGTGTGGGTGCCCTGCTGCAGGACAGCTCCGCCACTGCGGAGGACGGGCTGATGGTCGACTACACGATTGCCGACGCTTCCGACGCAGCTGTGGCTCAGACGGTGGGCGAGATCGACACCCAGCTGCAGAAGGGTGGTGTGAACGGGAACGGGGTGCGCCCCCTGTCCGGTGCACAGGAGGAGCTGGGCAGCACGGGCGGTGCCCCCTCCGCGTCCGGGTCGTCGTCCAGCGACAAGGGGTGGCTGTGGGCGCTGCTGAGCGTGGCGGGTGCTCTGTGCGTGGGTGCAGGCATCGCCGCAGTGGTTGTGCACAAGCGCCGCCAGCGTGACGACGCGCCCTTCAACGAGGTGCTGCGTGAGGTGGAGTGCGACGATGTGCACGTCAGCAATGCGCAGTACACCCCGACCTCCTCCGACAGCACCATGCGCCTGTAGGTGGGACAACTCACGAACACGTTTCCAGACTGATGAGTGACTGAGACTGTGGGCATTTCCTTGTGCCTGCCTGTGCGACAACAATGTGCGTTGCGGGTGACAGACAGTGTGGCTGTCACCCGCACTTCTTCTTTACTGAACTGAAACTGCGATGCGCCCTCTTGAATGCGGGCGTGTGCAATGAACACCATATCTGTGCAGCACCTCCAGGTGCTGCTGCACTGAACACGCTGCACACACACCCACAGCAGTGCGGCCCAAGGCCACCAGGTGGTGGTACGTGCCTGGGCTCAAGGAGTTCAGGTGCGAGGGTCCGTCCTTGACACAACGGGGACGGCACCACACCTGTGCTGCTGCTGCTGGTGTGGTTGCAGCCACACTGAACATGCATTCCTGCTTCCCTCCCGGCACCGCCTTGCTTCTTAGATCCTGTGTGCCGCCTGTCTGCAAAGCTTTGGAGGGAATCACGTAACTCACGTCCTGTGGTGCTGGTGCATTATGTTTTCGTGACGCACAACTCACACAACGCACCCGTGCCTATCTGTGGTCTTCCTCACACAAACCCACACATGCACTGTGTCTGACGTGCGTACCTTGCTGTTTCCTCAGCCACCCACCACCCTCCCATCCATCCAACCCCCGTTCCACATGGTCTATTCCGTGTAGCTCCTGTCCCCGAAATGATCAACCGAACATGCCGTCTTTTTGTTACCTCCAGCCACAGCACTCGCCTGTGCACGGCACAGGCGTGTTCGCATGCTGTTGCGACGTGCTGGGCTCTGCACCACCCCCCTTGCTGCGACGGCGGTGTGCCCTGCTGTGGCCCAGGCCCCTCGCATGGCTTTCCTCCCAGGGATTGCAGAGGTGCACGAGCCTCTGCCACGCGGTGCCGTCCGGTGTCGGGCTGCACCACCGCAGCACACGAAACCGACACACGGCGCACCTCTTCGTGGCGCCACTCTCCGCACAAACCTGCCTTGCAAGGCACAGGCACAGACCCAGCACAACAGCGCACAGGGCCACCTGTCCCTCCTCCTGGGGACAGGCCTTGCCTGCGCCTGTCGACGAAGCTTCCAGCAACGAACCAAGCCATACCAGATCACAACGACCCATCTCCCCCACCCACCTACCTACCCACCCGCTCTCTCCCTCCAACCCACCCACTAGCACTGTCCTCTGCACCACCTTGCACCCCACTTCACCACCACCCCCTCCAGTGCGCTGTACAGCGCCGACACGATGGACGATGATGAGTCGTATGAAGAGGTGGAGGAGATAGAGGAGATCGAGGAGGACGAGGAAGACGAGGAGTACGAAGAGTACGAAGAAACGGACGAGGAGGTGGAGGAGGATGAGGAGGGCGGGAGCGAGGAGGAGCTTGAGGACCAGCTGAAGTACGAGCGGCTGAAGCTGGACTTCCTTCACACTAAAGGGGATGCGGTGAGTTGCATGGCGGTCGGCAGTCGGTTTCTGATTATGGGCACCCAGCTCGGCTGGATCTACGTGGTTGATTTCGTCGGGAACGTCGTGAACGACAAGCGCTACCACCGCCATGACAGCTGCGTCACTGACATCAGCATCGATCCTGAGTGCGACTTTGTTGGGAGTTGCTCGACGGACGGGCGTGTGTATGTCGGCAGCATATTTGACGACAGCCCTGGCGAGGCGTACTCCTCCACCTTCGACCGCCCTGTTTGTGCCATAGCAATCGACCCCCACTACGCCCACACCCCGCGGTTTGTAACGGGCGGGCTAGAAAAGAAGCTTATCCTCGTGGAGCGCGGGCACTGGGGGCCTTGGAAGACCTGGAGGTCACGCATCCTCGACTCCGATACTGGGAAGATCCACGCGATACAGTGGCGTGGCGATCTTATCGCCTGGGCAGACGACACGGGGGTGAAGGTGATCGACGTGAAGAAGGACAAGAAGATCGTGAAGGTTGCGCGGGAGAAAAACGCACCCCTTGCAGATATGTACCGCTGTGCGCTGTGCTGGGAGACAGACACGACGTTGCTCATCTCTTGGGCCAACTGGCTGGCGGTGTGCGTCATCAAGAAGCGCCCCTCCTTCGAGACTGCACGGGATAGCTCGCTCCCGGAGCAGTGCGGTGAGGTCACCGCACGCTTCATCATGCCTTCCTACTTTGTCAGTGGAATCGCACCCTTCGGCAAAAAGCTGCTGGTATGCCTGCGACACATCTCACACACTCATGGCATGGTGAATATACCTTTCCGGTGCTGCCCTGCAGCTCTCCGCAAAGCACGACTGCCATACACCCCACCCCATCACACCTGCAGATGCTGACGTACCCCGAGGATACAATGAAGAAGAAGGCGGGCACCGCTTCGCCCAAGCCGGAGCTTCGCATTCTCAACCGTGTCAACACCAAGATGAACGAGATTGAGGTATGCGGTTCGGTGCGAGCTTCAGGGGGCATGTGTCGCCTGTCGTGCTCTGCTGTTCTCATTTGCAGTTGCCTCAGCATTATCCAGCATCGTGCCTGATTGCTCCCCGTCCCCTGTCCCTTTGTCCCCTCGAATACTCCACGTTGCCCTGCTTCAGAAAAATAGCATCAAGCTGGAAGGCTACGAGCGCCTGCTGGCATCGGATTACCGATTAGCCTTCGACGATCGGGAGGAGAGGGACCGGGTGTACTACATCCTGTCTCCCAAGGAGATCGTGGTGTGCAAGCCCTGCGATATCGACGACCGGATTAACTGGCTGCTGCGGCGCAACCGCTTCGAGGAGGCGATGAAGGCGACGCGGCAAGTCACACGGGACGGGGCGTTCAGCCCGATATCGCGCCACACCTACCAGGCAGTGGGGGAGAAGTACCTCGCCCATCTTGTCGACAATGGGGAGTACGCCAAGGCAGCGGAGCTGCTGCCGGAAGTGTTGGGGAACGACGCAGACATGTGGAAGAAGTGGGTATGTTTATCCCGCCAAGACAGGTTGGTTTTCTACAGTCGGTTTTTGGCATTCCCACGCGCACCACCCCCCCCTCTCAGGTTGTTGTGTTCCAGGAGAAGGAGCAGCTGACTTGCATTGCCGATGTGATCCCCGTCGACCCCTCCCTCAAGCTCGGGCTCGATGTATACGAGAGCGCGCTGCATTACTTCCTCTGGCGTGAGGACAACGAAGGCCCTGCTGCCTTCTACAGAGTCATCCAGGCATGGCCTTGCGGCCTCTACGACACGGAGTCCATCATCAACAGCACGCAGCAGCGACTCAGCAACCTGCAGAAGCCCACTGTGCTGGACCCACCGGAATCCGCAGGGGTCACGATGGATCGCGTGGCTTCGCCGGACGTAGAGAACGCAGACCCCTACACGCTGATCTCCCTGGCCCTGGCGCTGCTCTTTGAGAGCCAGGACAACAAGGAGGAGGCCCTGCACATACACCTGGAGCTGGGGCGGTCAGATGTGTTTGATTTCATCGACAGACACAAGCTCCACTACGCCGTGGAGGGCAGTGTGGTGCAGCTGCTGTGGAAGAACCAGAAGCGTGCCCTGAAGATGCTTGTGCAGCACCATAAGACCATCCGGGTGTCGCAGGTGGTGCAGCAGCTGCAGTCCCGTAAGGCATACCTCTACCGCTATCTGGACCAGCTGCACAAAGAGGACTCGCGGGCAGGGTCGGACTACCACGACCTGCTTGTCACGCTCTACGCGAAGTTCGACGCGAAGCAGCTGCTCCCCTTCCTGCGGCAGGCGTCGCTCGACAGCTTCACAGGCATCCGCCTCGACAAGGCGGCGGAGGTCTGCGAGGAGCGCCTGGAGGACAACCTGTCAGAAGAGGTCTCCGGGTCGCTCTACCGTGCACAGGCCTTTGTGTTGGGGCGTCTCGGTGGGCCCGAGCGGAAACGTGCCCTGGAGATCCTGATCTCCAAGATTAAGAGCGTGAAGGAGTCCATCGATTTCATCGGTATGGCCACCCTATGCAGCCCTGCAGGTGGTCCCGGGGTGGGGGGTCTCTGGGGGGCGAGGCTGTGTGTCTCGCCGCACGTGCCGTGTTCTGCTTTCACAACATTCCTCCCCCCATGCAGTGGAGCACGACGACGAGGACCTGTTTGAGGCACTGGTGCAAGCGTGTCTCGGCGGAGGGCAGAAGTTCGTCGCCGATCTGCTGGAGCACATCGGCGATGCCGAAGGTCCGACGCGTGCGATCGAGCCTCTGGATGTGATCGGCAGGATCAGACCGTATGCACCACACACATTGTGTTTCGCCCTTTCTGTTCAGTGTGGGTTTACACCAAGCAACCCCTGAAAACAACCTTCCATCGTAAAGCCACACGGTCATCTTTTGTGCCATTCTGCCTGCGCATCCTCCTCTCTGCAGTGATATGGCGATTCCGGGGCTGAAGGAGAAGCTGACGCATATTATCCGCGACCAGGCGCTGCGGAAATACCTGAAGGATGGCTGTCTGCGTGTGCTGCAGAAGGATGCGTGCGCACTGGACGCAGCGCTGTACGAGAAGCGATCGCAGGGGACGCGCGTCGTCGTCGACTCCTCCAACCTGTGCCCTGCTTGCCAGGAGCCCCTTCGGCTGCGGTCGGCCAACCCTGAAGGCGTCGCCATCTTCCTGTGCGGGCACAGCTACCACCACGGCTGCTACCACAGCAGTGTCGGGAAGCAGGTGCCCCCCAGGGACCAGAAGAACTCCCGGGCGTATCCCTCGATGCGGCGGGTTGACGGGATCCTGGTGCGAACCGACGTCATCTCCTCTGAGACCTACATGAATGACCCGCGCCCCCGGTGCCCACGGTGCGTCAGCGCCAGCTCTGCCAAGTAGGGCCAGTGCCGGGGTTGGGGGGTGAGTTGCACGCCTTAAGACTTGAGGTGGCAGGGGGTGGGGATGAGGGGGGAAGACAATGGCTGCTGGACCTGGCCTTGTCTGTCTGTACTCTGTAGGAACACGTGTACCATCCCGTCCCTCGCTGGAGCTGGGGCTAGCTGACTTCACTGGACAATGTAGCCCAACGTATTATGGGGTGGTGTGGTGTGGTGTGTGTACCGCAGTGGGATCGCATCAAGAGTAGAGGGTGCTCGGTGTGGTTCTGTGCTGCTTTGCAACCAGAGAGGGATTTCACGCGTGGGTGAAATGTGTGTGTGTGTGGCTTGGAAAAATGTACCGGAAATGCGACAAAGAGAACCACACGGTGGGATCTTGTAAATTTTACATGTATAACTACAAGTATATACATGTATTACCGTAAACGGAAATATTGTGGACCGTAATAAAGGTGAACCGTACTATAGGTGGACCGTAAAAAAGATGGAACAAATGGGATTTTTCCGGAACTTGGAACATTTTTACGGTCCACCTATTTTACGGTTGGGATCGTGGACTTGGCGGTTTTTTTTACGAGTTCCTTCGCGACGAAGTCGCGAAGGAACCAAGGAAATCGTACGACTGAAGCTGCAGGATTAACACCACAGGGCCTCAGCACAGAGTGTGCGCTCACCATCGTCCGGGAACTGTTCTCCCACAGTTACTGCAGGGTGTACTACACTAAAGGAGTACGATTTCCCTTACAGGGGGGGGTCAAATAAACGTACTAAGTACTACTATTCGGCGAACGGGCGGGCCTAAATCGACCTAGCCAAAATAGTATAAAATACTTTGCGAGCGAATAGACGTACGTAGTACGTCTATTCAACTTTTCCTAAAAATGCTGTTTGCAGGGGCTCTGCGGGGCTATTTGGGCCACCAGGGGCGCGCTGGTCACTGCTGCGTGCCCTGGCCCGGATCACTTCGTTGAAGGAAGGCCGGGGAGCGCCTGGCTGTGGCCCATCCTCTTGAGGCATTCCGTGAGCAGATGAAAGCATCCGACGTCGTCATTATATTGACACCAGCCGAAGATATTGGCCCTGTTGGTGGATGTCACAGGTCTACGGTGAGCTTTGTCTGGGGCGGTGGTGGTGGGGAAGGGAATGCGCGGCGGGCTTCGGCAGTGGTTCTGATGCCTCTGGACCGCATGAGCTTGCGGGTTTACGGGGCCCGTGCACCCTGGTTCCCCGAAGTGGCACCAATAGACCTTGTCCCCATTCCTTGCCCCAAAGTTTGCAGATTTGTGTGTCTCCAAAAAGAAAATCTCAAAAAAAACGAAAAATTTCCCCAAAAAAAAGGGTGAAAAGTAAGTACTACTATTCAACGGCCCAACGTGCCCCAGAGCCCCAAAAAAATAAGTACTACTATTCGGCTAAGTACTACTATTCAACTAAGTACGTTTATTTGACCCCCCCCTGTAATTTTCCGGGCACTGATTCACGAATTTACATCTGGAGGGAGCCCGGTGGTCTCAGCTTCTGTCTGCGCGCCCTGCCGTACTGTGGCTGCTTTTGTGGGCTCGTGCAGCAGGTTCTACTTTTACTTCTACCGGAATGCTCCTTGCATGGTACTACACTTCTCGAGGTGTGGTGGTGGGTGAGTCTCGAGGTGAGTGGTGGTGATCGTGCCTTTTCCACACGCAGGGAGGACTTGCTTCTCTTGCTGGTGTTGGTTGCGGTGGTGGAGGGAGGGTCCAAAGCTGGGAGGTCGGGAGGCCTACGTGTGGGTGTCTGCGGCGTGGAGGCCGCAGTCCGCGCCCCGCAACCCACCAGCCCGCGGGCGAAAAACGCATTGTCTTTTCCATATTCAGTCCCAATAAATGGTGGACCGTAAAAAAGATGGAACGTTTGGCCTTTTTTTGGGAACTTGGAACATTTTTACGGTCCACCCTTTTTCCGTTTACGGTATACATGTATAATACTTGCATGTCAACTATTATACATGTATAATACATGTATATGCCTGAAATATACATGTAAAATACATGTATATCAAGTAAAAATACAAGTATAATACTTGCATGTCAACTATTATACTTGTATTTTTACTTGATATACATGTATTTTACATCAGGGTATAAGATAGACTTTTTTTCTGGCGCCGTTTCCCGGTTTTTCTGGTTTTGAAAATTTTTCGCGCGCGCCTTCGGCGCGCGCGACCCGCGCAAACCCTCCCAGAATCTGAGAGGCCCGGTGCCTGCGCGCGTCCTGTCGTACTGAGGCTGCTTGGTGGGGCAAGCGCAGCAGGTTCTACTTTTTCTTCTACGAACTCTTAGCACAAAGACATGCACAACACAAACAACAATGCTCTAAGGGGCGGGGCAAGAGGTCAGGGGAGGGGGAAGCAGAGAGGAAGGGAGGAGGACGGGGGCGGGGGGGGCGGCGGAGTGAGCCGGCGGGGAGGGGGGGGGGGGGGGCGCACGAGCCCCGGCACCAACCGACTCAGGATCACACCCACCATGGTTGTGCCAGGCTCTGCCGAACAGCAGTGGCGTGTTGCTGTGCCGCCCGCAGCTCCCCGAAGGGACAGTAGCTGAGCTTTCGTTCTTCCGATGTGAATGCGTCCACGTACTGACGGAGCGCCGCTTCCGGAATCCCGTCCGGAGTGACACTACCCTCCATACAGATGGCCAGCGTGTTCTGCAGCTTGGCGTCGCCCATACGGTTGCTGAGCCTGTTCTTGATGATGCGGAGCTTGGAGAACATCCGCTCAGCACTACTTGTCGACAAGGGGATGGTCAGCACAATCTGCAGGAGACGCGAGGTGTGCGGGAAGGCGAGACGGTTCAGCTGATTCTTCAAGAATGCTTTGATGAGAGTGCTGAATCTGCGGCTGCGGGTATCCTCCTGTGTTTGTGCGGTCTCCTTCAGCTTCATTCGCACGTTGGCCAGCTCCAACTCCAGCAGACCCCGCTCTTCGGCCGGGAAGTACGGTGCACTCGGTTCCGTCTCCTTCTGCACCCCGTCGGCATCCTCAAATGTCATCACCTTGGGCTCGCAGAAATGATCGCAAAGTGCTTTGAGCTTCTGTGCCGCTGCTGCTGCGTTGTCGAAGTCGGGGCACCAGGGATCATACACAGAGAATGCTGCAAGCACCCCGAAGTCATCCATCAGCCCCTCGATCTCCTCCTTCAGGGTACGGAGGTAGGGCTTTGCGTACTGCTCGTGATACTGTGCCACGAACTCCTCCGTGATGGGAGGGCAAGAAGGCCGGGCGTCATTGATCAGTATCCAGCAGGATGCGTAGGTCGGAGACAGGTCGGGTCGTTCTAACAGCTTTCCGATCTTGCATGCATAGTGTGTCGCGATGCGAGGGAGATCACCGAAACACAGGCTTGCATGCTGTATGCACCGCGAGAAGGCGCCAAGACAGTGCATCACCTCCCGCATCAGGAATAACCCGACGAGGGTGCTGCTCTCCTGGTACACCGCACGCAGGGCAACTGCCTTCTCATGATCCAGCTTGTTGATACACATGACCACCCCTTTGAGGCAGTCAGTCAGACTCTGCGCACAACGCTCATGCGAACACCAGCGGGTGTCTCCAACACTGCACAAGTCGCGCTCACGCCAGAACCCGAAGCCATCGATCCTCTCCAAAGCGGACATGCATTCCCGAAAGCACCGGAGTTTGCCTGTGCCATTCCCAGCACCCCTGTACAGCAAGGCAAACGTGCTGGAGACAAGGTCGTAGCTTGCGCGGATGACAGGGTGGTCCTTGGCAGTGTGCATCGCAACAAGATTGAGTGCATGCGCCCGACAAGCCGCCCAGAAGGAGTACGGTGCTTTCCGTACCTTCACCTGCAACTGAACACCCTTACGACTCCCGCCCATGGTGTTGCACGAATCCGACGCAAACGCAAGCATCTTGTTCCAGAAACCGTCGCCAAGGTCGTCGAGTTGTTGAATCAAGAAATCTGTGATGTTTGTCGCAGTCTGTGATGTGTTCAGCGGAGTCATGCGCCAGAACAGTTCGTTGGTATCAAAGGTGGTTGGGTCGATGACCCGGATCAGGATGCAAAATTGCGATTGGCGTGTCACATCCTGCGTCTCGTCCGTGATGATGGATACGAACGGGGATCTTTCAATCTTGTGCTTCACTTCCGCCATGGCGTGGCTTGCCATCAGACCCACTACTTCGTCGTAGATTGTGTTCGAGGTGAGGTTGTGGTATGTAGCATTGAAAGACTTTACTTCTGGGGAAGTGTAGCTGTCACGCACGCGGAGGGATGCGAGGGTCGTCGTGAGGGCTTCGTTGTTGCTGCAACAGTACTGTACGTCGTGCAGCAGGCGGCAGAGCATCTCGGTGTTCTGAAGCTGCTTCACCTTAGAGTTGACCCAGGCCCTCTGGTGAGCTGTGGAGCGGATCTCTCCTGCAGTCCCATGTCGGCGCACCGAGTCTTCTCTTGCCAGCCACTGTGCCCACTTCTCGGTGTGCTTCTGTCTCGTTGCCTCGGTGTGCTCCTTCGCGCGGGAGGTGAAGCGGCTCTTCACCTCATTCCATGGCAGGCACCGCCCGACGAAGACACCGCGCTTGCTTGCGTCAAAGCAAGCGCGGCACGCCAGCCCCTCGGGTGTGGGTTTTGCCCACGCGTGGGATTCGCGCAGCATTCCCATCACCCGGCTGTCCCCCTGGATGTCCTCCGGGACATGCACCATCTCGCTGGCGCGGGGGAAGGGCTCGGCAGGCGCATCCAAGCCGACGGGCCCCGCGTACTGCGCCATCAACTTTGCCTCCACGTAGGCGTAGACCTCGTGCTTGTGGAGGGAAGGGTACAGGCAGTCGTTGGAGTTGCGCACGGGGGTGGTGGTGTAGCCCCTCGCGCGTTGGCGCTCATTGGCGATCGCGGCCTCCAGAGCTTCAGCTGATCTCTCCGCATTATCATCAGCTGCCATCTCGACCTCAACTTGCCGTGCAATCGCAAGATCTGCGACGAGGGCTGGGGCCTGCTGTGTCGGGGCAGGCGCCGGCACGGCCTCGCTCTCCACCAACGGCATTTCGTCTGCCTTTGTCTTTGCCAGTTTGACGAGGCTACTCAGGGGCTTCCTCATATGAGGTGCCACCTCGTCGTCCGCGCGAGCAAGAGCATCGAATGCCTTGCACAGCGCGACAAGGTGCCTGTTTGAGGCGGCTTGGTGGTTGCTGAAGCCGCGGATCGAGCACTGGTTGCAGAGGAAGGCGTGCAAGTTGGCATATCGGTCTTGCCCGGGGTACTTGCCCGCCTTCCACTGGTCATACCCAGTGTGATACTGCGGCCCGCCCACCTCCTGCACCGTCCCCCGCACCGCCCTCTGCGATGCAAAGCCAAACGCGCCCAGCTGGGCCTGATGCGCTCTCCGCTTTGACATATCTTCTTACAGTATGCCTGCAGGCGCGTGGGGGTGTGGGTGTGTCGTGGGTGCCACCAGTCAGACACCTGACATGTGAAGGCTCGGTGTGATCCCTACGGAGGACGGTTCTGTGCCAGTTCTGCGGGACCATCACACAATGGAGGATCTCGAAACTTCAAAACAGAAGAGACCTGCGTGACGAGGGCATCACCACCCACCGGGCCCCACCGGGCCACCCGCTAGGTCCATTTTTTCTTCTCCGCTTCTCTGCCTTCTTTGGACTATTTGAGCTCCGTGCGGATCACGATGGGGTCACTTTCTATTTTTTTCTGGCGTTTTTTCTGACTGTTTTACTGTCCCAAAGTTACAAAAAAAACGCCAAAAATGAGACCGGCCTTTTTTTTTTTCCCAGAAAACCGGGAACCGGGAAACCCTGGTTTTGAAAACCGGAAAACCAGACCTATCTTATCCCCTGTTTTACATGTATATTTCAGGCATTTACATGTATTTTACATGTATAATACTTGTCATGCAAGTATTATACATGTAAAATACTTGCATGACAAGTAAAATACTTGCATGCAAGTAAAATACATGTATTTTACTTGCATGCAAGTATTTTACTTGTCATGCAAGTATTATACATGTATTTTACTTGTCATGCAAGTATTTTACATGTATAATACTTGCATGACAAGTATTATACATGTAAAATACATGTAAATGCCTGAAATATACATGTAAAATACATGTATATCAAGTAAAAATACAAGTATAATAGTTGACATGCAAGTATTATACTTGTATTTTTACTTGATATACATGTATTTTACATGTATATTTCAGGCATATACATGTATTATACATGTATAATAGTTGACATGCAAGTATTATACATGTATAATACATGTATATACTTGTAGTTATACATGTAAAATTTACAAGATCCCACCGTGCATGTCCTCCCCCCCACCCCCCCCCCCCCAATGCCTTGTCACAGCCAGAGGAAGAAGCGACGGTAGGCAGACTGCGACCCGTGCGGCTTAGAAGAACCCAGAGACAAGTGGCTTAACACACCTGCGTCCCACCTCGTTCACAAAACCGTTTCCCTTTGGTTCATTCAATCGTCCGAAGCAGAGAGGAGAGGGAGGAAAAAGGAAGGAATGTGACGCCGGAGGTGGGGGTGGGGGTGGCTGTGTGTGTGGCAGCCGTTCCATATTCTGCATAATACGGGACGCACTCCTGCTCGCAGGTTTGCGGGGTTTGTCCTGTGGACGTGAGCTTTTGTTCTGCTGCCCCCACCCCCAGTCTCAGCTTCATACTCCCATCCCCCCACCCCCCGTTCCCCTTGCCTCCAAAACAGATTGTGCAAAAAGAAGAAATGTGTCCTAAATGTGTCGAGACACGTGTGCATCTCTCGGCCGTATACTGCCTGATTCCATGGTTATATTATTTGCCGCCACCGCCGCCACCCATCTGGTTGATTGATGGTCTTCGTCAGTCCCCTTTTTATGTACACAGGGGTGGTGGCGGTGGTGGCAGTTGTGGTACCGCCCCTTCCCTTCAAAAGGGGAGTGCTGTGTCGGCACGCTGCGCACGCAATTGCGGCTTAGACTGGCACGTCTCGAACGCTGTCTCGAACGAACGAGATTGTCACGTCAATGTTGTCCACAAACGTGTTTTTATGGCACCACCCTTGTCTGTCTGAGTGTCTCTCTCAAAGTGTCTGCCTGCAGTTTTCAGTGTCTAGTGGGAACGTTGCACCAAGCGTGTGCCCCACTGTCCCTGATTGACACATGACTTCAGGTGGCCACAGCTCGAAGACAACAACGCGCAGTGAAGGAACGGCGAGCAAACGGCACTGCCGCCTGATGAACCGTGTCATGGTGGCGTGATTTGCGGCAAATCGGGCCAGCAGTTGGCAGTGTGGCATGTTTTTTTAGGGGGATTCAGATACCCCACCCCCACCCCCCCTGCAAACGGTGACCCGCGAGAGAACGAAAAGTTGAAGGCAGATGGGCGACCCCCAGCCCCCACCCCACCCCACCGCCTGCCCTGAGAGGGGATGACACCACACGCGATCCGGCCAGCGACACACCCCCTCTCGCATCACCCCCTCACACCCTCCCCTGACTCAACCACACATAACAGGGTACACAGCACACGCAGGGCTTGCCCCTTTCCTGTGCGCTTGCCGGGCTTCGGTGCTTGTGCACCAGCCTCAGCACCAAAGGGGCCGCTGGGCGTGTTGCGGCGTGAAGCGGGGGGGAGGGGAAGGAAGGAGAGGGTGACGGTGCAGAGGGCGCCATAACCCGGGCCCTTCCTTCCTCCCCCGCTAGCCAGCCCAGGCGGCTCGGCAACCTCCCGGGGCGGTGGCCGCCAGGGCGCCGGGGCCCCCGATGATGAAAAATATTTTCGCGCCAAAAAAGAAGGGTGCCGCGGCAAGGTATGCCCATCCGTGTATCTGATGCAGAAAACTGCACACCCCCCCGCCCCCCCTCCGGTGGCCAGAACCGCGCTTATCAAATTATTTCAGACAGCCCATCCCCGGTTTCGCCCGCAACACCGCATGCGTGTCCCATCCAGCTCCCACGAGGAAGCCAAGCACCCAACCCCTTCCCCCTTGATGGGAGGCTTTGGGAGACTTGCCTTTTTGCTTTCACTCAAGGCAAATACAACCTCCCCACCCCACCCTGTCCCAACCACCCTTCCCCTTGATCCACACCCCACACCCCACACCCCACACCCACACCCACAGACGTGCTGCCGAGGCAGGAGATGACACCGCGAGCGTGAGCAGCGGGATGGGGGCCTCCCAGGTCGGCCACCCGATGGGTGGCATGGGTGGCGGCGGCGGCGGCGGCCTTGTCGGCGGCCTGGGCGGGGTCGGCGGCAGTGGCATGGGCGGCATGGGTGGGATGGGCGGGATGGACGACGGCGGCCTGTTCGCAGGGATGCAGATCCAGCCCCCGGAGCCGGCCCCTGCCGCTGCGCCGGCAGCTGCAGGCGGGTCAGCATTCAGCTTCGTCGGGGGTGGTGCGGCAGCGCCTCCTCCGGAGAACCCTCCCTCCGCTGGCGTGCACAGCGCCTTCTCCTTCGCCTCTGGGGTATGCCGTGCTGCAACAGGGGGGGTGGGGGGGGGGGGGGGTGGGGAGAGCGAGTGTTGTACCGCAGAACACAACGCAAACACACTTACCCACAAACCCACAAACCCACACAGCCTGCGGCGGATCCGCAGCCCAGCAGGCCAGCACCTCAGCAGCAGCCATCGCCTCTCAACTTCATGAACATGCTGCCAGACGGCCCTGCGACATCTACACGATCCTCCCCTACGCCTCCTGTGCAGGAAGAGGTTCCAGAGCCGCAGCAGCAGCAGCCGCGCCCAGCGGCGACAGCGACAAGACGGAAGCGTGGTGCCGCGGCAAGCCAAGAGCCTGCCGCTCCTGCGGAAGTGATGTATGCCAGAAGCAAAGTGAAATGAACCGTGTTGCTGTGGTGATGTTCGCGTGCCACTCCCAGTCCCGATTTGAGGGATATCCGGGGAGGGAGTATGGTGGGGTGGTGGTGGTGGTGGTGGTGGTTCCGTTCAGAAAGCAAACAAAATTGCTAGCTGCCGGTTTTGCCCTTGGGTTTTGGCCTTCCCTTTCCTGGTGGTGTGGCATCTGTGTGGTATACAATCCCCCCCCCCGTCCCCATTTGCAGGTCGCCCGGCAACCCACCTGTCCCGCCCAACTCGCCTGCTAGCCCTATCGTTGCCGCGCGGAGGAAGGGGAGCCAGCAGGCAGTAGTGGTGCCTGCCGTGCTGCAGCAGCAGGTCGCGGCAGGCGACGACGAGCTCGAAGAGGAGGAGGAGGAGGAAGAAGAAGAGGAGGAAGAGGAGGAGGAGGAGGAGACGGAGGAGACCGAGAGTGAATCCCAGACGCAGGCCGCCCCGCCCATGGGTGCCTTTGGGTTTGCATCAGCTGGGGCAAAGGGCCCTTCGCGGAACGGTTCCCTGGTGCAGCAGGTGGGCGGCGCGAAAGCTGTCTCGCAAAAATCCACACCGGAAGCGCCTGCACTCCGAGTCGAGCCCCGCCAGCGCGAGAAGGAGAAGGAGAAGCAGGGGAAGGAGCAGGAGTACCACTCCCTGAAGCAAGACCACGACCGCCAGATGAAGGCTCTGATGAACGAGCTGAACGAGGTGTATGTCAAGCAGAAGGAGGCGACCGAAGGGGAGGTGCGGTGCGCATCGGACCACACCCGTCTGATCGAGGCGCTGGAAAACCACAACAAGCGCCAGCAGCAAGCTATTGCCGACGAGAACTACGAGCTGGCAGACGAGCTCAACGCGCACATCGAGGGGGCACGTGTGGAGATCGAGCGGGTTGCGCATGACAGCGTGGAGAAGCAGAAGGTCTACCAGGGGCTGGAGGACACCAAGAACCGGATGCTGAAGCGTATGGTGGACCTGATGACTGCGCTGTGCGACAACATCAACTCTGTGAAGGTGTATGAGGCAAAGGCGCTGGATGCCTGCATCACCGACAATGTGTTGAAGTATGAATCGCAGGAGGACCGTATCCGCAACGATCTGGCCAAGGCAGACAGGTCGAAGAAGAACATCGAAGAGGACCTGAAGGAGTTGCGCAACCGCGAGGCAAAGGTTAACGAAAAAATTGACGACCAGACGAGCGAGCTGCGGTCCTCGCAGACGCAGCTGCAGGAGGATCTGGCGCAGCTGCAGGACAAGCTGGAGGATCTCGAGAAGGAGGTTGCGCGCAACAAGAAGCTGCAGGTGCAGAAGAAGCAGCAGGTGGAGGACCTGGGTCACCAGATTGAGTCTGTCCGTCTCGACTATGTGCAGAACCTGAACCACGTGATGGAGGTGATCAAGCAGGACCAGAAGACCTATGACGAGTGCCTCTCGAACATCAAGACCCTGGAGGATGAGCAGCGGACCAACGAGCGCCTCCGTGAAACGCAGAAGAAGGAGGAGTCCCGCAGGCAGGCGTTCATGGATGAGCTGACCGCGGAGATTCAGAACACCCGCGACACTGTCGAGAACACGCAGAGCCAGCAGCGCCGCCTTGCGAAGATCAAGACAGCGCGGAAGCGTTACAAGGGGCGGCAGACGGAGGCATCGGAGCGGCTTGAGTCTTCGAAGGATAACCTCGCGAAGGCGGAGCAGAAGGAGGCGGCTCTGACGGAGGCGTTTGAGTCGAAGCATATGCAGATCGAGCGTCTCAACAAGAAGATCGCATCGCTCGACCAGCAGCTGCCGGAGCTGGAGGTCAGCAAGAAGGCGGCGGTTGCGGCGCGCAACTTCAAGGAGGCCCAGGCGAAACAGGGGGAGATCAAGGCGCTGGAGGCGACAACCGAAACCACCAAGGCGGAGCTGCAGGATGCGAAGCAGCGCCTCGACGAGATCACCCGGGAGAAGCAGACGGTGGGGACCACCATCCAGCGCACCAAGTCGTCGCACGAGGGGTTTGTGCTGGAGGCGTCGCAGCGCAAGGCGGAGCTCCTTATCTTCGACATCACCGCTATCGAGGATGCCATGAGCGTGGGAGGCCTGCCGCAGGTCCAGCACGAGCTGCGCCAGAGCGAGCTGAACCTGGCACGCATCGAGCTGAAGGGTGTCGAAGGGCAGCTCCAGGGCCGTCTGGATGACGTGCGTGATCGCATCAAATCCGACTGGGACAAGCTCATCGGTGCCCCCCCGACACCGTCTCCCCCGAGGAAGCAGGCCCCGGTTCGCCGCGACTCTGCTGATGCGGAGCCTGTGGCTGCGGCGGAGGCCACGCCCGCTGCGCCTGCTCCGGAGGAGCCGAAGATGGATGCGGCTGCCGCCAAGAAGCGCCTCCGTGAGATCAAGGAGGAGGTGGAGGGCCTGGAGGCAGCCATCGACAAGTTCATGGAGGAGGAGGCCTTCGACAAGTGCGACGAGGCGCAGGAGCAGATCGACGAGCTGTCGAAGGAGAAGGTGGAGCTGGAGAAGCACGTCGGGTTTGACGTCAGCCTCGAGGAGGATGCGGGGGAGGCGCCCGCGGCGGCCCCCGCTGCCAGGGACGAGGCGAAGCCTGCCAGCAAGCAGAGCTCGGCAGCGTCGCTCGCTGCCCCCGCCTCGCCCACAGCTGCCGAGTCCCTCTCGGGTGGGCAGAAGACCCCCGAGCCTGAGCCGGAGCCCGAGGCTGAGCCTGAGCCTGAGGCGGAGGTGGAGGAGAAGCAGGAGGTGGCTGCACCGGAGCAGGCGGCGGCGCCGCTGGTGCCGGATTTCTCCTCTGCGGCAGAGGCGGAGGTTGAGGCGGCCCCGGCCCCGTCTGCTGTGTTCTCGTTCCTGTCCGGTGGAGGGGGCAGCCCGAAGGACGATGCTCCAGCAGAGGAATCGGTATGTGATGCATCGTAGGATAGGGAGGCATTGTGGGGGGGGGGTGTTTGGGTGTGGCATGCTAAGTCAACAAAACATCACATAGTTGGGGGCACACTATCACCCACCTCCAACAGGGCATTGCCTCGCCGTCGGCGTTTGCATTTGCGAGTGCGTCGCCGCCCCCGGGTGCGGCAGACGGCGACGACGATGATGACGACACCTCCTCCTCCGATGATGACGAAGAGACGGAGGAGGTGACGGAGGAGCAGTGAGGCCTGCGCCAAGGGGTGGGGGGGGGGGTGTGGGGGGTGGATCCGCAGAGAGGTTTTGAGAGATTCGAGAAGTGAAATTTCAGAACTTTTCGGTGATGCGTGGGGGATGGCGAGAGGGGGGGGGGGGGCGAGGGGCGTGCAGACACCTGTCTGAGATCCCTCTTTTTTGGAATGAGTGTGAAAACCGAACATTAGGCTCGCCAAAGGCAGGGGGCGAAGAAATAGAAGAAGCGGCAGCAGAAGTGAACACGGCGTGCGCACAACGATTCGTTTGTGCCCCCATACGGCACCTCAGAAGCGCCAGCGATTGCCGTCAAACGAGTAGTGACAAGGGGACAAGGGGTACAGGCGGGGGGACCCACGTGTTGGTTCTTCAATGCATCAGCCCCGAACAACAATGGCTTCGTTTTTTTTCGGATTTACCTTATCCGGTGTCGGAGAGAGGGAGGGGGGGGCGTAGGGGAGCTGAAGCTTGGGGGGTCTGTTTGCATGCCTGGTACGGTGTTCGCCACTGCCGCAAACAATATGATCCGTGTGGCGTTTTGACTGTCTTTTTTTTTTCAACCCAAACCCGGCCTGCTTCAACCACGTGGTGTCCGTCTTGGCCACGCCGCAACACGTTGTCGATAATTGAAGCCAAAAACCGGTATTTTTGGTTGCCCCCCCCTCCCTGTTCTCCCATTTTTTAGTAACCTTTGTTCGTGCCGGAGGCGGCCCGTGCCCGACTGTACCCCATCCCCCCGCCCCTTCCTTGCCTTGCAAGATGTGAAGATTTAGCGGGTGCTGTAGTTTTTTTTTGCAAGGGAACAGACGGCAAAAAAGTATATACCGGGTCACGGGCAGAGAACCCACACCCCTCAACAGTTGGGAGACATTTTTCCAGGATTTCTGAGAGGCAGGCTGCGGGTGGGTTTTTTTTCGAGTGGTGGTTTTCAACCGGAACCACTTCCCGCCGGAGCAAACCACACCTGCACCGACACCCCCTAACCTGACCTGGCATTGGGCGTTGGCCTCCGTCGCTCTGTGCAGAACCGTGACCGTGGGTGGCGCCTAACTTGCCAACAGAGACCTTTCCTTATTCTGCACTTCACAGCGGAGGCCCTACCCACCCACTGACGGGCAGCACTCCCCCGCTGCCCGCAGTAACGTGCACGCCTCTGTGACGGGGATACTGACCGCCCCCACTCACATTCCAACATGCTGACCACACGTGTGCGAGAGTTTTGTTCGAAAACTGCGTTTGCCCTTCGGGCTACGCCAGGCTGGAGGCCGCTGATACCAAAAGAAAGCGTTTTACAACAGGGAAGGGGTTGGGTGGGTGGGTGATGGTGAAGTCCTTACAGCTCTTCGGCTCTGGGTGGGTGGGTGGGTGTAGGGTCTGGAGGGTGTCTGTGTGCCGCAACGGAGACCGCATCAACACAATTGCTCGGGCTTACGGAATGCCTGCCACAACGGGATGTGAGGTTTTTTTTGTTAGATCCCGGGAAAACGGGCAATCCATTGTTGCATACCCGTGGCAGACCTGGCTGGAAAAGATGTCTGATGTCTGCTCTGCCAATACACCCGAGCACCTTTCAAAAATATTTCACAGTTCAATGTGGAGCCGTGTGTAGCTGGGGCTGTGCGTTGGGTCCTGGGGGACCAATACCCCGACAATCAACGATGCGGCGGGGTGACGAGCGGAGAGGGGTGTGTTTACCAACCTGCACGTGAACAGAGGTTGGCAGCATTGCACCCGGTTGGGGCTTGAACAGTTGAGTGGTTTTCTGCGGGGGAAAAAAGTATACACCCGAATCCGATGTGTGGAAAACGTTTGCCGTTGTTTTGTTTCAGAGAGTAGTGCTCGCAAGAGAAGAAGCCCTTCAGGGGAAAACCCCTCTCTCCCCCCCCTGGTGGGGGAATGGGTAGGGGATGCAACGAATATTATGCAGTCGCGGCAGTGTGTGGGTGCGCAAAGAAGAGGCGAGAAGGCCGATCTTCTCTTCCAGCCAGCCGGTACACTGGACGTTATCGCATTGCCGATACCGTTATAACGCCCTGTGTATGACAGTCTCTTTCTTGAGCCGCCGTGGGTGCAAGAACAACGCACGTTGCGGAGGACGAGGTGCAATTGCAAGAGTGTATGCAAGAGAAGAGAAAAAAGAGAGAGCAGAGTTTGTGAGGGTGGGTGTTGTTTAGTGCCAGGGGAACGATTTTTGAGGAGGATATTTTCTGCGAACCGAGTGGAAAGCTGCGCAATCACCCCACACCCCCCCCCCCACCCTGAAAATAATTGGATCGGCTTTCTTCCATCCTGCCTGCAGACCAGACGCATTAGGTGTAGATGTCAGTCTTGTTTTCTCCAGGCCTGCTCCAACACACACCACACAGGCGGCAGAAGGGACCTTCCTCAGCCCTCCTCTCCAACACACCATGGCTGCAACACGCGAACTGGCGCCTGCGCTGTCGCAGGAGCAGGTGGTTGCTGCAAGCCAGGAGTTCCCTGCAGTCCCGAAGCGGTGTGTCGTGACCGGCAGCAGCGGTTTTGTCGGGCAGCGCCTGGTGGAGATGCTGGTGGAGCGGGGCGCGGAGCGCGTTGTTGCGTTCGACATCGCCCCGCCCCCCGCGTCGCACTGGAAGAACAGCAAGATCCACTACACAAAGGGCGACCTGCGTGAATACGACGACGTGCTCCGCGCATGCGAGGGTGCAGACTGCGTGTGGCACATCGCTGCAGCTGTCGGGCCATTCCACCCCTCCCAGCTGTACATGGACGTGAACTACACGGGGACCCTCCACGTCATCAATGCGTGCAAGGCACAGAAGGTGCCCAAGCTTGTCTACTCCTCTTCACCCAGCACACGCTTCGACGGCAGCGACGTCGACGGGCTGCGGGAGAAGGACATGCCCTCCCTGCCGCAGCAGTCGTACCTCCAGGAGTACGCCCGCACCAAGGCCCTGGGGGAGCTGGAGGTGACAAAGGCATGCTGCGACGACCTGCTCACAGTCTCCGTTGCGCCACACCAGGTGTACGGCCCGCGTGACACGCTGTTCCTCCCGAATATGCTCGACTCCGCATCGTCGGGGAAGCTCCGTGTCTTTGGCGACGGGGGCAACCGGATCTGCTTCTCTCACGTCGACAACTACTGCCACGGCCTGGTCCTGGGTGAGAAGGCTCTCTATAAGGGCAGCCCTGCGCTCGGTGGCTTCTATGTCTGCACCGACGGCTCGACCCACCCCCACGGGGAGGGGTACGCCATCTTCTGGAAGACGGTCAACGAGGCGGTGGTGGCGATGGGGTTTGCGGACCTGGAGTCGAAGATGCACCTCCCCGTGGCGCTGATGACCTTCCTGGCGTACGTCTGCTCGCTCTTCACCCTGGTGACGGGGGTCAAGGTGAAGCTGACGCCCTTCACGGTGCGCATGATCACGATGCACAGGTGGTTCGATATCTCGCATGCGGAGCAGGACCTGAAGTACTCCCCCATCATCCCCTTCAACAGGGGGTGGGCTGACACCGTCGCGTGGTTCAAGACGAACTGGCTTCCGAAGCACCAGCAAGAGAAGAGCAATGGGTACGGCGTGCTTGCCCAGGAGAGCCAGGAGAAGATTCGGGCGCAGCACTAAAAACGCAGGCAGCATTGTGTGCGTCAGCGGGAGTCGCTCGCCCCTCTCAGTCGCCGATCCTCAAAGCAACATCGATAGGTTGAGGAGAAAGGCTGTTAGTGGCATGAATCTTCATATGCCCTTCTTCATACTGAGATTCTCCGTTCTGTGTCCCAAACTGTGTCTGTTTGGCAGCTATTCTTCATTTCTGAGCGAAGGCCTCCGTTGTCGGCACGCAAATGGTTGGGGCAGGGTTGGCGAGATGGGGAAGGCGTGAATGTGCAGTATTCGCTGGTGTGGCGGCCCGTGGTGTGTGTGTGTGTGCGTGTTGCGCAGGCGTGTTCTGGTCTGGGTTCTTTTTTTCCGGTTATTTTATTCTTGCACCGGCGGGGCAACTTGATATTTGCCGAGTTGGGCGGTGCAATGGCTTCACGCCAAAAACAAATCGTTCAAAAATCGTTGAAAGTCAACCCAGAGGTGGCACAGAGTGTGTTTTGTTGCGCACCGTTCGTTAGTCGGATCAAAACCAATCAAGCAATGCCGCTCTCTTATTGCGTGTCTTTTATTGTTTGCCGATCCCACTAAAAATCGTGCCAACTGCAATACGCTCTTCCCCATTCCACAGCTTTGTCTGCCATGCAAGCCACGCAGGCATGCGATTTCTGATATCCAATACACCCCCCACACTCGCGAGGCGGGTCGACCAGTCTTCCTTCATACCCTTTTGTCTTGCACCCAACCTCGGCACGCGAGGTGAAGGTGCCACAGTGCTCACAACCACAAAGTGGCGCCGTGTTGACAAACACATGCCCTCGCCGGGATTAGCTTTGCTTTCTGGCGCTCTTCCCGACTGGATGTGTTGTGCCTGCAGGGGCGGAGCTGTGACTCGCGTCCCTGCGTGCTCAAGAAAAATACGACAGCTCTGTACATTTGGCTGACGAGACAATCACGATCCACGTGCCTCTGCAGTGCGGCACAACGGGGTTTGCGGTGTATGTTTCGTTCAACCTTTTGGACTCCTTGATGTTTCCAAAACACTGGGGAGGGGGGCGCAGCGCGCCTGCCCCTACCACCCTGCCTTGCCTCGCCTTGTCTTGTTAAGTATCTGCTTTCTGGCAACCATTGCGCGCGTGTCACCTGCCTGGCGGTCTTTCGTCAGGCTGGTCGCCGTCGCTACCCGAAATAAAACCGCTTCGCTTGAATTCCCCAACCCGCCCCACCCCCCTTGTCCTTCTGCCACCCCTGCCCCCCCTGGAGTGGTGGTGTCTGCCTGATGTGTCCCGCCACACTCTTTCATTTTCAACCATTTAGCACATGCATCCTGCAGTGGAGCCAACGAAAGAGTCACCCGTCTTATCCTGGCAAAGTTCCAAAGTCTGAATGCATGATGCACCATCAAAGTGTCGGTGTGCTTCCGACGAACGTGCTCCTTTCTGACTCGCGATCTCGCGTTCACATGTGCTCCACAGGTCATTGTGGTGGAAGCGTGAACGCATCAAGAAGGAAGGGATCATTGCTGACACGCGACATTTTAGTAGTCGGGAAAGTTAAAGAATGCTGCCCCCACAACCCCCCACCCCCCCCCCCCCTCCAACCGCCTGACGGCATTGGGAGTTCCTCCTCACACACCTCCCCCCCTTTCCCCTTGGAACGTTGAAGGTGCCGGGAGGCTTGCTTCTCCATTTCGCTCGAAAATCAAAACCCCCACCCCCTTCCCCTTCCCCCTCCTCTTTACCCCCCCAACCTTCTACTTCACGACCCCCTTCACCCCACCAGGGCACACACCTGCACACAATGGGGGTCTCATGGCTCGCCACAATGGGTGTGGAGCACGAGCTGATCCTCGGGATGTACATGGCCATGGCAGGGGGCGTCCCCAGCTTCGCCTACTCCTCGTTCTCCTCCACCATCAAACAGCGCCACGGCTACAGCCCGTCTGAGATCAACTACATCGGATCCTTCATGCAGGCAGGTGTCTGGACAGCCGTGCTCGGCGGGATCATGCTGGACCGCTTCGGACCCCGCACATGCTCTGCAGCATCGCTGCTGCTGGGCGGGGCAGGCTGGTCCACAATGTACGCCCTCACCACCAGCGACTCCGCCATCGGCGTCAACTGGGGCGCTTATGCCGCAGCAGGCTACTGCGCTGGGCAGGGCTGCGCCTACCTCTACATGGTTTCGCTCAAAGTGGTGCAGACCAACACACCCGACTTCATGCGCGGCAGGGCTGTCTCCATGCTTGCCACATGGGTGAGCCTCGCTGCGGGTGTCTACTCCATCCTGGGAACAGCCGTCTTCAAGGGGGCGGATTTCTTCCTCCTCCTCGTCAGCGCGCACGCCGTGCAGTGCCTCATCGGATGCACCATGCGGGTGCACATCCCGGAGGAGACCTTCAACCGCAACAGGATGCGCCGCATCCTCCGCATCATCGCTGCTATCTCCTTGGTGTCCGCCACTGTGGTGTTCATCTCAGGCCTGCTGGGTTCCTCGGTGGTCACCGCGCTGCTCACAGGGCTGTGTGTGATCGCCCCGCTGTTCCTCCTGGGGGCGGTGCACTGCATGCCCTCCGACACATCCACCGATGAGTCCACGGCGCTCACCGCAAAAGGGAGCCAGCGCGACCCATCCGAGCCTGAGCTGCCGCACTCCTCCCCTGCGCAGTCCTCTCGGCGCCCCATCGACTACGTTGGGGGGGCGTGGTTTTTCATTTCCTACTTCTTCTTCTTCGGCCCGACAGCAGCGGCGCTCAACGTGCTGGCCATGCTGGTTATGTCACGCGCAGGGCTGGTGCAGGGGTACACCTATGACAAGCAGGTGGAGGATGTCCCTCATGAGACCTTCATCGTCACGCTGATCACGACCTTCGCTGTATTCAACACGCTGGGGAGGATCGCCACAGGGATGGGCGTCGACGCCACCCGCGAAAAGGTCCCCCTCGCAGCGTGGCTGACGGCATGGGCGTCCACCATCTCCCTGGGGCTGTTCCTGCTCAGCATCGGCGGGTCGTGGGCAGAGCAGGCGATTGCCGCGGCGGTGATGGGCTTCGGGGTGGGCGGCGCGCAGGCATCGGTACCGCGGCTGACAGCGGAGATCTTCGGGCTGCAGCACTTCGCAAAGGCGCTGTCCTGCATGGCCTTTGCGCCGTCGATGGGGACGTTGCTCTTCGGGAGGATGTACGCTGCTATGGAGGAGCACCACGAGGATACCTCCTTTGCGTACATCCAGGAGGACAACCACACCGCACCGGTTAGGTATTGCGTCGGGGAGGACTGCCTCCACGACGCCCTGCAGATCGGCGCGGGCTCCGCCCTGTTTGGCGCCTTGCTTGCTGCAGGGCTCTGGCGCCGCTGCTGCTGCCAGCCGCGGGTTGCACTGCTCGACAGTGAGGATTCGCACAGTGCTGTTGTTAACTGTGTGGAGAGTGATTCCGAAGAGGTGGCAGAGTGACCTTTCGCGCCGTATTTTTTTATCTCAGACCTGTTTTTTATTTGCCTTCCCCGGCTGCTCTCATCGACTACCCCCCCCCCCCCCTCCCCCCTCCAGCGATCGTTTTTTCTCCCGGAGGCCATCGCCCCGAGGGACTTATCTCGGGCGTATGGCGTCCCTGCCTACCACCATTCCTCTAGCGCACGAAACGCGATTGCTTCTTCGTCAGTTCCATACACGGCGGCTCCAGACCCCCGAATGCCAGTCGGGGCGGGGCGTCTGGAATCCCCCCCTCCCCCCCGTTCTCTCTCTGGTTATTCCCCTAACTAACCCCCCCCCCCCAATCAAGGTGGAGTCTGACCGTTCCTTCGTAGGCCCTTGTTTGGAGACACCGGCAGGTGGGGAATTTTGGCTGGCTGGGTGGGGCGGCCCACCGTGTATACCTTCCTTCCCCCACCTCCCCCCGCGCGCGCGGCGCACCGCATTCTGCCGGCTGTTTGATCTTGAACACCCGGTGGTGTGTGTGTTGCCTGTTTTTTTTGTTCCCGCCGCGTGTTTTGCGTGTGGCAGTTGCCTGTGCACCCTCGCTGCTCTAGCTCCCTCTGACCTGCAGGCCTTGATTGGTTACCGCCCCCACCCCCCTCCCTCTTTGACTCCCCTGAGGGGGGTGTCTGGGCTGTTGGGGCAATTCTGGCCGTCGTGCTTCTGCTCTCTGCCACCACACCAGGGCTTGCCGGTATGGGATCCCGTGTCCCCTCCCACACCCTCCCGGCACATCAAATGGTTCGAACTGGCCAGCGCTGCAGCACGTTGTCAAGAAGTAAAACGGGGAGTTGCAAATTTCGAGGAAGGAAAAGGGGCAGAACAGAAGGTGACGAAGTATAGGGGGCGGGGCAGGGGTGGGGTGGGGTGGGGTGGGAGGGGGCCACTATTGCTTGTGAGGTGTTTGGGTGCAGCGACCTGTCGTTCGAACCAACCAGGCCTCACCCGCCTGTGGGCAGGGGATGCTTCGCCCTTTACCGAATCAGGTGCTTCAGAACGATCCTCGGTTGCGAAGAGCAGCTTCCCCTGTGAGTTGTTCTCCAACAGTTAGTGTGTTGCGACTGGGGAAGGGAAGGAAATGATGAGTATCGCCCGTGTTTGGAGTGGGTGTGTGGAGGCAGCATCAGTGTTCGCTCAGTGCGACCTACACTATCAGATGAGCGTGGATATGGAGGCTATGTGTCGGCCTTGGTGACAGTGGCTAACTCTCGCATGCTATGGTGTCACCTTGATGTGTCGACGGGCGCGTCGCTTGCGGTGTCGTTCTTCACATCAGCCTGAAAGAAAAGCCGATCTTATTTCCCGATGGGGTGTTCGAGAAACCGGAACAAGAGAGATGTGCCGCGCAACTGCAGCCATTCACTCCCATTCCAACGGTTTCCCCCCTGACCCCCGGAATGTGGGATGCACGGAAGGTGCATGCTAACACCGCCACAAGAAGAGTTGAATGAACCTGTAAAAAAATCCTTTTCGATAATTCTCAACACACACCACCCTCTGCCCCTCTCGAGCCTGTTTCTCATATCTCCGCTTCAAGGCGAATTGAACTTCGGGCATGATGCTTGGGTCGTGTATGTTCAGGTCAGGAGGCAAGGCCAAGAGCCGTTTGGTTTGCATCACTGAATCCTCCCCACCTGGAACACGAGAGTTGCAGCACGGCGGCCACAGGTCTGGGCGCAGAGATGGGCCTGTGCCAAAAAATACTGTGCTGAACTTATCGGGTGGGTAGTGACATCCGCGTCTGCCAACGAGGATATAAAATGTCCGAGCTTATTTGAGTTGTAGATTCCTTCGTTTGTTCTTCAGGCCGGGCATTCTGGTGGGGGTGGGGAGAGAGAGAGAGCAACGACGAGATATTCTTCGAACGCTGGGCACCTCACTTCCCCCACAGCCTGCCTGGGCGTGTGAAGTGTTTTCGAAAGGATCCGCGCGGTGAAAAATTTTCCTGAGTTGGCTCCGCTGAACTGACAACAAAACAAAACCCCTCCGGCGGGCATTCCTGTGATATCTGCTGGCGAGCCACACGTGTCTGCTTTTCTTTTGACCCACGCTCCCTCATGATCTGACCCTTCGCCTTGAACGATACCCCTGGCGATTGCGAAACAGTCGAGATAACACAGCTGCCTCCTGAACGCGCGTTCGACATTAAACCACCTGGGTGCGCATGTGCTCTGCATGTGGGATTGGGTGGGCAGGGAAATGCCACTGGATGTTCACTCTGATGGTATTTCCCACCTGCCTGCCGTCTGCGGGTATCGCACTTCGCCACTCGCCTGGTGGGCCTTGTTGTCAGTGCACGCGAGTTAGCTTCCCTCCGTCCCTCTTGTGTTGTGACGGCGCATTTGCTTCGTACCAGAGTTCACCCGATGCGTTTATTTCGCGTGTGCATCTATCCAATACTTCGAGCGGGGAACCCCCATCGTGCTCTCTCCGTGGGTCGTGTTCCAATGATTATCATCACAGAGGGGCTGCTTTCAACGTTTGACATCCTCACATCCAGATTCAGTTAGTTGGCAGTGTCACTTTGCAGTACTCAACCGTGCTTCCCTTTCCTCTCCTTTACCCCCCCGCTATCGCACAGACGGTACCACTCTGCTGCTGCAGCAAACAGATAGAGTCCGCCTCTGTTCAGGGTTCTATTGATGGGGAGGAGGGGGGTGTGTGGGGGGGGGCACAGAGTGTCTGTCTGTGTGTGTTCTGTGGGCACCCCCTCCTTGTGGGGTGTGGTTCATCCTTCTTTCTATATGCCCTTCTTCTCTTCAGCAGCAGGGAGGGAGCTACGTTACATCCCAAAACAGTGCAGAACCCAAAACAAAAGAAGCACCCACTCTCCCCCCCCCCCCCGCTCATGTCTGAATCGAAAAGAAACTACGGTGTGGCGGTGTCTCGATCCCCCCCCCCACCCCCACCCCCAGAGGCTATCCCTAGGTTACCTTTTCTTCGGTTTCCACCACCACCACCACCACCCACCCAACACAGGCCCCCTCCGTACACAACAAGGGCTTTTGGGCAATTTTTTTTGCCTCTTTCATTGTCCCCCCCCCCTCCTCTTCCTCCCCCGCTCTGCTCGTTGCCTTTTCTTTTTTCTGCGACAACACACGCAAAACATACGCGCCGCCACCGCCGCCACCCCCTCCCTTGTCGCATGTCAGCGGCAACCCTGCCGAGCGCGACGGAGGGGATGCGGTAGCGAGGGGGCGGCAGAGAGGGACCACACCCTCACCACAACCGATGTCTGGTGGGTGGAGGGACGAGCACCCTCGGCCTACCCCTCTGGGGGGTGGTGGTGCGGCAGGGGGTGGTGTGAACACCGATGGCAGCCCTCGGGGAAGGGTTTATGTCGAGGGGAGCCTATCTGCGGCACGCCCCGGAAGCCCGAATACGCTTCTGAGGCGTGCCTTTGAGAGGGCCTTCAACAGGCCTGCCCCGGCGGGTGTCCGTATCCACGACGGATGGGATGAGATTGCACGGAGGGGCGGGCAGCAGAGCAGGCAGCGGGCGCACGGGGCTTTCCCGAGGTCCGCCAGCCCTGCAGGGCCTGCCTATCCCGGAGACTCCTTGCAGCCGCAGCATGCCTTGCGATCGGTGGTGGCGCCGCCGCCACAGCAGGCTCCCGGCGGATCTGCAAACGCTTCAAACGCACTCCTCTTTGTGGGGTCCTCCTCTGCAGGCGCTGTTGCCGTCAACCACGGCAGTGTCGTGATATCTGGGGATGACGGTGCCACGACGAGCATCCCTTCTGAGAGCCTCGTCGAGATCCGCTTCGAACGCCCGGGGTCCGTCACCCTGATGACCGCTGGGGCGAAGTCCGTCGCACTGGAGTTTTCCCCATCGAGCGTGCGGAATTTCCTCGAGGCGTGCAAGGCATCCACCGAGGCGGTGTCGGGGATGCCGTGCCCTGTCCGTTGCGACGGCGATGACGGTGATGCGGCTGCTGCGGTGCCTGCCGTTTGCGACATGCTCATCGAAGGGCTGGGGTGCGACACCGGGGCGCGTGTCGGTGCCCTCCTTGAGGAGTTGCACCGGAGGCTCAATGCCGCGCAGCGGCTCCAGATGGTGGAGGGCGCGGCTGACTTCTGCAGGCGGCATGCGAGGGATAGCGGGGGTGCGGCGCCTCCGCCGTTGGCCGCGCCACCCCGCGCGGCGCGGGAGGCCGATACGGCGGGGGCGTCGCCGTTGCTGCGTGCGGCGCCTGCTGCCTTCGAGGTGCCCTCGCTGCAGAGCCAGCGGTGGGCGATCCCGCCCGCTGTGTCCACACAGCAGGCCCCTGCCTCGCCAGCAGGGGGTGCCGGTGTTGGCGGCAGCAGCAGCAGCCCCGACCCGTGGGGCGATGCCCCGCGTGTGTCGGATGCGGGTGTGGCGGGTGCGGTGCCGTCTGCTGCGGGAGATGCGGCGGCGTCTGAGCAGGGCTCGCCTGCCCCGGCGGTGGCGGCGGTGACTGGGGTGACCCTCCCTGCTGCCAACGCGGCTGCGGTGAAGGCGGTTGCGGCGGCGCCGCCCCCGCGTGCCGTGTTCCTACCCCGACCGAAGCCCGGTGCGAACTGCATCCACTTCCCCGCCCCCCCAGATGGGTCCCAGGTGACCATCGAGCTGATGGAAGGCGGGCTGCGATATTCGGTATGGGCAAAAAGCTGGTTGCCGTGCTTGCTTACGTGGGCAGCGTCAAGGAGTGTTCGTCCGGTACAAGCTTGACACCCTGATGTCTGGAGGTCTTTTTCCACCCCCCCTCCCTCCCACCCCCTCCCCTGCCCAACCCCCGCCAACCCAAACAGCTGGACAACGTGGATCCGAGAGGGCCACTGCGGTGTCTCATCTACGACGGGATGGAGCGAATATGGGTATGTCACAACACGACCGCCCCTGTCGTCTGTCTGGGTTTTTTGGCTCTGCCAAAACTGACAAGAACATAGCGCTGTGTCCCTCGCCTTACACATAACGAGGCGACTCTCTTCTTTGCAGTAGTGCAGCACACCATCACCTCTTCATACCCCGACCCTAACCCCACAACAAACCTCCCTCCACAGTTTCCAGAGCTGGGTGTGTCGTTTGCGGTGCCGAAGGATAAATCGCAGTGGGGTATCCTGGGGACGCTGCGTGAGATGTGCCTGACGGGTGGCATCGATCACAACATCCCGGTGTCGCTGGAGACGACTGCTGTGACTGTGACGCTGCTGCGCTCCTCTCCCGAGGAGGCCTGGGGCGTGCCATTTGCTGACACAGCTAGCCTGGCGATGGCAGCCACTGCTAGCGCCGAAGCAAGCCCTGCAGAGCGGGTGGGGATGACGCGCCTCACGGGATGGATCGTGACACACGCCAACAAGATCCCCGTCACCACGCGTGACGACCTCCGGGCTGCCTCGAAGCCTGCGGACCTGATGCTCTCGATGCGCCTGTCGGTATGCCACAGCTTTGCCCTCTCCCCTGGCAGGCTGCATAGCAGCGCTTCCCTATTTTGTGTGGCATGCCCACCTCAGTCCCCCCTCAGCTCGCATCGAACACACACCCATGCAGAGGCCGCGCTGTATTGTATGCCAGAGGCAGGATCGCGGGGGTGAGTTCCGGAAATCTGGCTTCAAGTGCAAGGAGTGTGTCGGGAAGAAGCAGTATGCGTTTTCAATAGCTCTCTTCTATGCATGCCGCCGCCAAGCGTCTTGGAAAATCCACCTCTTCGCTCCTCACAGTGGCGCGGCGTCTCCGGAAGGGAAGACCTAGGCGCTCCCCCAGCAAAGTCTTGCAGCTGCTTCGGCGAAGCGTCGCAAACCCAGGAATTGCCCACGCGATTCAGCGCAGTGCATCCCGGGATGGGCAAAACCGTGTCGGCAGGTTGCAGCCTTTTTCCAATCCGGCGAAATCAGCGCACCGCGCCTCGCAGCAGGCGTGCCAGGTTGGTGGGTCTGAGGCATCGGGTTGCCGGTGGCAGCAAATCGCCCTCCAGGGCTTTTGGTGGGAAATGCATCGCCCTTCCGGGAAGAAGCCCCAAAACGGGGGGGGAGGGTCCAGAATATCCACCGTACGTCACGCCAAAGCCGGATTGGTCGTCAAATCGTTTTGCCTTGGAGCCCTCCAAAAGAGATCGTTTGCGCCTCTCGGTCTGGCAAACAGCATCGCTTGCTGGGCTCTGATCGGCATAGGCCACGTTTCCTTTCGAAGCTCCTTTGGGACGCGGGCCTCTCCGCAAAGGTTGCAATGCCCCCCCCTGCTGCCCGTGTGGTGCAAACTGTGGCTCGGAGCCTGTTGGCAGTTGGCGTATTTCACCCACCTACCACCAGCCTTTCAGACCCCCCCGCCACCACCCCACTCGACTCCAACTACTTCTCCTCGACCCCCCAGCCTTCTGGGCGTGTGGCAGGTGCTCCGCCGTGTATATGGGGGGGAGGTTGTGTGTGTGTGTATGGACAAAGAATCCCGCCCCCCCCCCCACCTCCGCCACACATGTATCTCTGTGTAATGTGGTGGCCCGCCGACGGGCAAAATGTTTCAAAATAAGGAAGGGGTGGCGGGGGGGCATGATTCTTGTACTACTCTGCCAAATTCTTCTCCTCTGGGGGGGGGGTCTGAAAGGCGGTGCCATCCCCCCGCACCCTCTCGAAAATGGTGCGTTTTTTTCCCACCTATTTTTTTGTGTGAGAAAAAAAAACAGCAACACCACACCAGCGAACCCCCATCGATGCCCCGAAGACTTTGCCGCCCCCCTTCGCCCCCCCTCACAGTGCCTTTAGATAGTTCCAGTCGCCCAGTCGCCGCAGCGCATTTCCTTCGCCGGACTCCCCCTCCCCTCCCCCCTTCCCCCCCCCCCTCTCTTGCCGGCGTGCCGTCTGCTCTCTGCCACCCTTGCCAGCACAGAGCACAGGACGTGCAAAGACGCACGTTGTTTGGCTGCGCGTCCCCCGCACACTGCCCCCCCCTCCACCCCCGCCAACTCCAAAAGAAGAAGCATCGTGCGAACTGCAAGACCACTGCACACATTATCATTATCCATGATCATTCTGACCATACTCAGGCACCACCCCACACCCCACTCCAACGATGCGACAAGGCGCCAGGGTGTGCGGGCTGGGTCTGCGCCAGGTGCGGTGGCAGGGCGGTGCGGCACGGCAACCCGACTCCACGGCCCGACAAACGGCACAGCCATCGAGTGGGTCTGGCCTGGAGGATGACGAGGGGGAGTTTCTTCCGGGGAGGCGGGCGGGGAAGGCGGGAGAGGCGATGGGCGGCAGCGGTTCGACCGCAGCAGCTGCAGCAGAAGAGCCCCAGACACAGCCTGCTGGGGCAGGCGAGGGGGCCTCGCCACTGCAGCAGCAGCAGGGTGAGGTCGTGTATGCCGAGATCCCCGATCTGGACTTCAGCGGGTCGTGGGGTTACCAGACAAACTACTTCACGATAAACCGCCTCCCCTCAGGCGGCTACGCATATCACGAAGAGTACCCTGACGAGTGGGATGGGAGGACTACCGCGTCGGGCCTGTTGCAGCGGTATAGCAGCGCCCTGCCTGCACCCCCGGGGGGGTTTCCCGCGCATTACTACATTGAGCTGGAGAAAGGGGCGGGGCGGATGTGGGTTCGCGTGTCAGAGGGGTTCCTGGAGACTGCGTTCTGCCCGTTGGGCAGTGCGCCTGGTGATGGCGCCTTCCACACAACGGCGACCCCGGTGCAGACGGAGGAGTTCCGCAAGCTGCGGCTCGATAGGGAGTTGGAGCTGCGGAAGCAGGAGCGCCAGAAGGTCAGCCAGGTTGCTGGAGGCACGAAGGATTTTCTGGTATGCAGGGTTGTTTTTTTGTGTGGCAGAAACGTCTTTTTACAACTAAAAAGACTCATGGCAGCGTTCGGTATCTGCACTACGTATGCACTAGCTGGCACCGTTTGTCAAGACACAAACAAAGAACGCAACCCCAAAGCCTTTTTTTTTCCGGTTCGGCGCGAGCCAACTCAGGAAGAAAGGAAATCACCGCGCAGTGTTCGAACGCCCCACCCCACCCTGTGATTGTCTACACCAAAACGAGAGGCCATTCCCCCCCCCCCCCCCACCTGTGTGTGGGAAAATCGTGCCTCTCACACTCGCTACCGACTCACCCCCCCCCCCCCCCCCACAGAACTTCATGTCATTCGCGGCCGCGTGGATTATATGTTGTGTGTTTTACATCAACTCGTCCGACGAGTTCGGCAACTAACACATGTGTATGGCCGGTGCGACGCAGGAAGTGATGTGTCGTATCCACTAGCCCTCCTGCCCCGCCCCTGCGCACAATGTGTGACGAGCATCCCTTGCCTTTCTCGATGCCGATCCCACCGCGGGATTCAACCCGGAATTCGGCCCTGGCGTAGATGGTGTGCAGCAAGCCAACGGTGATGCGTTGCGCTACACTGCTGATGCCTAGATGCTGTAGCAGAGCACTCGCTCCCAACCCCCCCCCCCCCCCCCCCCAGTGTTGTTAGGGTGGGTTTAAACTCGGGTTTTAACTCGGGTTTTTATTGGGTTTTTACGGTTTTTATTCCTGAGATTTCTCGGGTTTAAACTCGGTTTTTTGGTGGGGGGGCGGGAGCGGGGGGTTTTTACTCTACCGAGGGTATCCCGAGAGAATGTCACCCCCTCGAGGGCCCAGGGCCGAGGGGGGGTGACATTCTTCCCATCCGCGACACAGGGCAACCGTTGAAGAATGTCACCCCCCCAAGCGGAGGCCGAGGGTGACATTCTCTATGGTCACCCAGGGGGTGACATTTTCTCGGGGTACCCTAGGTACCACCTCTACCATCCCAGCGCAGACTCCGAAGACAAGTAAAAAATGGCTGGCGGCAGTGATACCGTACCCGGTACCGGGGGGGAGGCCCCCCTGGTACCCCCAAAATGGTGGTTTTCAGTTTCGCGGAATTTGCATTTCCGGCGTTTTTCCGAACCGTGGTGGGGTCATTTGCCAGGAGCACCAGCGTAACGCCAGCGACGCCCGGAGGAGACCCCTCTCAGAAGACGTCAAAACCAGCTGCCAAACCAGCCAGGCAATGCAGGATTGTTGCGACCCCCTGACCCAGCGAGACGGAGATGACGAGGATCGTGGATGCCTGGGCAGATTTTGTACTGGCTGCCGGCCCCCCCTCTCCATCATTGAGGATGAACATTTCCTCAAGGCCGTCGGGGTGACACGCCCCAGCATGGATGTCAAGCAGCTGCCGAGCAGGCACCAACTCGGGGGTAAGCTTCTCGATGAGAAGTATGACGCGGTCATGAACGAAGACCTGTGAAAGTTGAACAAATCGGACAGCCGCGTCCCTCCCTGGCCCCCCTCCCCTCCCGCAAACCAGCTCGGTGCACGTAACGTGTTCGCCCCCTGCAGCTTCCTACTGGGTTTTTACTCGGTTTAAACCGAGTTTAAACCCGGTTTTAGGGTTTAAACCCGGTTTTTTTGGGTTTTTTTGGGGTTTTTATTCTGGGACCCGGGTTTTTAACAACACTGCCCCCCCCCCCCAATCCCTTCAGGAATGGGTGTTCTTGGCGTGGGCCACTCTGTGTCAAGTCTCTACTTCCAGGCGGGGAGGTGATTTCGCGGCGGGCTTCAACGGCATCTCTCGACACGCCTCTCCGCCGAGCTGAAGCCCGCCGTGCGGTGCTTCCTTGTGTCATTTGTTAAAGCCATACCTCTGCCTCGGAGCCACACAGCCACCGAGTCGCACACAGGGTGACACACCAAGGGTCTGCCGGTGCCCTTTGCCTGCAGGTAGGCTGGCAGGTGTTTTGCCCGCATCGCCCAATGCACACGGTGCGTCTCTGACCACTTCTGCTGCTGGTAGGCTGTGGGAGGAGGCGACGCCGCGCGTGCAGAGGGGGCAGGGGCGGCCGTGCGATCGCCCCAGCGCTGACATCACATGTCGGTATGCTTGCAGTGAAGGGTGCTCTGTGTCACTCGGGGTGGCATCGTCACTGTTGTTGATGTAATGGCATCCCCACCACCACTCACCCACCCACACCCTCTTGCAGTTCCTGTCGCAAGCTGAGCGGCCTGAGCGAGGCACGACCCACACACCGACCCTGAGCGATGTGGACTCTGTGCATGAGGGATCTGTCCGCTCCCGGGGAGGGTCGCAGCGGGGCGTGACGCCTTCGCAGAGCGGGACGACTGTGAACTACATGACAACAACAACCACAACGTCATCGGGGCCCAGCGTGGGGACCACAAAGACAGTTGTTCCGGCAAGCTCTGCGCCTTCCAGCCCCCGGGTCGACCCGAAGAAGTCTGTGGTGACGGAGACACACACTGTCGAGGTGCATTCCAACGCCCCGTCGAGGCCCGCCTCGCGTTACAGCACTGTCCCGTCGCAGTCGAACCGCGAACCGATGTCGCCTCAGAGCGATGTGCGCAGCTCGCGTTTTCCCAGCGAGTCACGCAGCTTCCGAACAGGGGGCTCGAAGGAGGCAAAGGGAGGCGGCGGAAGCGGCGCAAAGAACGCCGGCGACCCCCGCACCCCGGGGCAGCGACGACAGCTGGATGCCAACGGCAACCTGCTGGTTGGGGACGAGGTTGGGGTGTCGTCGCAATACGCCGATATCCACCGCCAGATGTTCACCGTGCAGAGCCTGCTCAAGACGCGGGGCGACATGCTGGACATCACCGAAGCCCGCCTCAAGACCCACCCCCCACCCGGCGCCCACTCCACGGTAGACGACGCTGACACACACCCCAAGGCTGACCCGTGGGTCCACCGCACCGCGCTGTCGCCCCGCCGACTCCCACCGGAGCGTGGGGGGCAGCACAGGTCTGAAGCGGGCAACATACACAACACGATGTGCGAGGACGAGCTCTCCCTGGCCGGCTCGCTTGCCGGCTCCCCTGCCGACGTGGGCCCCGTGGGGCGCGAGATGGGCACAGCCCTCGAGAGACGGGGTTCGCACCCCTCCTTCCCGTCGACGAAGGAGCCGGTGGAGGGCCCTCCGTCGCGGCGCTTCAGCCATGTCGCGGGGAGCCAGCGGCGCAGCCAGCCGCGGTTTGAAGCGCTTCCATCTGACACGGAGGCGCTGCGGGCAGCGGAGCGGGAAATCATGGCGTTGCGTGAGGAGAACGCACGCCTCAAGGCATCCACACCACCCCCTGCGCGCTCGGGGGAGAGGCGCTCCAGCGGGATCCCGAAGATGCCCGCCAAGACGGCGGCGGAGAAGGAGTACGACCAGCGCATGCAGAACGCCGCGTTTGCGGCACCCCCGCCGCCCCTGACCCAGCAGCAGGCGCACCACCCACACCCACACCACCACCACCCCCAGCACCCCCTCCCTGTGGAGGTGGAGCCCTACATCCCTGCAGTGTATGACGACACGCAGTTTCTCCTCGACGAGCCCTCGGTGATACAGCACCACCCCCCGTCGTATCTTCCCCTGGGGCTCGGGGTGGAGGACTACATCAGCGCGATCCCGCCCTTGCCGCAGCCTGCGGCGCCCCTGCACCCCAGCCATGTGTATGGGGACCCCCCCGCGCCGCCGTCGTCGATGGTTCCGATGTTTCCGGATGCGGTCGACGACCTGTTCGTGCCGAATGTGGTGGCGCAGTCGCAGTCGAACTACCGCCTCAACAAGGTGAGCAGGGTCAGCCCGCCACCGCCCCCACCCCCGCTGTCCCAGGGCCTCCTCCAGGGGCAGGTGCCGGGGGTGATGCCGGCCCCACCACCCGTCCCTCTTGCGATGCACGCCTCTTCGCGGCGGTCCTCTTCTAGAGGGGTCCCGAGCGCGTTCGCTGCGGTGGCGGCAGACCCCGGCGCTGCAGCGGCAGCGTTGGCCGCGGAGGCAGATGCGCTGGAGGCGGAGCTCGCCGCGCAGCAGGCGGCGAGAGCATCCGCTGCAGCAGCTGCTGTGGCGGCGGAGCTGGCAGCGCCTCTGGCGCCGCTGCCTCCGGCAGCGGCGGTGCCGCCGGCCCCGCTGCCTGTGGTGACACATCTGCCCCTGGCAGTCACGTCCCTCACGAGCCTCAGCGAGAGCATCGGGCACCGCTCTGGCTCTGCTACGCCCGCGTCGCAGCAGAGCCGGGGGACTTCGCGCCCGACACCCGGGGATCCCGGCAAGGGGAATGCGGCGCTTCCCAACGGCTCGCCCCGCTCTATGGTGTACGCGCGTGGCCCGACAATGTTTGCGAAGCGGAGTGCAAGCGGGAGGTCTGTTAACGACTTCGTGTCTGAGTACCGGCGTATCACTGGGAAGAGGTATGTATTCCGTTGGTGTGGGAGGGGGGGGTGGGTGGGGGTCGGTTGGTTGGATGGAGGGTTTGTATGTGCGGCCCCCCACACCCCCGAACACCCTCACTCTCAAACAGCGCGCCGTCGACACAAGATAGCGTATCGCGGAACCAAGGATATGGGTACTGAGGTGGGGGCTGTCCCAGCAGCAGGGTGGCGTGCTTCGGGCTCGGGTGCCAGACCCAACCCCTGACGCTTTTCCAAAAAAAATACTGGGAGTTGCGCTCTTTGCTTGTGCGAACAGTGCTTGCGAGTGCCATGTGGTGCAGAGGGTTGCTATCGAACGCTGACATGAGCCTTTCCTCGTGCGAAAAGCCAGGTCTCTTCCAAAAAAAACCGCTGTGCAAAAAATTTGCGCTGTGCGTCCCATGGAGCTGTGAGAGGGAGAGCAGGGCGCCTTGTTGTGTCGACTCCAACCGCAAACAAAAATCAACAAAAAATCCCCCCCGCATTCTGGGGGGGGGGGGGGGAAGAAAACAACAAACACTGTGTATCCCGGTGGTCTCCATCCAGTCCCGCCCGTCGTCGAAACCAAAGCCCCCCACCCCTATGTAGAATTTCCCCAAGTATTTGCCCCCCCACTCCCCACCCCCCCCAGCCAGGCTCAATTTGAAAAGCACAAGCGAGGCAAAAGGCTCCCCCCCTCAGGCATTTGTTCCTGTGCATTCCGGCTGGCGGACCCTCCTTGCCCAGCCTGCGTGCACCCCCCCGGACCCTCCCTCCCGTTGTGCTGTCGCTTTAGAGTAGAATTCCCCCCCCTCCCTCCCTCCCAGTGGGTGCCCACACCCGACAGTGACAGCGACAGCGAATTCCACCGTCTGCTCTACCTCTCTCTCTCTCTCCCTGCACACAGTGTATGCGGGTAATCCTGAGGGGTGAGGTCGGGGTGTGTGTGTGTGTGGAGTGACGCAACACTCCCACGGCAAATGCCGTGACGGAAACAAGAGAGGCGAGTTGATTTTTCGAGTGGATTTTCTGCTCCCCAATATTTTTTGTTCATCCCAGACACGCGCAAACAACACACACACACACGCGCCCCGCCTGTTTATTGCTCCTTCCCCCCCCTTTTTTTTCCATCCCCCATTCCTCCACACGGAGGCCCTTCACGACGCGGTGTAGAGTGGGGAGGGGCGGTTTTCTACGAGAGGGCCGCTCGTGCGCACAAACAAAACCCGGACTCTTTTGGGGTCAGGTTCTCCTAGGCAGCAGGTTTATCGTGGGCTTCTGTTCGATGCCGATCTTCCAATTCCAACATTGCCATCACCTGCTGAGGATTGCCACCACCCCCTCCGGGTGGGAAAGAGTTCGAGGGGGGGCGGGGGGAGAGGGGTCGCCGTGCTTCCCCCCCCACTGGCTGCCCCCCCACTGACGACTCACAGCGAAGACCCTTCCGCGTTACTCTCTCTCTCTCTCTCCTCAATCTTTTTGTATGTTCATTTCCCCCCTCTCCCTCTCCATATTCACGGGGGCAGAGAGGGTGAAGCTCGGCCCCAACAGGAAGTAGTGCGCTGCCCCTTCCTCCCCTGCCCTCCCCCCGCCCCCCACCCCCCCGACAGTAGGGGTGGCGACAGCACCTCAAACAAGTTTGAAATAGAGCCGAGGCTTTTTCGCTGATACGCAGAGAGGCACTGTGGGGGTGCCGCTGCTTGGTGGTGGGTCGTATCGTCCGCCAGGCTTGTGGTTGTCGACACCAAAAAGAAGAGGTAAAACAGATATGCTGCGCTTTTTTTTGGCATGTGAATTCGAGAAGTTCGTTCGGATGGAGTGCGTGCATACAGACGGTGTAAGGTGCCATCGGATTTCTTCGCTCGGTGCAACCGTACACTAGACAAAGGAAAAGGTTGCCGTGTGTATGTGTGTGTGTGTGGTGACCACGTTTTGTGTGGGGAGATCCTGCGCGGATCATTGCCCACCCCCGCCCACTTCTACGTCACAGCGGAGGCCCCACTCGGGTTAGAGTGTGGGGCCAACTCAGTGCCACTCCGGGGAGGAGGGCGTGCAGCATAGCCAGCGTGGTGCGTGTGGCAGCAATGTGTTAGTGATTTGCCATCGCTGTAGCAGTCACCGCATCGGTCCATGCTGTGGCGTTTGCAGAAGCCCATAGTGACCGGGAGCCCGTCCCCCTCTTTGTGGTGGTTGCGGCAGCACACCTCCTCTGGGAGGCGTCGCTTTTGGCATGCCGAGCAACGGGGCTTCCAATGCAACTTGCAGGCAAGCACCTTTGCGTTCCTCCTGGCACCAGGGGGGGCAGTCCGGGGGGCAGCGCCCCTCCGCTCCCATGGGCGTCCCACCCGGCTGTTGGCCTGCCGACCGCGCGCCGCCCACTGCTGGGCCGGCTGCTGCCAGCCCTCTGGGTAGTGCGGCTGTGGGGCGAAGGTGGCGGCCCACGCCATTCCGCGGTCATGGAATACCGTATCTTGCCGACTGTGGACTGGCTCAGCCAGGTGTGCTTGAAGGCTGCGCATCACCGATTCAGTGGCAGGGTTCAGTTGGGCCCTCCTCGACAGGCCCGCTGCCACAGTTCCGCCGAGAGCCGTGAGGACCGTTGAGTTGGCAGCATGACCGCAATGCCAGGGCCCTTTGCCCACTTTCGTCACCATACTGCAGAGTCCTTTCAGCGAGGCGGCTTTCCCTAGGATACTGCTCTGGAACACCGTGAGGTCTTGCTGGAGCTTCTGCCGCGAGGCCCCCAGCCTTTCAGCCTCATCCATCGCGGCGTTGCTGAGGGCGTCAGCATCGGTGTTGGATTCCCTCTTCACATGCTCATACGTGAGAGTGAACCTCGGTTGGAGGTCCGCAGCCAGCGCGGACGTGCTGAGGAAGAGAGGACGGAGGGCGGCATCCCGGCACAGGGATTCCCCTCGGAGCTGCCGCAGCACCACCTGGGAGTCGCCTCGCACTGTGACTGGGCCCTCAGGGGCATCGCCCCTCTCGAGGAGGCGCAGGCCTGCTCGTAGCGCCTCGTACTCAGCAATGTTGTTGCTACGCACGTTCAGCAGCGGGAGCACTTTCTCTGAGACCTTGCAGCCGTCTTGATACAGCACCGCCCCTGCCCCCGCCACAGCGAAGGGGGTGCCGTTGTCGCGCGCGCCACCGTCAAAGTACAGGGTGAGCCCCGGGGCCGTGTCTGCAGGAATGCGCGGGCGGGCCTCCCTCGCACCCTTCTTATTCGGGTCCACGTGGGTAGGGGGGCGGATGCGGCGTGTCACGGTGTCTGGGAGGGTGGGTGTGTGTGTGTAGTGATAGTGGTTTTAAGTGGGTAACCCTGCGCGGATCTGTGCCCACTCCCCGCCCACCCCTACGTCACAGCGGATGCCCCACTCGGGTTAGAGTGTGGGGCCAACTCAGTGCCACTCCGAGGAGGGCGTGAGGCATAGCCAGCGTGGTGCGTGCCGCAACAGTGTGTGAGTGATTTCGCACTGCTGTGGCAGTCCCCGCACCGGCCCATGCGATGCGTCTTGCAAAATTCCATGGTGACTTGCAAGCCGTCGTTCTTCCCGTGGTGGTCCCGGCAGCAGTCCTCTTCCGAGAGGCGCCGGCGCCGGCAGTCCACGCAGCGGGGTTTCCAGTGCAGAGCGCAGGTAAGCATCTTCGCGTTCCGTCTGGCTCCAGGGGGGGCAGTCCGGGGAGCAGCGCCCCGTCGTTCCCATGACCGTCCTGTCCGGGCGTTGGCTTGCCGGCTGCTGGCAGTCCATTGCTGGGCCGCTTGCTGCCACCCCTCTGGGTAGTGGGGCTGCGGTGCGAAGGTTGCGGCCCACGCCATGCCGCGGGAGTGGAAGGCTGTGTCCCGCTGGTTCAAGCCCGGGCCTGCCGTGTGCGCTTGGAGGCTGCGCATCACCGACTCGGTGGCTGGGCTGAGCTGGGCTCTCCTGGACAGGCCCCCTGCCACGGTTCCCCCGATCGCGGTGAGGACAGTGGAGCTCGCAGTGTGGCCACAGTGCCATGGTTGCTTGGAAGTCTTGCGCACCACCTCGCAGAGCTGCCTCAACGAGTGAGCCTTGCCCAGGATGCTCTTCTGGAAGGCTGCGAAGTCCTGCCGCAGCTGCTCCTGCGAGGTCTCCCCCTGCCTCTCAGCCTCGTCCATGGCGGCGTTGCTGAGGGCGTCCGCATCGACGTTGAGCTCCCTTTTCACGTGCTCATACGTAAGGGTGATCCGGGGCCCGAGGTCGGCAGCCAGCCGTGCCGTGCTGAGGAAGAGGGGGCGGAGGGATTTATCGCGGCAAACCGCTTCCCCTTTTAGGTGTCGCAGCACCACCTGCGAGTCACCCCGCACCGTAACGTTCCCCTCAGGGGGCGGGTCGCCCCTTCTGAGCAGCCGTAGGCCCGCTCGAACCCCTTCGTACTCAGCGATGTTGTTGCTGCGTACGTTCAGCAGAGGGAGGATCTCTTCCGACACCTTGAGGCCGTCTCGGTAGAGCACCGCACCTGCACCCGCCAGGGCGAAGGGGGTGCCGTTGTCCCTTGCTCCGCCGTCGAAGTAGAGGGTGAGCCCCGGGGCTGTGTCCTCGGGGATGCGTGGGCGGGCCTCCCGCGGCCCCCTCTCAGGGGGGTCAGGTGTTTGGGGGCGGATGCGGCGCGTTTCGACTTCTGGGAGGGTGAGGCCGGTCGACAGCTCAAAGTCGACAGCCAACTCCATGAGGGTCACGGTGTGCTCCCCTCCCTGCGGCCCCCATTTCAGGCCCCGCAGCCAGTCGCAGAGGGCCACCCACAGCTCCGGGGGGCGCTTGCCCCACGTCTGTTTGACAGTGGACGGCGCCCGCACAGGGATGCAGGCCCGTTCGGGGTTGGGCGTGCACCACCCCCATGGATAGTGAAGGGTGCGGTGGTGGCGCGCGGAGCGGTCGAGCAGTCCATCTTTCTCCTGCCGCGCCGAGAGGATTGCAATGAAGTAGCGGTGCAGCTGCGCCACTATATCCACCCTGCGTGCGAAGGATAGTGGCAGGGGCTGCCTGTTCTCCGGGATGCCGTGTCTAAAGGCGGGCGCCACCCCGCATAACGCTAAGCAAGGTGGCCAGGTTGACCGGTCCACAGCCGTAATGGGGTGGTTTTGTCGGATTGGGTCCCACGCGGAGCACTCCCACCATAGGTGCATCACCGTCTCGGGGGTGCCTGCGTTGCAGTATCGGCAGATCCCGCCCTGCCCCGTGCGCCCTCGGACAGGCACCGCCCCTGCAATGACGGAACGAAGGAGGCCCCGTTGGTATCCCGTGACCGCGGCGCCCTCTCCCTCCAGGACGCAGCGTGTGGCTTGCCCGTCGATGCCGTGCTGAGCGCCCGCAAAGTCGTCACGACGACCAGCCAGCGCCTTGGCCACCTGTGTACGTAGGGCCTGGCGGAGGTCATGAGCGAAGATCCCCCATCCGCTCGTTGTTGCTGCGGTGGGGTCGAAGACTATGCTCCGTCCCGCTTCATCAGTGTAAGATAGGGTGGTCGCCGTGCTCCAGCTCCATCCTATCCACCGAAGGGCCGCTCGGAAAAGCGCGAAGGGGCCTGTCCCTGTAAGCCTCACTCTGCTATCCCAAGCCGTCTCAGACAGAACCCTGCAGCGGCCCCACTTCTTGACCTGCATGGCCCAGGTGGTGATCTGCCGGTAGCGGGGGGCGACGGCGGGGTCCACCCGATGTGCATGGTGGAGGACATCCAGCACAGCCTCCCGCGCCCTGCGGGGGGGTCCGGACCACAGCGCGGCGACGAAGAGCCCCCTCCATCGCCTGATGTCGGCGTCCTCCCAGCGGGTGACCAGGGCGTCGTAGTAGAGCCTGGACCCCGCTGTCATCGCTGCTGCCTGCCCCTTCCACTGCACCGGTAGGGGCAGTGCCGAGGTCCTGCGCAGGTTCTGCTCTGCGCCCTCTTTTCGGCGGGCGACGCGCTCCGATTTGGGCACCTCGGGTCCCTCGAGCGGGCGCGCATGCAGCATGGCCCCGAGGCAGTCGAAGCTATCGCGCTGTCGAAGGGGGGTAGCCGTGCCGTCCCGTGTCCGGTAGACTATCGGGGTCAACGGCTCGGGGGACGTCGAGAAGACATGTGACTTGACCTCTGCGCATATTACCATCCCGGTATCGTGGGAGAAATCTGCAGAGTCATCCACCACTGCTTGCAAGGTCCCCGGGCTGGGGGTCACCGCGTACACATCGTCCACAAACGACAACGCCCTCGTGCCCTGCCGGTGCTCCGCCATGCGCATCCATACACCCACCAGCACGTTGATCAGCACGACGCTAATGGGGCAGCCCTGCATGATGCCGTTGGTTGGCAGGAAGCCCTCTCCGATAGTGCCGCTTACCCGGAAGTGCCGCTGCATTGACCCGTACGCTGCCCGCAGGGTGCGCAGGACTCGGCCGTCGAAGCCGAGCTCCGCAGCTAGACAGAAGGTCAGGTCAATCGGCACCGTGTCGAAGCATTTCTTAAAGTCTAGGGCGACACCGTACAGTGGCTGTCCTGTGAGGTGGGCCTCTTCGATCCGTGCTGCCAGGTGCCAGATGAGGTCCTCCGCGCCGTGGCCAGGTCTGCATCCGTGCAAGTCCTCAGGCGCAATGCTCTCCAGCCACTTCAGCGCAGGCTTCACTCGGATTGCTGCCCACACCCTGTACAGCACGGGAGTGATGCTGATGGGGCGCTGCGACAGCGGCTCACCTGAGCTGCCGGGCTTGGGAATGAGGCAAATCATGGCGTGCATCAGCTGCTCCGGCCATTCGCCCGATCTCTCGACCTCATTGAACACCTCCGCGAACAACTTGAGGAGGTCCCCTGGGAGTTGCCGCAGCTCGTGCACCCTCCAGCCGTGTAGGCCCGGCGAGGTGGATGTAGACATTTTAGCCAGCGCTGTCCCAACGTCTTCTGCCGTAATGGTCTTACACTCCATCTCGGCCGGGTCAGGGAGGAAGTCGCTGTACCTCTGTCGGAAGGTGTCCCAGCGAGGCTCAGGCGTCGTCGCATACTTCCGGAAGTAGCCCCCCCACGCAGTATCGCTCCTCAGCAGTTCATCCGCCTCCTTGGGGCAGGCCGTGAAGGAGCCATCCTCGCGGCGCATGAAGGTGGTAGGGGCGCAGAAGCGGTCTGCGAGGTACGAGAACACTATCCCCGCCTCCTGCGTCCAGGCCTTCTGCATCCTCGCCTTCCACGTGCGGAGTCTTTCGTCGCGGAGCGCGTCGAACATGCCTCGCTGAGATCCCTCCAGGGCGACAAGGGCCATCTCCATCGTCTCGAGGTCCGGCAGTTGTGAGGTGGTGCCCGCCAGCGCCGCCTCCAGCCCCGGGGGAAGGCCCCCTCCCTTCAGCCGCTTCTTCGCAGCGTCCCAGGCGTGCTCTTCGTTGGGTGTGGGGGGGTATGGCGCAGACTCCAGCAGTCGGTGGCGGCCCTCCAGGATGAGGGTCCGGAGGTTCCCCAACAGCTTGTCCTTCGCCCGGGTGTTCTTGTCGCCCGCTCCTCGGGCGGAGGCGGGGCGGTGTTTGGTGGCCACCCTCGACTGCTGCATGTGGTAGCCCTCCGCCCTGCCCGTGTACGCCGCTTCCTGCCTTCCGAGTTGGCCCACGTGGACACGCTTCAGGAAGTTCTCGCTGCAGGCTGAGGCCCGGCGGAGGAGTTGCGCTCCTGTTGCACCCTTTTTCGTTTTCTCTGCGGTTAGCACATCCAGCAGCACCTCTCTGGCGGCAGCGCCCCCGAGCGTGGGCTTGCACTTAGGAAAGGGGGCGGGGAGGATGCAGATTTGCTTCGGTCGGCGGAAGGCGGCGAGGTCGAGGTCGACGAAGAGCGGGCAGTGCGTGGGGATGCCGTATTCGCCCTTTTCTGCCACCTCGACGGAGCGCAAGGCCGGCGCCGCGCAGGGGTTCAGCAGGCAGATGTCCAGTCTGGTGCCTTCCTTCGATGCCCAGCAGGTGTTCCGAACTTCCTGCTGTTTCAGCTCTGCGTATGAGACCGCCGCATCGGTCCAACCACCCACCCGGCACGCCTGGGATAGGACGGCACTGGTCTCCGGGTTGGTGTTGAGGTCCCCCAGCAGCAACACGGGCACCTGCCCCAGGCCGGCTGCGAGGTCCAGCGCCTCCTGCAGGAGGGTCTCCCGCTGCACTCGCACCTCCATCCCAGAGTGACCATAAACGCACAGGATGTGGAGCGCTGTCTTGCCGTTACTGGTTGCGAGCACCACGTGTACCAGGCGGGTACTGTCATGCAGCTTCTTTTCCAGCTTGGTCTTCGGTTGCACCACTTGCGCTACCAGGCCCTCTTTTGCCATGACTGCCACTCCTCCGGGTCGGGTCTGCTCGTAGCCATTGGCCCCCTTGACTTTGGGCATGCCCTTACCCCAGTGCATGGACCAGCCGTGGGCCGCGAAGTAGCTGCTGAGCGTGCCCTTGCTGGGGTCCGGGACACGCGTTTCTTGCAGGGCCACAACGTCTGCCTTCAGGTCCGCCACATCACACAAGTGGGTTGACAGCGACGTGACGTTGGCTGACGCCACCCTGAGTACCCCAGGAGACGCTGGCCGCGGCGCGGGGCGTCGCGGCGGCGGCCTGGGAGCAGGGCCGCGTATCGGGGAGATTGTGGTAGCGGCGGTTGCGGTTGGAGCTACAGGAGGAGGAGTGGGAGTCGCGGTGGGGAGTTTCCATCTGTTTGTCGTGGAGGCTGCTAACTCCCTGGCTAGCGTGAGGGGGATGCGCAGCACGTCGTAGTGGAAGGGCCTCCACGTGAGGCATATCACTTTGTCGCCTGACCCGACGCGCCCCAGGTGCAGCCTATCCGTAGTGCCGAGGACCCACACCTGGGCCCCCAACACCTCAGCCGCTACCCTGAGTGTAGCCCCGTCCCCGTAGACCCCGCTCTGTGCCTGCGCCGCGATGTAGTCGTCGTAGGACGGGGGTGCCCGGGGGTCATCTATATCGGGCGCGTAGGTTGCTCGCCTCTCGGCGTCCTGTCCCAGGGCTTCGACTACAGCTGCTCTGAGAGAGGCCGCCGTCCATCCCGCACATTGCACCGCGAGGCCGGTGTATTGGCAGTTGCCGTCTTTTGACACCGCCTCACGCACTGCCAGCAGTCGTTGCGCCATCTCTGCCAGCCATCGGTCGTCCTGCTCTACTGAGGAGGGGGAGTACTCCTGTCCCCCTCCTCCCCGGAGCCCCCGGGGTTCTCCTGCCCCAGGGGCGTGGCTTCTATGCACTCTCGCTCTATCTAAAGGCCCCGCAGAGGTTACTCCTGTCCCTGCGGGTTTTGGTTCTCTATGGGGGGGTTGTGGGGAGGGTTCGCCGGCGGCGAGAGGGTGCTGCGCCACGGGCGCTCCCCCTATCCCCTGGTCGGCGCCCCCGCCGGGGGAACCGGAAGCCTTAGGGTGTAGGCCGGGTCCCCCCTTGAGGGGGCGCCTCACCCCCTAGTAGGGGGTGTAGCGCTTAGCCCCCCTCCACAGTAGGGGTGCCTTGCCGTTCTTGCCCGCGCCCTTTCCCGCCACTCGGGGTGTGTCGGTGACGTCCTGATCAGCTGCCGCGTCCCCTTGTCCGGCCTCGGCCCCTTTGTTCCCGGGCGCGGGTTGCTGAGGGGGGGGTAGCTGCTCGGACGCCGGGGGCTGCCCTTCGCCTCCGCATCCAGGGTCAGGCTGCTGCTGCTGCGGTGCGGGCACGGGTGTATCCCCGGGCGCAGGGGCGGCTGCGGGCGCTGCGGAGGTGGCGGTGGTGGTGTTGTTGTTGCTATCAGACGCGGGGGGTTCGAGGTCAGCGTTGGCTGTGGGGGCAGGTTGGTCAGCCCCTGCCGGTGGTGGCGCGATTGCCGTTTTGGTCTGGGCCGGCTCCGCTGTTGCCGCCACTGGGGGGGGTGGCGCCGTTGTTGCTGTTGTTGTTGCTGCCGTTGCCGTAGCATGGCGCAGCGCCTCCCTCACCTGCACATCCTCGCGGATGACCTCTTGCAGGGTCGCCGAGGCCCTCTCCCGTTCCCTGGAGGTGTCCCTGCCCTCGCGGTTGCGGGCCCGCCGCGGGGAGCGGCACCGGCTCCTGCGCTGCTCACCTGGCCTCCCCCGGGCGGGCTGGGCATGGTAGTGGTGGTGGAGCTCGGCGAGGTGCGCCCTCGTCTCCTCCGCGACTGCCCGCTGTGATTCAGCGAGCTCGGCGCGCATCCCCTCCAGCTGCCGCCGCCCGTCTGCCACCATTGCCTGCTGGGCGTCATTGCCCACGCGCTGCCTGCCCAGCTCCTCCCGGAGCTCGCCCAGCTGCTGCTCGCTCGCAGCCCGCAGGCCGTCCGCAGTCGCCTGCGCTGTCGCCTGCACGTCGGCGAGGGCGGCTGTCAGGCGCGCGTCCGCCTGGGCTTGGCTGAGGCGCCCCTCCTCGGCGACGGCGGCCAACCGCGACAGCAGCTCCACCCCTTGCTGTTGCTGCTCACCTAGCGCGGCCGTGATGCGGGCGACCTCCGCCTGTCCCGCGCTGCTCACCCGCTTCTGTTCGTCCTTGAAGGACTTGAACTCCTTGCGGAGGCCGCTCATGCCCGTCTGCAGGGACTTCGCCTGGAGCTGGGGCAGTGCCTGCTGCGCCTCCCCCACGCTCCCCTGCAGCCCCAGCATCGCTTCCCGGGCCCCCTGCACCTCCGCGAGCAGGGCGTGGCGGTGCTCCTCGCTCTGGTCGTGGCGGGTGGTGTGCTGCTGCAGCTGCTCCCGCACTGCCCGAAGGCTCGCCTCCAGCGTCGCCGCCCTCCCGCCGAGGGCCTCACCCCTGCGGCGCTCTTCCCCGAGGCCGCTCTCCGCGTCCTTGCGCAGGCCAACAAGCAGGCCGCGCAGCTCCCCGTGCACTCGGGCGTGCTCCACGCCCTGCCCCTCCAGCTGCGCCTTCAGCTCGCGCACAGCCTTCGGTGTGCCAGGCTGGGGGGGAGTCGCGGCGGGACGCTCCTGGAGGTCGTCCAGCTGGCGCTGCTGGGCTGCCAGGCGCTGCAGGAGCTCATCCTGCCGGGCCTGCTGCTCCCCGAGCTGCTGCTGGAGTCGCCGTACCTCGGCGCGCTCCCCCTGCGCGGCTGCCTTCTGCTCCCCAAGCTCCTGTTGAAGTCGCCGCACTTCGGCGCGCTCCCCTTGCGTGGCCGCCTGCTGGTGGCCTTGTTGTGTAGCGAGTTGTTGCTCAAGGCGCTGTCGCTGCTGGTCCTGCTGCCTCTGCTGCTCCTTGAGCAGATCGTGCAGGCGCTGCACCTCCTGCTGCAGCGCGGGTACGCCGTCCTGCGTGGCGCCGGCGCCAGGGTCGGCTGCGGTGGCGGCGGCGGTGGTTGCGGCGGGGTCGTGGCCGAGGGCCACGAGGCGGCGGCCCAGACGCTCCAGGTCCTTCTGGAGCCGCTCCACACGCTGGCGGGCCTGCTGCGCGTGCTGCTGCGCGGCCGCCGCGGCGCCACCCCCGCGTCCGGTCTTCCCCAGGTGCGTCCTGGACTTGGCGGCCCGGCCCGCCTTCGCCGCCGCCTCGCGCTCTTCCCGCACTCTGGCCTGGAGGCCATCGTACCGCCTCTTGAGGCGGTCCAGCTCCTCTCCCTTCTTCCGCTCCTCCGCCTGCCGCCGCTTCTCCTCCTCCAGCAACGCCGTGTCCGTGAGAGCCACGGCCTTGCCGTTCACCTGCACCGACCATGTGGGGGGGGTGCCAGAGGGGGGGGGGCTGTCCGCGATGATGACGGCTACGCCGTCCTTCGGCTCCTCGACATGCGCCTCCCACTGGAGGTGGCGGAGGATGGCGCGGACATGCGCCGCGCGGTACAGGGGGGGGGAGGGGCCCGAGGGTGTATTCCCGGGGTTCGTTGAAAACGAGGGGGGGCAGGGGGGCGGCCTGTTGGCCACCGGCCTGGGGGCCGGTGTTACCGGAGGAGACCCCGTGGAGGTCGGCCTGTGACATCCTGCCCGTGTATCCCTCTCTCCTCCTGTGTGTGTGTGTGTGGGGCAGGATGGGGGAGTGGGGAGAGGGGACCTCCTTTTCCCCGAGCCAAGAGATGTATTTTTGCTGTTTATCTCCACTCACGCGGGTCCGCTCGGTGGCTTTGCAAGGTAGAAATTACCACGTGGAAGTCAGGTCACCCCGCCCCTCCCCGTCCCCCCCCAACTCACCCCCCTGCTTGCCCTCGCCTGACCCCCAACCTCATCCGTTGCCCTCGGAGGGGGTTGATATCCTCCACCTGGCACCAACACCCACACCCACACCCACACCGCGTTGCCTAAGGTGTTCCCCGCCGCGGGGAAGGAGGGGTGTGGGGGGGGGGGGTAGGCCTGCGGAACAACCATGCTTCGACAGGCGCTGCGGAGCGCTGCCGCTGTGGGCAGCGCCTTTGGGGGGCATGCCGCGAAGCTTGCCGTCCCCCCTGCACAGGGGCGGCAACGGAGGCACATGGCGATTAGCCACCCTGGGCAGGGGAAGAACATCAACTGGGGGTTGGGCTTCAAGGCCAACCCCTTCAGCAACAAGACGGTGACTCGGATCATGGGGCAGTCCAACGCGGGAACCCACATTCCGTTGGGTCGCATGGGTGCTCATACTAAGGGGAACTACAATTTCAAAAACGCCGCAGATCGCCCTTACGTGCGGCATAGCTTGGACAAATATAAGCGTATGCTGGGACAGCCTGCGCAGAAGGTATGCTGATGAAACAGAGAAATTTGCAGTTTGCGCTGTTGGAAGGGAAAGGTTGGCGTCGTGTCTTTTGGCGCCCTCACACGTTTCTTATTTTTTGCTTTTTTTTTTGCAGGCGATTATCTCCAAGCTCCAAATCCGGAAGCCGCGTCGTCCCAACTCCGGTAAGGTTCTCTGCTGCATTGCGATGATCCGCAAACCCTCCATCCGGACAGGCGAGCCTGTTGCGACAAAGGTATGCACGGGGGTAACGAAACGGGGAGGAGGGGGGTGGGGGGGGGGGTGCTTGCGGGGTGTTATCCCCCCCCCCCCCCGACACCCACCCTACCCTACCCCTTGTGATCTCTTGAACCTTACACCTCAACGGCCGTCACATCCACCTCCCTGTCACCACCTCACCCCTCTTCGACAGGTGCGTGCGTGGATTGGGAACAAGGGGGCGCCCCTCCGTGAGTACTCCGTGATTGAGCTTGGGCGGAAGCACAAGCGTGGTGTGCAAGTGAAGTACACGGCGCGCTGGGCGAAGTACGACTTCCCTGCGCTCAAGACCACAATAAAAAAGAGAAAACAGTACGGTGGGCAGCTGGGGTACTAGTCGTCGAGCCACACTAGCCGTCTAGCCGTCCCTCATCTGCACTATCTCCACGCGTCTCACCCCCCTGCAAAAGACTCGGAGGCCCAACAGGCCAGCCGAGCAACACGCAACGGCTGTTTCATCCCACAAGTAGATCGGGATGGACATGGGTCGAGAGGGGGGGTGGTGGCGGACGGTGCAGGGTGTCGGAGTTTCGCAGGGTGCGAAATCCCAAGCCCCCCGCTGCAAGTGGAAGGAACGAACGAACAAAGGCGAAGGTGGTGGGATAGCCGACGGGTGGGACACACCCTCCCCCACCCCACCCAATACAGTATCGCCCGGCACACCCGGCGGCACTGCGATGCAGCACAGGATGGGAACCATTGCATGTCGTGACATCATCCACCGCTCACTGTTTTGAATATGCCGGGGCATACCGCAACACGCTGTCTATCTCATCTTCACACAACCACTGCACCACCCACACCACCCACACCACTGGCAGGCGGGAATCATCGCGGGGCGGGTGGGTGGGGTGTCATCCTAACGCCCCCCACTTTCCACACCGCTATTTGTTGAAGGCAATATGGCCATGGCGGGAAAGCTTGGGAAGCCGGCAATGCCGCTGCTGCTGGGGAAGGCGCCGACGGTGCACCGCACCAGCTACAACCAGACGCCCCTCCCGGGCGCGTTCCGCAAGACGCGGCCTGTCGGCGGGGGCGGGACTTACTCCGACTGCCCCTACCCCTACGTCAAGCTGGCGACAAACCCCCTGCCCTTCACCGTGCTGCCGTGGCGCTGGGTGGTGACCCAGTTCCTGGCTCTTATCGCCGTTGCGGCAATCCCCAGCAAGTTCCTGCTGATGCCGAGAGACGCGTGGACCTTCTGGAGTCTGAACGAGATGTTCCGCAGACGTCGTGAGAGGGCGGAGCGCTTGGTATGCATTGCTTCTCGCACGTCAAAACGAGGGGTGGGGTGGGGTGGGGGGTGGTGGCCTCCACCAAAGAGAATGCTCTCGTGCCTAATCATTGTGTTGCGCCCCAATCCCACTCACTCGCTCAGGAAATGGACTGCCTTGGGATCGACGAGGATGATGTCGACCCGAAGCTTGTCGATGAGATGGACCGTCTGTACACCAAGGGCCGCAGCAACACCATGTTTGGGTGAAGTGTGCCGGAGGAGTGTGTGTGTGTGTGTCGTAAAAACATCCGGGTCTGTTCTGTGTTGGTTTCGAACCGATATTGGGGCGAGGGGCGGGGAGGGGATATCTTCGGGACGCGTGTATCCGGGGCGGTGCCAGGGAGGCGGCCTGTATCCAATTAATTGCGACAGCCTGCCCCCACCCACCGTGTGTTCCGTCCCCGATGCAAACAGGGCTGGCCCTGCAAAAAACCTCTGCGAATTTTGCGACACGGGGATAGCGTTTCCCGTCCCTATAGTTTATGTTTTCGCCAGAGACATTACAACCACGGTCAGGGCCTTCGTGTGGTGTGGAGGTTCTGGACACATGGGGTGTGGGGTGGGGTTGGGTGGTGAGGGTGTTCGCGGTGCTTTTGCAGAAAGAAGTGGATCTGCGTCACGGGGCACGTCAGAGCTCTACCCACGTTTTGTTAGAAAAAAAACGCTTGTGAAGGGGTTCGGGCACAGCAATGCACTAGTGCCAGCTTCGACGGGCACCTTCCTCTGAAGAAAACCCGAACTGCAAACCTGTGATCAACGAGTGCCGTCCTGACAGTGCCGTCGACACAGCGGAAAAGTAGCTGAGCTGCGCCCCTCACTTTTTATTTGCTGGATCTTTGCGGCACCCCACTCCGCACCGCTTCATCACATTGGGATGAGGGAGGTCGTGGTGTACACAAAGAGCGGTGGTGGTTGTGGTGGGAGCCTCTGCACCTTTTTTCCAACAACACGAGCACCCGCAGGCCCGGTCTTCTTCTGGGGTCGCCTCCCCACCCCCCCACCTCTTGATGCAGCCCTGTGAGAAGGAAAATATGCCGGTTCAGTCAACTGGATGATTCCTGCTTCTTTGAAATGCATAATGGGTGTGACTCCCAAGAGACAATGTGTGGGTGTGGTGGGGCATCGCAAGGTCTGATGGGCGGGTCAAAAATAATCCGATTGGGCGAAATGGTATTTTGTCGATGTTGGAGGGAGAAGGGGGGGGGGGTGGAGTGGGGTGTTTTGCGAGAGAGGGGTCGGGGTTGGTGTGTTTGTTTATTTTTGCCTGATCCGCCAGCGGAAACACACACCAGTTATAAAAAATCAGCGTGCCAAATGCGGGGCGTATCTCTCTTCTATTCCGCCGCCCACACCATTCCGCACGCGCTACGGGGCGTCGGGAAGAAACACCCCCCCTGACCCCCCCTGTCACCAGCCCCCCCCTCCCCCCCACGCGCGTTCGAAGATAGTTTTCAAAATCGTGCACGGCCTGACCCACCCCCCCCAACCCTCCACCACCCCACCCCCACCCCCACCCACCCATCCCGTTTTCCATCTCTCGCATCTGCTCTAGAATTGCAGAATTGCCATACCCGGCAGTATTTCCCTGTTTGCCCAGCTCAACTCAACACAACTCAGCCCAGCTCCACAGTGCAGAGGATGGACCGCTACCAGCCTGTGCAAGGGGGCTCCCTTGGGAAGGGATCCTACGGCGAGGTCTACCTGGCACGCCACAAGACCACCGGCGAGATCGTCGCTGTGAAGAGCCTCAAATCCGGCGTCTCCACCTGGGAGAAGGCCTCTCGCCTCCCCGAGGTGCGAGCCCTGCTGCACCTCAGCCACCCCCACATCGTGCGCCTCCGTGAGGCTGTGTGTGAGGGCGGCAGGCTCTCGCTCATCTTCGAACACATGGAGCGCTCCCTCCTGGGCTTCATACAGGACTGCGGCAAAACACCTCCTCAGGCGAGCCTCGTCCGCTCCGTGATGTCTCAGGTCTACGGAGGGATTGCCCACATGCACTCCATGGGTGTCTTCCACCGTGATTTGAAACCGGAGAACATCCTCCTCCGCAACCACGACTCTGTCAAGATCGCGGATCTCGGGTCGGCGAAGCCGATCAGATCGCAGACGCCCTTCACAGAATACATCGCGACCAGATGGTACCGTGCGCCCGAGCTGCTCCTGAGGTCGAGGCGTTACTCATGGCAGGTTGATGTGTGGGCAGCGGTGCTGATATATGTGGAGGTGGGTTCGTTGATCCCCCTCTTCCCCGCCGACACCGATGCAGACGTGCTGCACAGGGTGTCCCGGCTGTTGGGCCCGCCCCCGCGGACCTGGGAGGACGGCGCGGTGCTGGCGGTGCAGCGCGGGGTGGCCTTCCCACAGCAGGCGCCCACAGAGTCCGACCCGCGCCACGCAGCCCTGTTCCGCTCCCTCGGAGAGAGCGGGGGGCTGCGCCCTGTGATGGCCTCCCTCGAGTGGGACCCTTCCAAACGCCCCCAGGCGGCAGACATGCTCCTCTCCCCTTTGTTTGTGCCAGACACAGCGTCTCCATAGGGGGTGGTGGGGTGGGTGGGTGGGTGGTGTTGGTCTGTCGGCCGCCCCCCTTCTGTGTGGCGGCCCTTCTCATTCTCATCAGGGGCTGTTCTCTTAGGGTGCCCTGGTGTATATATCTCACACGGACAGAGATGCGCCTGTCTCTTTGGGTTTGTCTTGCCCTTTTTCGCTTTTTCCCTTTCTTTTTCTGCCTCGCCAGATGTTGTGGGATGGGTGGGGAGGAGAGGGGGCAGCGGTGAGCCCGCCCCTCCATCTCATTCCTACGATGCAATCGATATGTGGCTCCGATGCCCGAGGGTGCCGTCTTCCCGCCTGAGTGTCGATCCATACATTGTCTTGTCGTTGTCTTGCAGAAGTGGGGTGGGGTGTGTGATTCAGGCAATGTACACAAACTGTACCTTTCACGCATATTAACAGTCCACCATCCCCCCTCTGCTGCAGGGCTTTCTACACAGGCAGTGTACGGTGTAACTTTGACACTGCCGCCCCACTGCGCCCACTAGGCAGCTGCCTGCTTGTGGGTGCAATGCCGAGCCCGAATCAGGTCCGCGAGTCATATGCCATCATGAAGGAGAGGAGTGGCGAGGTGACGTGGGACGACATGATGGGCCTGCTGCAGAAGCTGGCAGGCGAGAAGCGCGTGACGAAGGAGCAGCTGACGGAGTGGTGGGACGGGGAGGAGATCGACCTGGAGAAGTTTGAGTACATCCTGGAGGAGGCGCGCGTGCAGTGCGTGCAGGGCACACCCGACCAGCAGGCGGAGAAGCTCCGCCGCTACTTCATCACCGAGATCTTCACCATCCTCGACACCAATAAAGACGGAAAGGTCTCTAAGGCAGAGCTGGTGGCTCTCATGCCAGATGTCAGCCAGACCCTGCGCCCCATCACAGAGGCGGACGTCTCCAGGTGGATATCTGAGTTTGGTTACAAAGCCCTGATGACACCCTCGCAGTTTGTGGATATCTTTGAGGACGGCATCTTTGAGGACAGAGCTGACATTCCCCTCCCTCTCTTCGTGAGGGCAGCCCGTGCACAGCAGGAGGCGAGGCAGGCAACGAAGGCACGCGCCGTGAAGCTAATGGATAGGGTGCGCGCCATCTCCACAAAGAAGGACAAGGCGCATGACAAGGCAAAGGTTGTCGCATCCTCCACCTCCCCCCGGACCCCTGCGAATGTCGCGCCGTCGTCGCCTTTCACCCTGACGAGGTCCAACGTCAGCTTTGGTTCGCCGCACCCGCATGACGCTGGCTCGCCGACAGACCTCTATGCGACAGAGAGTGACCCTGCAAGCCCTGCCCCTTCAGGCAAGAGGCGTGGCATGTTCTCGCTTGGGAAGAAGCCTCATCCTGCAGAGCGTGACGACGCGCGGCACGAGCGTGAGGTGAACACTCGGCTCTCGTTGGAGCTGCAGGCGAAGGAGAAGGAGCTGGCCCGGCTGCATGATGTGGTGGCGGAGAGGGAAAGGGAAATCCTGCATCAGAAGCAGAAGCAGTCGTCGCCGACTACCCCGATGTCAGCAGAGGATCAGCTGCATGTGCTGCATAAGCTGGAGGAGGCGGATGCGCAGCAGGACCGGCTCGTCGATGCGTTGGATAAGATGCGGGATGACATGTCGGATCTCGAGGAGATGAATAAAACGATCGGGGATGAGAATGCGAGGCTCAAGATGCAGTTCAGCACCTTCATGCGGGAGCACAGCGACTGCAGCGAGAAGATTGCGGTGCTGCAGAAGCAGCTGCAGGCGGAGAGGGATAAAAACCGCGATCTGACAGCGATCCGAAAGAAGGAAGCTGGGGAGGATATCAAGAGAAAGGCCGACTTCAGCAAGGTGAAGACGGAGCTGAAGCTGACGACGGAGGAGCTCACGGAGGCGAAGGATCTGATCGAGAAGTACGAAATGGAGATTGCGATGTTTAGGCTCAACTCCTCAGATGCGGCGGCGGCGTCCCGCCGCCCGTCGTCGCAGTGGGATTCGGAGGACTCCGAGGGGGAGGGGAGCCACGTCGTTTTTCTCAACCCTCCGAGGCAGAAGGCAAACTCTGCGGCGGTGCACGCCACGCTGTTCACAGATCCGGAGCCGATTTACTACGAATTTCCATCGCAGACCCGACCAACGCAGCTCCTCTTTGAGGTGATGCTGACAGACGACCGGACGACGGAGTACATTGCCTGCCGGGATGCCGCTAAAAAGCGTTCTCTCTCCCTCGTCATCGAGAGGGGTTATGTGAATGTGCCGCTTTGCGAGCCGTACCGCCTCGTGCTGAATGAGTGGCACATCGTCTCAGTGACGTTCCACTGGCCCCGCCACCACTACTCACTTTTCATTGGGAGCGACAAGCTCTGTGCGGAGCACGCTTTTCGCGATGCCTCGGCAGCAGGGGTGAATTCGTTCGACGCCTACCCTAGAAACGACACTTCAATCGTCTATGCGAATATTAGATTTGTTGATTGCTGAAGGGGGGGGGGAGGGAGGGGGGGGGGGGGCGAAGTGGGGTGATGCACGTCGTGTTACGATTTTGGAGGCGAATTCTCATAGTTTGTACTAGCCGCTGTTCTTTTTTTGCGTGGCGATGATATGTGTTAGAGTGTTTGGGAGGGAGAGGGGGGGAGGGTGTTCCGGCGAAAGAAGTGGTTCAAATCAAAGACACACCCGCCTTCGCCCTTAGTACAACGTAGTATGGGCGTCTCATCGCACCGCGTGTCGGAATATTCATCTCCCGGCATGGCTGAGCGAAGTGAGACTGCAGTTAAGATATTTCTTTCGCTCCTAGTGCCTCCTCCCCACATGTGTGGATAGCAGAGTCCTTCCACCACGAGGCATGTATTTGTTTCTACCAGAATGCCTCCACCCAAAGTAGTTCAGAAAGAGAAGAACACATAGACCGGCTGCTGCATCGCCTTGCCCCACACCCTACCCCACGTACAATTTGAGGGAATGCAATCTATTGGGGGCATGCGCCAGGTCCGAGGAGACACCACAACCACAACCACCCACCAGGCATACCATACCCGCACACCCAAAACCGCAACCCATTTGAGAAGAATGGCCATGATGCGTCTTGCCCTCCTGGCGGCGGCTGCCTCGACGGCGTCTGGAGCCACCGCCTGCTGCATGGCGTTCCCCTCGTGCCCCAGCGGGTACGAGCAGGTGTCGCTGTACAAGTGCTCGCTGCTGGACTTCTTCTCCCGGACGTGCACGACGGAGACGCTGTGCTGCTCCACCATCGTGTGCAAGAAGAAGGCCAAGGAGACGTGCAGGTCAAACGACGACTGCGACGCAGGGTTTGCGTGCCGCTTCGACCAGGAGCAGGACCCCGTGTCGGGCAACGTGAAGTGCCTGGACACGAGGTCGTGCGTGCCGCGTGTGAACGAGGGGGAGCGCTGCAACGGGTTCACCCTGCCGTGCATGACGCAGACGTGCCAGGAGGGTCTGCAGTGCGAGTGCGTGGAGGCGACGTGCGACGTTCCCGGGTACTGCAGGAAGCCGAAGAACACGCCTGCGCCTGCGAGCAACGCGTGCGGGAAGGATCTGCCCGAGTGCGCTGCTGGCTTCGCGTGCCGTTTCGACCAGGAGGTGGTGAACGGGAACCTGAAGTGTCTGAACACGATGTCGTGCGTGCCGCGTGTGGGTGAGGGCATGCGCTGCAACGGGTTCGTCCTGCCGTGCACGACGCAGAAGTGCGAGGAGGGTCTGCAGTGCGAGTGCGTGGAGGCGACGTGCGACATCCCCGGGTACTGCAGGAAGCCGAAGACCAACGCGCCTGCGCCTGCGAGCAACGCGTGCGGGAAGGATCTGCCCGAGTGCGCCACTGGCCTCGCGTGCCGTTTCAACCAGGAGGTGGTGAACGGGAACGTGAAGTGCCTGAACACGATGTCGTGCGTGCCGCGTGTGGGTGAGGGCGAGGGCTGCAACGGCTTCACCCTGCCGTGCATGACGCGGACGTGCCTCGAGGGCCTGACGTGCAAGTGCGTGGAGGCGACGTGCGACGCCCCCGGGGTGTGCACGAAGACGCTCTGAGGGCGCCCGCCAGCGGGCTAGCGTTTTCTGCTGCCTCTGATCTTTTCTATGTTCTGCCCCCATCCCAAACAAACCACATGACCCCTTTGCATCATTCCTTTATCCTTTTATCCCTCTTTTGGTGTAGGTGCCCACACACAACAGGTGCTGCGCCTCCGAACGGCAGAAGCGGGACGCCACGGTACGGCCACACAGGCCGCATCGGCGTCACCGCACCGCCCCCGCCTCGGGTATCGGCGGCAGCAGATGATTTCCCTGTTTGTTGTGTGTGTGCGTACGCCTCCTTTCCGTGCGGCTCTATGTTGCGCGCTTTGTTGCCGACATAGCAATGCATGGTTGCTGTTTCTTTTCCTTTGTGCTGATGTGTTGCGTGGGTAACCAAAGTTACCTCATGATCGAAATCGCAGAAACCCGCAGCGTTCCACTCCTCACCGATCGGAACAGTTGAGAAGGCGACAACGTGCCCTTTGGACCGGAAGAAGTTCTACAGAACCAAGATGTGCCCCAGCCCCCACCCCCGCTCTCCACAGACTGCATACTTGAGTGAGGATACTTCACTACCGCCCCCCGCTCTCCCACCCTCTCGCGCGGTTTCCTCGTGCCAGTCCTGGGTTTGACCCGGTCGAAAGCCTGTCGCATGTCCTGAAACCCGCCTGTGCTGGGTGGTGCTGCCGGCAGTGTCGTCCTCCGTCAGCTGGACGAGGCACGCTTTGAGCCTCCAATACCTTACAGGTCAGCGCTGGTGAGGTTCATGATGCTGAGGAAGACTGCCTGCGCTCGTGCGCTGAGGTTTAGGCCACACACTATCCTCTATCTATATAGCTCCGCTTGGTCAGTGCTCTGCTGTGCACGTAGACTGCGTGGAATTTGGGCCGACCCCCCACCACCGCCACCACCCCACCCCACCCTCCAGACACTACACGCGGGCTTGCCCCACACCCCGCCCCCCCCCCCCCCTCTCACCTCTCACCCAGAAGAAGGTGCTGGGAGACTTACTTTTCTATTCACTCTCGACGATCAAACCCCCCCTTTCACCTCTCACCCAGAGGACGCCGCCCTCTGCCCTCTGCCCCCTGCCTCTGTGTGCGGTTCCCCCCCCCCCCCCTCCCCTCCCCTGCAGCCTTGCCACTTCTCCCTCCACCTGCACCCCCCCCTGATGGGCCCACCCCCGAGCGATGCCTCCGGGCACATCAAGAGGCTTGAGAGCGCGATTGAAACCGCAGAGTCTGCACTGCAGAGCCCACCCCTCTCCGACGCGCCGCACCGCCGAGAGGCCCATATCTCACGGCTCGAGGCTGCGAAGGCCGCATGCGAGTCGGCGGTAGGGGTGGCTAAGGCAGCCCTGTCGGGTCCACACCCCACCACCTCCTCCTCCACAACGTCCCTCTCCCGCGCGAAGGCGGCATATAGGAAGGCAGCACCAGCCTCCAACCGGCGAGACGGGGAAACCCGTGACAAGCTCAAACTGCTGCTCCCCAAAGCAAGCTCTCTGGGGAGGTCGTGCGGTGCGATGCAGGCGCTTCTCACAGACATGCAGGACAGGTCTCACGCCGTGCAGCGGGGCCTTGGAAAGGAGGGGCGGCACAGCAGCAGCCAGGTTGCAGCGCTGCGCGGCGCCGCCACGTCTCTCCTGGAGGGTCTTGTGGCATCCGCGGCGAAGCTGGAGGAGGTCATTCCCTCCTCCACCTCCACCCCCCCCTCCGCAGCAGAGGCTCTGAGGTTTACCACCCCGCTCCTCCAGAGGCTCTCTGATGAGTCTCGCTACGCCGCTACCCTGCAGGGCTCCGCAGACGCGCTGCTCACTACCTCCGAACCCCTCGACACAGCGGAGTTGGTGCGTTCCGCAGGTGCCGCTCTGCGGGGCCCGGCAAAGGCAGCGGCAGGCCCAGCCCTTGATAGCCCGCTGTGGTGTCCACAGGACTCTGAGGGAGTGTGGGCTGCGATGGACTGCATGCGGCGTGCCACGCAGGCTGCAGCCTGCGCCACGCTGGAGACGGTGGTGTCGGAGCTGATCCGTCGTGGTGGTGCCTCGGCAGCGCCGCAGCAGGGGTCTGGAGGGGGCAGCCCCAACGCATGCCTTGCCGCGGCTCGCGCCGCGCTCTCCGCGATCCCCGCAGAGCTGCCGGAGGGTGGTGGTGGTGGTGGTGGCGACAACCCCATCAGCCGCCTCCAAAGCGAGACCCTCCCCAAGCTTGAGGCGCAGCTCCGCGAGGCGTCCCTCCGCAAGGTGAAGCTCCACTTCGGAGATGAGATCCGTGTCACCACCGTGCCCCACGACGCCCCCTTTGCAGAGGCGTCTGCCGCGCTGTTCGGATTTCTCGGGATGTCAGGCGGGGATGCGGGGCGCGCCTCCATTCGTTACAAAGATGCGACAGGCGACTACATCACGGTGAAGACCACCAGCGAGTGGCGCGAATGCTGGGAACACTTCGAGGAGGTGGTGCGGCGGCGGCGCGGGGGTGGCGGCGACGCTGCTGCAGAGGACGCCCGGCTCAACCTCTACGTCAGCCTCCCGAGAGTTGTGGCGGCGGCGGCGGCGGGGGTGGGGGCGGGGCAGAAGCTCCGCCCGGCGAAGGCAGGCGCTGCCGCGCCCGCATTCACAATCCCATCACACCCGTCTGCCGCACCGGAGGATGCTGTGGTTGGGTTGCAAGGGGAGGTTCCTGCTGCACCTGCTGCTGCCGATGTGCCCTCCGCCCTGCGGCACAACATGGAGGTGCGCAACAGGTGGCTCGATGAGGCCGACCCATTCATGTCGCTGCGGAGCGTAGCATCGGAGGCGACGGTGGTGCCCTCTCACGGAGGGGCGGATGGGGTGTTCGGTGCCCTCGGGGCCCGGAGGCGGGGGGATCCAAAGCGGGTCCCGTCGTCCCATGCGCGCCCGAGGGGGACGCCCACTCTGGCCAAGCGGTCTCCGGGTGTGCATCCGAAGGTAAAGCCGCTGCTGGGTGCAGACCTCGAGACGACCAGCCGCCCGCTTGTCATGCATGGGAATGGCCTGGCAGCCCGGTAGCACAGTGCTTCCGCATTGTGTGGTTGGTCTGCCGAGAGGGGGAGAAGGGTGGGGATGAGGGGTTTTTTAGCATGTGCCCAGACAGGAGTACTGCTCTGTCCCCCGCTTTGTTTTTCTTGCCCTGTCTGTCTGCAGGGCGGGGTTGTGGTGTAGCGTGGTGTAGTGTGGTGTGGTTTTGGTGTCCCAATGCAACAACCCGCAATATTCCTGGAGGGTTTCTTTCTGGCTGCCTCTTTTTCTCCCCTTCGCTCTGGCACCCCCATCACCCGCACATTGCCCACGCATTGTCTTGCGTATATTTCCACAGATCCCAAAGGCTTGCAGCAGGTAGAGAGTGATTTCGCCTACCCGTGACCCCCCACCGCCCCTCCCCCCCGACCCCAGGCGCTCGTCGCGTTGATTTTTGAACGATTGAACGATTTTTTTGCCAAAACATTAGCCGCTCTTGACATCGCCACTCCTCACCACCCCCTCCCTCCCCCTGCAGGACACACACACCGCACCGCCACAGCAGGGACAACACAGCATGGGTATACGCCGCGTCCGGAAGCGGTCTGTCAAGGTGAAACACGATGGGGCGCAGAAGGTGCGCGCATCCGGGGAAGAGGGGGCTGACCTCGGGTCTGTCGCGGACCTGATCCAGGAGCAGGCCGCTGCTGCCGCTGCCTCCGAGCCTGAGCGCCTCCTTGTGTGCGACGGGGAGGACGGGCTGTATGCGGCACTGCGTAGCGGGGCGCTCCCCGTGGTGGACCTGGAAGGTGTCATTGCTGCCTGCGAGGCGGCAGACGCGGAGGTGCGCAGCGAAGGCTCCCAGCTCGAAACCTTCACCATACACGGCGCGGCGCTTGCGCAGGAGCGGGCCCGCCGCCAGAGCAGGCGGGCCAACGGCAACGCCGCGGCAGCAGCAGCCACGCCTGCCGTCGACACCAAGTCGGCAGCCAGCAGCGATGCGGAGTCGAACGACACCTTCGAGCCTGAAGAGGAGGAGGACGAGGAGGCGGGCCCGGAGGGCGAGGAGGGTGCGGCAGGTGAGGAGCAGGTCGACGTGTCGTCCGACGAGGGCACCAGCCAGGAGGAGGAGGCTGGCGACGATGTGAGGGTCATCCCGGCAGGCACGCCCGGCAACACGGCAGCACGGGCAGGCCTCGACTCCGACAGCGACTCCTCCGACGACGCCGAACAGGCGCAGGGGTGCGGCGATGCCGCCGCTGCCGCGCAGCCCTCCCTGTGCGGCATCCCGACGTCCAGCTTCTACCTCCCCCCCGACCCGTCGCGGCAGCCCAACATGGTGCTGCTGTTCATCGGCGCAGACGACGTCTTCGCACCCCGCGGCCTGAACCTGCGCATCTGCCCCACACACAACGCGGTGGGCCTCAACGGGGGCACCCTGCGCCTGGGCGAGTGGGGCACGCTGTGGGGGGGTGAGGGTGAGGTGCACCCAGTGGTGCACGTCGCCGCGGCGGCGGCTGTCGCTGCCGATGCGGCACCCTCAACCTTCAGGGCTGCCAACTCCAACGCCCTCCTTCAGCCCCCGCCTGCGCGGGAGGAGTTCCGCTGGGCCCTGAAGCGTTCTGAGGACATCGCACGCGCCCTGCGCCACGAGGGCCGCGTCGGGTCCTGCCTCCTCGTGGTGGCGGCAAACCGCTCCCCCCTCCTGGAGTACATCCACTCCTCACACCCGACATCCCGCCCGCAGGTCCTCGGGCCCATCATGAAGCGCCTGCAGCACGTCTCCGACACCGACGCCCCGATGCCCAATGCGGTGAACGTGCCAGCCGGCGCGGTGGGGCGTGTGCTGAAGCGGGTGGATGAATGCCTCTCCGATGGCATCGCCCCGAGGATCGCCGTCGTGGGTGCGGCAAACCGGGGGAAGAGCACCCTCTGCAAATACCTGGCGAACACGCTGCTGTCCCACACCTCCGGGAAGCCGCAGCAGCAGCAGCTGGGCGGCTCCGTCGTCCTCCTCGACACCGACCTGGGCCAGCCGGAGTTCACGCCACCGGGCACCCTCTCCTTGGTCGTCATCACAGGCGTGCTACTCGGCCCCTCCTACACCCACGCGGCAGAGCTCCCCGACCAGGGTGCCACCGGGTTCAAGGTGGAGAAGAGCCTCTTCTTGGGTGCCACCTCCTGCCAGAACGACCCCTTCGGGTACTGCACGGCGGTGTCGCAGCTGCTGGAGTGCTACGCGGGGGACGAGCGCCTCCGGCGGATGCCGCTGGTTGTCAACACGCATGGGTGGGTGACAGGGCTGGGGCTCCGCTGCCTGTCGGAGGTGTTGCAGCGCGCCGCGCCGCACTGCATCTGCAACACCGGGGGTGTCGGGAACCAGACAGCCTCCGACGGGGGCAAGGAGGACACCCAGGACAGCAGGGTGATGCGGCTGCTCAGCGGCGACAGCGGCATCTCGCAGACGTATCTCAGCTACTACGACCACCACCGCACGGCGAAGGACTGTGATGATGTCTGCGGGTCGTTCCCCCTCCGCACGCCAGGGAAGTGTGATGTGATCACCGTGGTGCGGCGGTCGGACCCAGCCAGCCCTGCCCCAGCGAAGGGGTGGTGGGCCCGCCAGGCTGCCCTGTCGGTTGCGCTCTGCGGGCAGACCTTCAATAAATACTGCAGGGCGATGTCGACATACGGCTCTGATGCAGGGCATGCGATGATCCGCAGCTACTTCGCAGCCTTCCGGCCCTACGTGGTGCCGTGGGGTGCGGTGTGCGTGCACCTGCGGGGTGTGGAGTGGGAGGGTGGTGTCGCTGCCACCGACACCTGCCCCCTGTCCTGCGTTGCGGTGAAGCTGGAGAGGTCGATCGTCGGGCTGTACGCAGACCCGGCGGTGGCTGACGCGCCGAGGGCGGCGGGTGACGCTGCAGGCCACCCGATCCGCATCGCAGGGGCGCCGTCCCTCGCAGCTGAGCTGGTCGGGTTTGGGATGGTGCCCGCCACCTCAGGCACGGCTGTGTACCTCATCACCACAGTCGACCCTGTTGCCCTCTCCAGAGTCAACCTAATTGTCGGCACTTTCGAAGCCCCGCAGACGTGGTTCGCAGGTGCGCAGTCCTCAGGCAACGCTGCCCGTGGAAGGGTCGCTCTCAGCGAACGGCAGGGTCCTTCCGAAAAGCGCCAGCGGTTGATTTGAGGGTTGTGCGATGGAGGGAGGGTGGGTGTGTTGTTGTTGTTTGGGGGGTCATGTTTGAGCAGTGACGCGCAGCCGGCCTAGTTAGCATCAAGGAGTTGTGAGGAGGGGGGTGGGGGGTGGGAGGGGGGGTTTTTTTAGGCGTGTTTCTTAGGCAGCCGATCGCGGGTTTGCGGACAAAAGGTTTGCCTCCCCCCCTCTTGTCATCCATTTTTGTCTGCGTGGGGGTGGCGCGTTTTTGTGACACGCTCTGAACACCATCAACACCAACGAAAAGTGAATCATCGGCGGGCCTCCGCCGAGACTTCCACCATATGTCGCAGTCGCTGCTGCCGCTTTTTTTTTTTGCAGCATGGCACCCTCCACCCCCCTACCCCCTCCTACAAGTCAGGTCCGCCCAAGTCAGCCCCTCCCCTCGGCGATTCACACAAAATTCAACGTAGATTCAACCGGGCCGTTGAGGCTAAGCGGGAGAGGGGGGGGGCAGTTCAAGTTTTTGGTTTGTTTTGCTTGGCCGATCAGAACGAAGCGGAAAAACGGTGCATCCATCCCCCCGCCCCCCACCCCCTCTCTCTCTCCTCCTCTTTTGAACAAAGAGGAAGACGTGCACAACCCGTCACTCCTCCTAGACGCGGGACGGGAGATGTACACCATCAGCGCAGAGGCTGTTTGGTTCGGGCATTGGTGCCAACCGACAGCCCTCTTTGCGGGAGCCGATCACCCCCTCATTCACACCCGCTATTAAATTTTTGCTCGCATGATTCTTGCCGCTTCGCCACAGCTCTGGGCTGTCGCCCAGAGTGTTGAGCGGCTTCGGGTTTCTTTTTTCAGCTATCCAAACAACCCCTTCCATGGCGAGGCAAACGGAGAGAGGGAGGCATCCATCGGATGAAACGTTTGCATCTCCCCTGTTATTCCACCCCGGTGTGCAGAAAAAGGGTGACGTGACCCCGTGGCTTGGGCACACAAAACTCATGCAGCTTGACACCCCACCCACTCCCACCCCCATCCGCACCCCCCGCTCCCACCTCGATGCAAGCAACCAAACTGAAAACCACATGGGGGTGGGGGATTGATATTTTTTCGTTCTGTGCTCACCGCAAACCAATATACTCCACCCCCCGCCGCACCCCGCCCCCACCGCGATGGAACAGGCATCCCCACCCTCCCCGAGGCTGCGTTGAATGGGGCTGGTTTGATGCCAGCCAGATGCAGGGGCGGGTTCAGATCCGCTTCGGGTTGATCCACGGCGTGCACCCTGTGGACCTGGTGGCACCGCAGCAGGCGGGCTCCGCGTGGCTCCGGGCTGGGCTGGCTGTGGTGTCGGAGTGCCTGCAGTTCCTCCCTGCAGATGATGCCGTCTCCATCACGCGGGTCTGCCGCCCGCTCAACGCGCTCATCGCGCAGGACGCGACACTCTCCCGGCTCCGCCGCAGCGTGCTGGACTCCACGGTGATACCCTACCGCACCCTCTGCGGCAAGACCCTCGCTGTCACCCTCAACCCCATCACCTCCTCCCTCGCCGACGTCAAATCGGCAGTCTCCCCCGCGGTCCGCATCCCCGCATCACGCCTCAAGGTGTTGGACACCTCTGGAACAGCCGTGCTCCCCCCCTCCATGCCCGTGAGGGACGCCCTGAAGCAGGCCACAGGCGGGTTCGTCATAGCGTGGGATCGGCCTGCACAGCTGCAGGGGTCGGACCTATCGGTGTGTGTCTTCTGAAGGCCAAGCCTGGTTCTGCAAGGGGAGGGGAGGATTCGGGGCGCTGAGGGGCGAGAGGGGGGGGGTGTGTGTGTGTTTGCAGTAGGCCCCCAGAGGTTCCGACACCGTGTTGAGGGAGGGGAAAGCTCTTCTGGAAGAAATGGGGGAGTGGGTGATGCTGTTATTCACCGAATTCGGGTGGGTGGGAGGGAGTTGTGGGCATTGTGGTGGTGGTGGTGCAATGCCTGACGAGGGTGTGTGCTGGATCCAACCCGGGGAGAGGCGGGTGTGTGTACACCATGCATCGGAGCACGGTAGGCACGTCGTTGCTTTTTCAAGCAACGGCGGTTTTCAAACGCGCGCAGGGCCTCCTTTGCGTCTCAACCCAATGCACCGCCTCCGCCGCCGCCCTTCCCCCGCCACCCCTCCACATCCAACTTCCCCACGCATTCTGAATCGATTTGACGGGGGTTTTATCAGGGAGACTTCTGATGCGGACACCCACACACCCAACCTCTTTTCGTGCAGAAAACCTTACACGCTTTTTGGGGCGGGTGGGGTCGGAAGTGACACAATGTCGAAGGAGGCCGATATACAGATCGGCACCCGAGCGGTGTGCCGAGGGGGGTTGTGCACTGTGAAGTACCATGGCCCGCTCCACCACGCCGTGGGCCTGTGGGTGGGTGTCGAGTTCGACGAGCCATCTGCAGGGCGGAATAACGGCACAACAGGCGGCAAGCGCTACTTCGAGGGGAAGGACAACCACTGCCTCTTCGTGAGGCCGGGCAACCTCTCCGTCGCCACCTCTGCGGGGTATAAGAGCGCTTTCAGCCAGATGATTGTGTTCGATGCTGCGAACGAAGGGGAGTTTCTCAAAAGCAACGAGGTGGCGACAACCACGGCGAGCATGCTCGCCTCCAAAGAGCAGCAGAGCGATCTTGTCAAGCCGTCTGCGCCTGCAGGGGATGCTGCGCAGAAGCTCAATTTCACATTTGAAGAAGATGGCTCGCTCAGCCTCGATACGGTGCAAAACCTGGTCCGCCACTACCGCACGGACAAGCCGACGCCTCTCGACTCGTACTATGTGTTGGAGATTTTGGACCGTGCCTCCAAAATACACCAGCAGAAGGTCGCCACAGCGGTGCACCACATCTCCGTGCCGCAGAACGGCAACCTCGTGGTCTGCGGGGACACCCACGGGCAGCTGGAGGACCTGCTGTGGATCTTCTTCAAACACGGGCCCCCTTCCTCGGACAGGCTCTACCTGATGAATGGTGACATTGCCGACCGTGGGGAGTGCGCCCTGGAGATCTTCATGGTGCTGCTGGCCTACAAAATCCACAGGCCCAACTGCGTGTGGATCAACAAAGGCAACCACGAGGACAACCTGATGAACCTCCGTTATGGGTTCAAGCAGGAGGTAAAGGAGAAGTATCCGCGTGACCACCGATTCATCTATGCGGCATTCCAGAAATTCTTCAAGCTGTTGCCGATTGCAACGGTGATCGATAAATCCGTTTTCGTTGTGCACGGTGGCCTCTCCAGGAAGCCTGTGCGGCTCTCCGTGATGGACAGCATCGACCACAGGAAGGACGTGCCCGACGCACCCAAGGGCATGCAGGACATCATCTACTACGACTCTCTTTGGAGCGACCCGCAGCCAGCAAACGGCGTGGCGACAAACGCCCGCGGTGGCGACACCATTGCATGGGGGCCCGACGTGTCGCAGAAGTTTTTGCAGTTGAACCAGCTGTCCCTCATCATCCGGTCCCACCAGGTGCCGGAGGTGATGGACGAGGAAGGCTTCCCACGGGGGTTCTCCTGGCACCACCCCTTCCCCGCAGACTCGAAGGTGAAACAGCTGTGCGAGACGCAGCCAGGGATGTGCCTGACGGTGTTCTCCGCGTCGAACTACTGCGGGCACTCCGCCAACATGGGGGGTGTTATCGTCTTCATCAACGGGACTGACAACTTCGAGATCCTGGAACACTACGCGCAGGACATTGCTTACCTCAACGATGCTGAAAAGGAGACGCTCGACGCCACAGAGCAGGTCAGGTCTATCGCATCGATGGAGCGGCAGTCCCGGGAGAAGATGCTTGCCGCATCGGCAGGTCTCCTCAAATCCCAAGCAATGCAGGAGCTGAAGTCGATGTTCGTCCGCAAGAAGCACGAGCTCTTTGAATGGTTCTGGGCAATCGACCAGGACAAAGACCTCCATCTCCGCCCGGAGCTGTGGCGTGAGGGCTGTGCCTCTGTCCTGACGGAGGACCTCCCGTGGCAGGAGCTGCAGGACACCCTCCAGGTTGTCGACAAGGCCTCGGGCCTGGTGTGCTACACAGCGTTCCTCTCGCGTTTCCAGATCCGGTTCAGCAACAAGCTGGGGCTGCACGCAGGGTTCCGGCGTGCCATCACCGACAGATGCTATGAAATGCTCTTGATGTCCGACCTCTCCATGCGTGAGACGTTTGCCGTGCTCGACAGGAATGACGACGGCTTGATCTGCCTCCGTGAGTTCCAAGAAGTGCTGAGCTCCCTGGGGACGGGCATGACCCGCCCGCAGGTGCAGGCGCTGATGAAGACCATTGTTGCGCACGGCAGCCACCCCGGGGCGGGGGGGAAGCTGAAGATCGAAGACTTCCTCAGCAGGATCCAGCTGAAGTACTCCTCGACACACGCGAAGGTGGCGACCAGCTCGCAGAGCTGGGTGCCGCAGTACCTCGGGAACATCACGAAGGATGCAATCCACCTCATGCAGCAAAGCAAGGATGCCAGCGAGATGGTGCTGCAGAGCAACACGCCGATGGCGCTGCTGACGGAGTTCTTCCACAGCTTCGATCTGAATGCCAACGGGTTCCTGGAGACGGAGGAGTTTATCAGTGCCCTGCGCCGCCTGCCGTGCTGCAAGGACCTGACGAAGGAGAAGCTGACGGAGATCGCAGTGTACTGCGACATGGACAATAACGGCCGCCTGAACTACCTCGAGTTCCTCCACGTCTTCCATGCGGAGGACAAGAGCTCCACAGAGCTTTCGGAGGATATTCTCGAGCATGTGTGCCGTGTCATCCACTTCGAGTTTACAGGGCCCATGAGGCGTGCCCTGTATGGTCTTTCGAAGGAGGACGGATGCGTGTCTCCGGAGCAGTTTTCGGAGGTGCTGAAGACGATCAACAACCTTAACCAGTATGTCGTGCAACGGGAGCACAGGGGAAGGGGGAGGCGGGATGTTTCTTGGTTTCTGTGTGTGTCAAAGTTGTGTTGCCGTTTCAAACAATATACTCCCGTTAAAACCGCACACAGCCCGCCGCCGCTGAGCGATTCGCAGATCCAGTGCCTTGCGGAATCACTGTCGTTGAACTCGGATGGGAAAATTGACTTCGAAGACTTCCTCTCCTCCTTCGAAATTGTCGACGTTGTGTTCGACGAGTTGCTGGGCGAGACCCCCCCAGAGGCCTGATGAACAGCTGGGAGCTGCGCGTGTGCCCCCAGTGGGGACACCGGCATGATTTGGCGAACACAGAGAATTTTGAAAAGCCTGCCACGCAAGGCACCCTCAGGAGATCGGTGGATTCTGCACGGGCGGATGATACCATCGTGTGCGTGTGGTTTCATGAGTAGGTTGCCGGCTCACCCGATGTTTCTCCCACACGCGATGAGGGTTGCCGTGAGGGGTGTGCCTTGCCTTCGAAACCACCAGACACCTGCGCCAGCCACGGCATCTCTCTCTCTCCCCGTTTAAAACGGAACGCCCCCCCTGAAAACACCCTTTGTTGCGTGTTTTATTGTTCATACCAGCGGCCCTGCTGCACCCACTCCACACACCCCTTTCATAATGCGTGCGTTGCCGCTTTTAATGACCGGTATTGCCTTCGTGCAGTTCCCTCAGCGGTGGGTGTCCTTCAGTGTCCTACCGACTAGCGTGGTGCTCACGGGGTGGTGTGGGTGGGGGTGTGCATGAGTCGAGGAAGCATGTGTGGGTGTGACGAGAATCCCCCATCAATAAAAATGGGTTTCCTCCCCGTGTCTTTTGTGTCAAAGAAAATATACCTGTGGTGTGTGTCATTTCTGGCACACCACCGCCCCCCCCCCCCCCCCCCGCCCCCTCCTCTTAGCGGGTTCACTTTTTGAGCAACGAAAATACCCCCCCCCCAAAAAAAAATAGCGCAAAACAAAAAATGCAGAGCTCGCATTGCCCTGATCTCTCAAGCATCTGCTTTTTTTCTGTCTTCGGGGCGCAATAATCGAGTCGTTGCAAAAACAGGATCCGCTGTTTTGTGTGGATGTCACGACAAACCACACGGACACGTCAGCTGATTGAGGGAGCGATATGATTATCACACATACACTGCCCTCCAAAGCAACATATTCCACTCTGGATCTCTCTTTCTCTTCGACGGTTGGGGAGGGGGCCTCAAGAGGCGGGCCCCGAAGGATGCTCGGTTATTGCTTTCACGCTTATTTGCATCTCTCGCTCCAATCCTTCTTTCTGTCGGTCTGACACCCCTGACACCCCCCTGCCTGCGCACAGTGCATGCGAACCCCTATCGCCATGGCCTCCCCGGGGCACTCCGATGCACCGTATCTGCCCTGGCTTGCTCTGTGGTTTATCAACAAGGCAATGCGGCAAAACAATCGGCACTACCACCTGAATCACTATGACTCACAGACGTCAACCAACGCCATGTGAGTGTGTGCTGTGCTGGCCCTTGCAGCGGCAGATACTGGCACGAGTAGCCCGCTCTGGTGGAGGCAGGCGGGTGGTCAGATCAGCGGAAGGGGGTATTTTATGTGTTTTTTTGGCGCGGGAGGTGGAGGTGGGGACCTACGGGGAGAGGGGGGGGGGGGCGGGCGGCGGGGAGAGAGAGAGTGCCGCTCTTCTGAAACAGCTTCGCGGTGTCGTGCGTTTGGCGTGTTTGAGGTACTATAACACTATTCTAAGATAAGACACCTGCACCTTGTGCCGAAGGGCACCTGTGTGCATACACATGCAACGGTCTTTATTACACCAGTGAGGAAACAAAAAGGTGTAAGCAAGGAGCGTTGCCGGAGGGCGTGGGGGGAGAAAAGGAAAAATTGAACCGAAACCAGTGCAGACCTGTCGCTTGGCTGTCTTCAACGATGCCAGTTTACCCGCAAAGAACAATGGGGTGGTCCACGCGGTGTCAGGAGCTGCCGATGCTGCAACACGTTTATAGTCTGAATTGAATTAAAAACAACATGCGTGTTGCCCAGAGAAACCTGGATCACAGCAGACACCTCCCCCGCCCCAATTTATTGCAGCCTTGCCACCAACCCCCCCTCACTCCCCACACCTTTCACCTGACATCAACACACACACAGGCAGCATCCGTAGCACACCCCACACACCTCTTCTTATTGCGATGCTGACCCTTATGGGAGTCCCGCTGTCGCAGCCGTTCCGCGCCTGCGCGTGGCTGATGGCCATGAAGGGCCTGCCTTACAAGGTGCAGGTTGTGCTGCCTGGGTCCAAGGCCGTGGGGGGGACACGCCACCCGGACCACCTCCAGGTCGTGCCCGGCGGCACGATCCCCGCAATCCGCGACGGGGAGTTTGTGCTGTCGGAGTCGATGGCCATCATGCAGTACCTCTGCACGAAGCACGGCTGGCACGACATGTACCCCCAGTCCCTCGAGGAGCGGGCCCGGGTGGACCAGCTCCTGCACTGGTCGCACCGCACTCTGCGTGAGGCAACTCTTGGCTACCTCTTCCCGCTCTTCCGCCCGGGTGACGCCAAGATGCCTCCCTTTGTGTACGAGGCCAGCCAGAAGTCATTTGCCTACTCTCTGAAGGCACTGGAGAACGGGTACCTGAAGGACACCCCCTTCGTTTGCGGGGACCACCCCACCATTGCCGACATCGCCGCCTACACGGAGGTGGGCCAGCTGGAGCCGACCCGCATCTTCGACTTCACACCCTTCCCCAAGGTGTCGGCGTGGCTGGAGCGCATGAGGGCACTCCCTGCGCATGACGCATGCTTCGCCGCACTCTTCACGCTGGGCGACCTCAGGGGCAAGAAGGCCCTCACTCCCCCGGAGCTGAAGGAGGCCACCATGTCGGGCCTGCGGGCGCTGAAGCCGATGTCGAAGCTCTGAGGGCTTCAGCAGCACGACATGTGGTCACGATTATAGGGGAGGAGGGGAAGAACGCTGGCACGCATCTGCCTGCCTGCTATACACACACACATGGGTGGGTGAGGTGGAGGGGCGGTGGTGGATGGGATCTGCGTTTTTTTATACACTTTGTCCGCAGCCCACCCACCTCCTCCCTCCTCTCCCCCACTTGCCGCAGTCTTCTCGTGGGCCCAGGCTGCGGCATTGCTGTTATGTCCCCCACCCCCGACCGCCACCACACCCATCTCTAGGATGAACTTCCTCCGCCCTGCGCAAAAGCGCCCCCTGTGTTTCGTATGCCCTCCATCCCCAGTCTTCTTTGATTTGAACCAGGCCCGTGTGAGATGGGTGGGGTGACTGTGTGGCCACAGTGGAATACCCATCCCATATGAGGAGCTGTGTCGGGATGGTGTTTCCGCTGCTGCAAACAGAATGATTTCACGTGTGTGTGCTGTGCACCTCGAGGAGTGTGTGTGTGTGGTTTTTTGTTTCCATGGTGTGCCCGCAAACCGGCAAGCCAATGTTAAGAAACATTTCGGCTGCAATGCTGTCGTGGGGTGCTGTCAACACGGCATTCGTCATGAAACACGTGCATGCAGATGACGTCTGATGCCGGTCGTGGCTCATCGGGCGCTGCGTGTGGAATGGGTGGGTGGGAGGGTCGCAGGGGGGGGGGGGATAAAAAGAAACGTTCGAATTGTTCGGATCCCACCCATGTGTATTTATCTGCTTGTCGCGCACTGCGGCATCGGCACGCTGTCTTTCCCTGTCCTCTCCTTGCTCCGACTTTATCCCGGCCCCGGTCTCTCCCTGCTTCTGCCCTTCCCACCGGTGGCTGTCCCCGAATATATTGCAACCCCAGGTTGGGGCAACCACAGCAAATCACCTGCATATGCAGCTCGAGCACATTGTATCCTGGTATGTGGCTCGTGATTGTCGATGCTTCGTCTCCTAGTCGTAATCTTGCGGCCTGGTGCTGTGAGGTTGGCGCCAGCCCCGATGCTCTTCAGAGCACTGGCGGTCGATCCTCCGAACCAACTGTTTGCGGCACAGAGTGACTGGTTGCCTCGTGCGTCAGGTCATTGAGCGTTACAGGAGCGCATCGCTGCAGCGTGAGCGATGCGTAGTGCCGGGCCTCGCCCCCCGTCCCCAAATTGCATTGTTCCCCTGTTGTGTGTTGCCAGAGCAGCCCAGTGTGTGTTGTGGGGCACTCTGTCGCCGAGAGATGATTGGGTGCCGTGAGATGCGCATTGCCTCCATGAACCGTCCATCACAGACAACACACACAGCTTCCAAAAATGGCGATGCGCTCGGCTCTCCGTTTCGGTGTGCGTGCTGCGGCCCGCCCCCAGGCGCGCTTCCTGTCCAGCAAGTGTGCTGAGGAGCTTGTGGAGGAGGAGGGTCTGCTCGCCGACATGGCGAAGCCTGAGATCCCCGCCGGGTGGAGCGTGGACCACAAGAAGGGCAACGGCTTCTTCCGCGCCACGAAGTCTGCTGACGGTGCTGAGGTGATGATCGACTGCGAGTTCAAGTCGCACTCGGCTGACGCCACTCACTTCACCGTGGTTGTGAAGCGCCACAACGTGGTGTGCGACTTCACGCTGGGCTACAACTCGGAGGCGGCTGGCCTCTCTCTGGTCGGCATGGCCACGCACCCCACGTGGGCTGCTGCCACGGACCTGACCCCCGCTGCTGACTTCGAGCGTGACAACCACTACGAGGGCCCCACTGAGGAGGACATGCAGAACGCCGGCATTGCGGAGAAGGCTCTGGACTTCCTGGAGGCACAGGGTGTGAACGCGAGCGTGGGTGAGTTCGTGCACCAGCAGTGCCAGCTGCTGGAGCAGGAGGCCTACATCAAGTTCCTGCAGGACGTGAAGGCGATGTCCGCTTGAACTGCGCGAGGTGATCGATCGACTGACTAGATTCTAACTCTCCTTCTGATGGAGGAACCGTCTCAATTACCGCTTCTTTGGTGGTAACGTTATTGATTCTATATTGATACCCACAAGCATCGATGCATCCATGCACGGAAGATGTCCCCACCCCACCCTCACCACCCCCCTCTGTCAGTTTCCGTGGCCAAGATCACAATTGCACCCACGATCTGTCACCTCTGTTGTATCAGGCGATATGGCTGTGGGTGAAGGAAAGCAAGTGTGCTCTTGAAATACGCGGTAGAAGGTTGTGCGTGCCATGATCCGCCAGCTTGCGTTGTCACTCCTTTGGAGCAGAATATACCGTGGTCAGTGCCAATCCGATGCCCAAGAGGGAACTATTGGGTGTCAGGTCCCACACCCACACAAAAATGTTGACTTGAGAGTCACAGAGCCGTCTGGAGGCCATCTCCATACACCACCCACCACAGACACCACACACAGCTTCCAAAATGGCGATGCGCTCGGCCCTCCGTTTCGGTGTGCGTGCTGCGGCCCGCCCCCAGGCGCGCTTCCTGTCCAGCAAGTGTGCTGAGGAGCTTGTGGAGGAGGAGGGTCTGCTCGCCGACATGGCGAAGCCTGAGATCCCCGCCGGGTGGAGCGTGGACCACAAGAAGGGCAACGGCTTCTTCCGCGCCACGAAGTCTGCTGACGGTGCCGAGGTGATGATCGACTGCGAGTTCAAGTCGCACTCGGCTGACGCCACTCACTTCACCGTGGTTGTGAAGCGCAACAACGTTGTGTGCGACTTCACGCTGGGCTACAACTCGGAGGCGGCTGGCCTCTCTCTGGTCGGCATGGCCACGCACCCCACGTGGGCTGCTGCCACGGACCTGACCCCCGCTGCTGACTTCGAGCGTGACAACCACTACGAGGGCCCCACTGAGGAGGACATGCAGAACGCCGGTATTGCGGAGAAGGCTCTGGACTTCCTGGAGGCACAGGGTGTGAACGCGAGCGTGGGTGAGTTCGTGCACCAGCAGTGCCAGCTGCTGGAGCAGGAGGCCTACATCAAGTTCCTGCAGGACGTGAAGGCGATGTCCGCTTGAACTGCGCGAGGTGATCGATCGACCGACTAGATTCTAACTCTCCTTCTGATGGAGGAACCGTCTCAATTACCGCTTCTTAGGTGGTAATGGGTGCTTTCGCCCTGCTTCAAATTGTGTCACTGTGTCACCTATATTCTTAGGCACACACGTTTCTGCACTTGTGAGCGAAGGCACCAACGTTATTTGGTTATTGACTGATTCCGTAACCAGCATCGGCGCAGGCGGATGACCCCACCAGCCACCCTCACGCTTTCGCTTTGTTTGCCATGTGTGTTGCCTCGTGTGACTCTGTTGCCTCCGTACACCACCCACCACAGACACCACACACAGCTTCCAAAATGGCGATGCGCTCGGCCCTCCGTTTCGGTGTGCGTGCTGCGGCCCGCCCCCAGGCGCGCTTCCTGTCCAGCAAGTGTGCTGAGGAGCTTGTGGAGGAGGAGGGTCTGCTCGCCGACATGGCGAAGCCTGAGATCCCCGCCGGGTGGAGCGTGGACCACAAGAAGGGCAACGGCTTCTTCCGCGCCACGAAGTCTGCTGACGGTGCCGAGGTGATGATCGACTGCGAGTTCAAGTCGCACTCGGCTGACGCCACCCACTTCACCGTGGTTGTGAAGCGCAACAACGTGGTGTGCGACTTCACGCTGGGCTACAACTCGGAGGCGGCTGGCCTCTCTCTGGTCGGCATGGCCACGCACCCCACGTGGGCTGCTGCCACGGACCTGACCCCCGCTGCTGACTTCGAGCGTGACAACCACTACGAGGGCCCCACTGAGGAGGACATGCAGAACGCCGGCATTGCGGAGAAGGCTCTGGACTTCCTGGAGGCACAGGGTGTGAACGCGAGCGTGGGTGAGTTCGTGCACCAGCAGTGCCAGCTGCTGGAGCAGGAGGCCTACATCAAGTTCCTGCAGGACGTGAAGGCGATGTCCGCCTGAACTGCATGAGGTGATCGACCGACCGTCTTAGATTATCATGAGCGCAGGTTTTGTGTTGGCTGGCATCCGCCTTTAGAAGCCGAACACCACACTGCACCAAGCGGATGGTCTGCTCGCATTCTTGGTTGGGTGGATTCGATGGGTATCCCTGAATCTCTTTGAATTGCTTTTGGTTTATTGATTATTGCACACGCGGCGCAGTCGGGTTATCGTCCCAGATATTTCAAACAACGTTATGAGACCATGAGTTCTACGGCTTTTCCTTTGGGGTGCACCTGTTTCGAGGTTTCACGTGTGGCTGCTGGGGCGGTTGCCCTGCATCGCGGCAGAATGTTTCGAGCGGCCCTTGCTCACAAGGGCCGAGAGGATTTGGAGGGAGATCCTGGGAGAAGAGGGTTGTGATAGTACAGCGAAGGCTCTTCCAAGTCAACTGGTAACCACATCGGTCGTTGACTGGTTTGTTGGTTCCATGTTATTCGGCAGAGAGCAAGGCGATTAGCAGCAGGCTGGATCCAGTGACCACCGCCCCCGTCCCTAAAAGAGAAGAGTACCTTAAATGTCTTGCTTGCTTTGCGTTTGTACTGAGCCTTGGTTGAATGCAGGACAACCACCACACCCCTTGACAGGCGTTGCCCACAACAACAACAGACACAAGAACTTTCCAGAAGATGGGGCGTCTGGCGGCATTTGCTGTGGTGGTGGGTGCTGTGGCCCTGCAGGGTGTGTCGGCGCAGCACTGCTCGCCTGTGTGCGAGGCGTGCTGCCCCCGTGGAGACGGGGGCGAGTGGCTGCGTCCGAATGCGGACGGGGACTGCGTGGGACGCAGCGGTGTTGCGCAGTGCAGGCTTGGGCGCGGGAAGTGCACCGGGGGGAAGGCGGCGGCGGTGTGCGAGCGGGTGCACCACGCGTCTGTGACGCTGTACAAGCCTGGGATGGACTCGGACCCGCCGGCAAACGTGTGGGTGCAGGAGGGGATGCCCGGGTGGAGCGTGACGAAGGCGGTCGGGGGCGCCCTGCAGAACTTCCCGCCGTACTTCCTGAACGGGATGGTGGCGCACGTCGGTGACCACGTGGTGCCGAAGGGGACGGACGTGGACTTCTACTGCCCGGAGGAGGCACGTGGGTACTGCGACGCGGTGGTGCTGATGTACGAGTGCAGCCCGTGCAGGACGCAGACGGGCGGGCTGCCTGCGCTGCTTGCGGCGGCAGGTTTCGACCGTTCCCGCTGCGGGCCGACCTTCACGACGGGGATGCGTGGCGGGCACCAGCACCGCCTCACGGTGTGGCGGAAGCGCGTGGAGGCGGGGCACCGTGTCCGGCTCCAGACGGAGGGGGACGCGGAGTGGGTCGCCTTCGCCATCAGCCACGGCAGCAGCATCGACTGCGCAGACGACTTCGAGACGCGTGAGGGGTGCGAGCTCCCGTCGAACGGCGGGATCTGCGCGTGGAAGGGCGGGAGGTGCGAGCTCAACAGGTGTGTCACCTTCGGCCCTGCGCGTGGCTGCGACCCTGCGACCTGCGTGGGGAACGAGCTGCCGGGCGTTGACGCTGGTGTGGACATGGTGCTCCCCGACGAGATGAAGTAGATCGAGCCGCCTTTCAACCTTTCCCTCTCCTTGAACCTCCAGCCTTGAACATGTGAACCCTGAACAGCGTGTGTGTGTCTGCACAGTACGTCCACAGTGCACACATGCAACTGCAACACCGATCCGATACAAACCTTGCTTTGCCCTTGTGCCACCACAGCACACCCCTTCCTGAGAGCAGGATGGGGTGCTGCCGCCTCTCCGCATTGCTTTTCATTTGCCGTTGTCGTTATCGCACAGCTGCGGCGGCAACCACGGCCGCAAAGAGGCCTGTCTGCCTCGAGGCTGTGCAGCCGCCGCAGCCGCGATCCGTGAGCTGTGCTACGCGACCCACACCGTGTGGGCCGCCCTTTCCTGCTGTTCTCCTCTTTGCCTGTCCTGTGTTGCGCCGCCCGTGTCTGGAGCCCCGCTCCACTCCTCCGGCCCCAACCAGGCCCTGCTTCGACGGGACCGTCGAGCACACCCAACCACCTGACACACCCCACCCCACCCCACCCCCCCCCCCACCCCACCCCACCCCCCCCAACACTTCACATCGCAACGTCTCCCCCTTTGAACCTCCAACCAACCCAAGCGCCTGCCAAATCAAACGCATCTCCCCCCCCTCTCTCTCTCTCTCACTCCACCCCACCACCCAGAATGACCGGGGCATATCCCGGATCTCTCGGGCACAACCTGCAGAGAATTGAGTGAAGGGAGATCAACCCTGTTAAGTTCCCCTTCCCCCTTCCATACTTTCTACTTCAGTGCCCCCTCCCCCCACCACCACCACGACCGCAACCAACACGCACACACCCTCCACCACAGGCACCCTGCCCCCTTCATCCCTGCTACACAACACACACCCCTCCGTTGGGGGCTCGGGAGGCCGACTCTTCCTACACCTTACCCTTACCCTGACCCATTTCCCCCCACCACTGAAGCACCCTTCCCCATTCATCCCCTCCCTGCCCGGCAGGAGGGGTCGTGCGAGGGAAGGGGGTTTTTGGGGAGGCGAGTCGAAGTGAAGTGAATCACAATGCAGCACTGGATGTCCCCTGCGTATGCCTTGCCCCATCCGAGTGCCTATGCGGGACTAGGTGGGTTGGCGGGGGACCCCCTCTATGGCGATGACGAGGAGGAGGAGGAGGACGAGGAGGAGGACGAGGAGTGGGAGGAGGACGAGGAAGAAGAGGAGGAGGACGAGGAAGAAGAGGAGGAGGAGGAGGAGGACGAGGAGAACGCTCCCATCACAGGGCAGGCGCTGCTTGATGCGGGGAGGAGCGCGACGGCGCCGGTGAAGCCGGCTGCGGCGAGGGGGGGTGACCCGAAGCCCGCGGAGGTGAAGCCATCCGGTGGAAAATCCCCCTCTGCAACACAGGCGGTGGCAAGCCCTTTGAAGAAGTCTGCAACATCCCCCTCACCCAAGACAGGGCAGAAGGTTCTGGAGGTCACATTCAAGGTTAACCTGGGGCACCCCGACGGGGCGTCGTGCAAAATAGACTTCACCCGGAGCTCACAGCCGGATGACCTGTTTCAAGACATGCGGAGAGGGCTGGGTCTGCCACAGGGGACTTCCATAATTCTCACAGACTCTGCCGGGCATGTTGTGCCCCAGCTGACATGGGAGGTGGCGCAGCGTGAGGACACCCTTTTCTACAGCACTGTGGAGCCGCCTGAAATTCTCTTCATCGTCTCTGAGGAGGCTCCCATGCTCACTGGGGTGTTCCGCCTGAAGCACGCCGATCTGATCAACGACTGCCCGACCTGGCAGACCCTCCCCGCCGCCGCGACTGCGGGGAGCCCGCACCCCAGCGTGGCAACTCTCTCCTCGCTGCCCAACGGGAGGTGGCAGGTCTGCTCTCCGGACTCCCTCCCGACGCTCGTCGCGCGTGGCCCGCACCGCGGTATTATGCCTGATATGCTGAAGGGTGAGTCGAGCCGTGCCATCCTATGGGAGGTCACCACCGGCAGCCTCGGCGCTGCGAGCGCCGTGCGCCACACCAAGATGACCCGCGACGAGACAAAATGGAAGGGCTGGCGGAAGGAGGCCCAGGTCAAGCTCCGCGGGGTGCGTGATGGGTTCGCATCCTCCCTGGGAAACCCCTCCGCGAAGCCCTCTGCAGCGCTGGCCAGCGCTGGTGGGTTGCGGAGGTGCCTCCCTCTCCGGCACGCCACGGCACTCCCGAGGCACCAGCAGTATTTCCCGGAGCAGATTGAGCACGCCAGCGCCTGCACCCTCGATTCAGCGAAGGGTGCCGCAAAAATGCTTGTCTTCGGAGGCAGGCGTGGATACGCCGAGGAGAACGAGACATACCAGCTCCTTGCCTCCACCCTGGAGTGGCGCAGGCAGGAGGGGAAGGGCGCGCTCCCCTGGGGGCGTCACGGGCATACCCTCAACGAGGTTGCAGGGGGGAGGCACGTCCTCCTTATAGGTGGCCTGGGGACCGGTGGGGTGGGGCAGAGCCCGACAGACGACCCCGCCACCGTGGAGATCGAAGTGTCCGACATCGCGCCGGGGGTGCCGAATCCCGATGGGGGGAGGCAGCTTCTGTCGGAGCATGACACGTGGGGTGCCGCGGCACACGCGGCTGATCTCGACTCGGAGAGGACACGCCTTGCGACGGTGCTCCGGACAGCGATGGGCCGCCCCGCAGGGAGGAGGGTGCGGAACACCGGGTTTCTCCGCCACTGCTATAGGTTGGACATCAAGACGGGGCAGTGGTCCCTCGTCCTCACCGACATGTCAGTTTTTGTCGCACACCACGCGGCAGCCACAGCAGGGCATGAGGTTTTTACCTTCGGAGGGATCGGCCTCAACCGCCGCTGCACCAACGCCCTCAAAGCGATCGACACCGGGGTGCGGTGTTACTATTGCAAGTCACAGGCCTATGCCATGGTCCCCCTTGAGACCCGGAGGGTTCACGGGATCCCCAAGCCTGTCACATTCAACTCCCTCTTCAAACGCCTCGGGAATGACAAGGCCAACGCGCTGTGGGAAGGAGGCACTCCGGAGCCGATGCCCGAATCCCTCTCCGACACACGCCCTCCAAAGAACTGCCCTGTCGCATGGGTGTGCGGGCCGCACCTCCGGGAGGAGCACGACGGGGTATCCTTCAAACAGCGATCCGGGACATACCACTGGAGGGATGTTGCTGCTGTGGGGGAGACCCCACCGCCGCGGTACCTACATACAATGGAGAGGTTTAACAACGAGCTGGTTGTCTTCGGAGGGCTTGGAGGGGATGCGTCATTTGGGGATGATGGGGAGGTCGAGCCTTCCGTGTTTCTCCCAGCTGACACATATAGCTATTCGCTTGTGACAAACTCGTGGGCGAAGGTGGAGACCAACGCAGGGCCTTCCCCCAGGTTTGGCCATGCCGCAGCCATCGCAGGCTCGCATATGATCATCAGCGGGGGGTGCGTAGGGCAGCTCCGAGGCTCCGTGTCGGGGAATGTCTCCAACGAGATCTGGATCTTGGAGCTCTACAAACAGGTCTGGACACGCCTGGCTGCAAAGGGGGTCCCCCGGCTGCGCAACCACACCGCCTCGGTCATGTCGCGGGTCGACGGGGGTGTCGGGGTGGAGGGCCCCTCGTTGGTCCTCTTTGGAGGCCTCCTCCAGGAGCACGACACGTGGTTCGTCCCCGACGAGCTCAAGGGGGATGAGGAATCGGAGTTCTACGTCACACCCATCCCGGAAAGCGAGGTTGAGTTCACCTCCGACACCCCCCTCGGGCCTATCGTCCGGGGCACCCAGGGGTGGTACTGCCCGTTCTACCCCAGGTCTGCCGACAAGGCTCTGCTGAAGCGTGGCGCCCTCCCTCCAGGCGTTGCCCCAGGGTTGATGCGCCCTCCGGTGAAATCCCCAGAGCCAGGCGGGTCCGACGGGGCTGGGGGGGGTGCCGGCGCGGCCTGGCTGGGCCCACTCTCGACCTCCTTTGCAAAGAGCTTCTCCACAGAGGAAGGTTTCAACCGGCGTGTGATTGAGATCGCCCCGGATAAGATCGACAGGCAGAAGCTCGTCGGGACATTCCAGGGGGGTGTCAACGGGAATGTCTGTGTGGAGGACACCCCTGCGCAGGCGAAGAGGGAGGCGGGGCTGCTCGCCGGGGCGCATTTCTTCACCAACGAGGCTGATAACCAGAGGACTGCAGTGATAGAGCATCTCGCGACGAACTACACCTGGGTGGTGCCGCTTCAGGGGGTTTCTGTTCAAAAGCCTGTCGAGAAGGAGCCGCCTCCGGTGCCTCCGACGCTTGAGAAGCGGATCGAGAGGCTTTATCAGCAGAAGAAGAAGACGGAGGCGCACGTGCACCGTCTCAGGGAGATGATGGTGAAGGAGAGCATCTCCGCGTCAGAGCCGAAGATCTTCCCCTCCATCGATTTTGTCGAGGATTTTGACAGCAAGGTGGATGGTCTGCAGGATGCAATCACGCCCCTGATGACACTGCCGCCTAACACCACGAAGGACCTCCTCCCATTGGTTGACGAGGTGAGGGTGATTGCAGGGAAGCTGAAGCAGGCATCCGAGCTTGCAGTCCGCAGGGTGAACGAGGTGGAGGAGAGGGGTGACGTGCCGCGCCCGCTGCAGCTGTGGGCAATCCAGGAGCACATCCAGAACTGCAGGGTTGCGCTGAAGGCCTTCATGAAGCTGGCGAAGGAGGAGGTGCCTGACGTGAAGATCTTCCAAGACTACAACACCAACATCCGGAAGGTGGTTTCCGAGCTGAAGCTCTGCAAGCAGACCATCGGGAGCATCGCCCAGAGGGGAGATGACAAGGTGGAGGCCTGGTTCCAGAAGCTGACCGACAAGGTGAAGGACCGGCAGGCGAAGGAGAAGAACCAGTATAAACTCGCCGCACTGCAGGAGGAGAAGAAGCGCGATGCCGAGCACAAGAAGCAGAGGGAGGGGAACGACAAGGCGGTGCTCAACATGAAGAGGCTGCCGGACCTACGCAGACGCCTCTTGCTGACGAAGATGATTGCGCACGGCGCTTTCATGTCGAAGCTCATCAAGGGTGGCAATCTTCACGGCGCATCCACCGAGGCGATCGAGAAGACCGTGAGGAAGGCGTCGTCTGTGAAGACCATCTTTGTCAAATCCCCCGTGGAGGCGTGCAGCGGGATCTACACCAAGCGGATCGCCACCGGAAATGCCTCGCCCTACGTCCGGCACAAGCGGAGGGTTGTGTGGCAGCTTGACGGGGGCGACTTCTTCATCGCCCGCGCCCCCGGCAAGCGCTGGGCCATCGGGCAGAACGGGGAGGCCCCCATCCACATCACCGAGGAGGGCGCCGTGGGCCTGCCTGTGAAATATCCATGGTGCTCCAGCGAGATGGCGGATGGAGCCTCCGAGGCGCGCTGGGTGCCAGACCCCGCTGTCGAGGTCCGCCACGTCGTGCACGACCCGCCGTCGGGCCACCGCCGCCGGAGCGCCGCCCACCGCCCCGACCCCACGGGCTCTGCGAGGCTGGACTCCCCACCGCCGCCACCACCACCACCCCAGCCTGCTGCCTCCGTTGCCTCAGCTGGGGCGGCTGCCGCCGCCGCCGCCGCCGCGGCAGGGATGCCGGCATCGCCTCCACCGCCACCACCTCCGGAGCCTGTGAGGCCAGCACCCAGCTGGCAGCATACCTACCGTGTGGGCGAGGTGGTGTCCGCCACACGTGAAATCCTCTTCGCCAACGGCGGCCGAATCGCGCCCGGGGATGTCGGGGAGGTGACAAGCGTGCCGGGTTATGCCGAGGACTCCCCCTGCCAGGTGCGGGTTAACGGATTGATCTTCTCTGCCCAGGGGGAGGACGTGCAGCCCTACAGGCCTGTTCCCACTGTGGTGCACCGCAGCAGCAGCAGCAGCAGCAGCAGGGCTGGGGCAGCGGAGTCTGGTGCTACGAGCTCCACCCGCGCACGGTCTGCATCGCAGGGTGTGCGTGGTGGGGTGGCGGCAGGAGGCGGGAGACCACCCCTCAGCCAGGCGGTGTCGAGGGGGTCCGGTGCAGCTGCGGCTGTCTCGGCGGCGGCGCCGGGGGGGCGGCCGACCGCCTGGAGCAGGACCCGGAGCAGCGGCAGCAGGGCGGGGTCCAGCACAGCGCCCGGGGAGGGTGGCCCAGGGGGGTTCGGGGAGGCGAAGCCAAAACCGCGTTCGCGGCTGACCCCGGGGCAGCTGGAGATTCAGATGGCCAGGAGGGCGAATGCGAGGGGGTTGTAGAGGAGGCGAGTAGTGTGGGTGGTGGCCTTGCCTGGTTCTGTTCATGAGAGGGGGTGTGGGAGGGGCGGGGTGTGTGTGTGTGTGGATTGCACAGCAACGCAGAAACACAGAAATGCAAAACAGCAACGCCGCAGTTATTGCGAGAGCAGGAGGGGGGGGGGAACCAAAGCAAAATATTCTTTTGCGAAGGCCTCGCTGTTCTTTTCTGCGTTTCATGATTTAGAGTGTTGAGTCGCACCGCGGTCCTCCCCCCCCTCCGCCCTCCACAACACCCACCTGCACCTTCCATGCGCCTTGTTCAGGGCGGGAGGATGTGGGGTGCAGGAGTGGAGGGGGGCTGTCTCTTATGCCTTTGTGGGAGATCAATAGTAGGTCATTACATCAAGGTGCTCCTACACTACAAAACCATTCACGCGTGGGTGGGGTGGGGTGGGGGTGAGGGGGGGGGGGGTGAATGTATTTCTGCTCTGTGCAGGGTTGCCTGATCCTGGAAAAGAAGCCCCGATCCGAGCCAGCCAAAAAGAATGGATGGCCATCGCAGGAAAGTAGAAGCATGAGATGTAGATAACCCCAAAGAGATGCCAATATAATGCCTGCTAACGAGAACAGGCCCCGAGATATTATAGGTAGAGAACGCAGCACTCCACTGCTGTGTGAAATTGTAGCGGGAATGCAGGGAAATGCTCACCCCGCCCCCCACCGCCCCCGACCCCACTCCAACCCCCTCAAGATCTAGGAGTAGCTTTTCCCGGGGAGGGAGGGTGTGTGTGTGACAGTGGAGATCACATCAAGAGCAAGTGATCGGTGTGTGTCTACACTAATATAAAAATATTCACGTGTGTGTGTGTGTGTTGCCGGGTGTGTGCATTTCTCTCTTTCTGCCTTGTATGCCAACATTTGCATGAGAAGAGAGAATTTCTCTGGAAGCTTCAGCCGGAGACTCGGAAACCTGCTTTTCGCGCCATATCACCCGCCACCATCGCCTGCAGGGGTGACCAGAGACGAGCCTGTTGCAGAGCCTTGCGGTTTGGAGGATCGGTGAACAGGCATCATGGCGTTGAGCCAGTGGACACTCTCGCCGGTGGCGTATGGGAAGGTTTTTCTGCACGCGCAGAACTACCCGTCGCAGGCGGTGTCAGGCCTCCTGCTGGGACGGGTTGTGACGGTGGAGGGGAAGAAGGAGCTGTTCGTCGCTGAGGTGCTCCCTCTCTTCCACAGCTTTGTGCAGCTCCTCCCGATGCTGCAGGTGGCCCTGGCGCACGCGCGCACATGGGGCAAAGATCGTGGTCTCACAGTGGTATGCATCTGGTTTGTTGTGGACGTTCTGTGCCGTGTGTGTGCCCAGAGCAGGTCCCGAAATAGAGGGAGGGTGTAGGGAACTGTGTCCACAACACACACCACACTTGCCGCCTCACAGGTCGGGTACTACACGGCGCCCAGCAACCTCAATGACAAGGCGTCTATTACCCCTTTTGCCGAGAAGGCGATGAAACTGTATGTCGACATCTATGGTGTCTCGTGTGTGTGGGGGGGCTGTGTACTTTCTGCTGCTCACATGTGTGAGGACTACTGAAATACTGAAAGTAACCCGTCCACGCTGGTGTCCATTGGAAGTGTTCATCATCACTCCCGCCACCACACACACCCATGCCCGCAGTGTCAGCGAAGCCAACACTGGCAACCCTTCGCTTGCTCTGGCCATTATCAACTCGAAGATGACTGGCGATTCCGCAGAGATCCCTTTCAAGGTATGGCGGTGCCACGACAGCACAACGGGGTCGGGTCTCTCTCTCCCCCCCCAGCGCCACTCCACCCCCCCCCCCCCCCCGAGATCGCACACACCGCACCACCGCACCCTACCCCCGACACACAGTTTTTCGACTCGTCTGATTTGAAGACGGGCCGCACGTCTGAATCGGGATGCTGCCGGTTTGGGTACCTCCACGAGGACTCCACGGTTGTGGCACTGCCCGACCAGCAGTCGACCCTCGAGCGCGTGGCCTCCCTGATTCAGGAGGGCGGCGCTCATATTGTTGACTTCGAGTCCCACCTCGACAACGTCTCGCTGGACTACACCAACAGCAAGCTGTCGAGCTCTCTGTCGTCGGGCATTGTGCCCCAGGCGTGATGTCGCCCTGGCCTTGCCCTGCAGTGTTGCGTGCTCTCCCCTGGCTTGCCGCAACAACGCGAAGGGCTGGGGGTGTTGTGCCCGCATGCTGTATGACCTTTTTTATCCAGTATGCCAACGCCATGTGGCAGCGGTCTCCATTGACTGCACCCCCCGACTCCCCGCCTGATTAGTTCAGTCCGGCGAGTCGGGCCAAAGCTAGGGGAACTAGCTGCTAGCGCCGACTAGCCCCCCGATTTACCGGCTAGTCAGCCATCGGATTGATGAGAAAACCCATCGCGCGAAGAGGGGGTTGCCCTCCTTTCAAGATGTTTCGGGAAGTTCCCAAATATCTTCCGGACATTTGGGATCCGATGTCAAAGGAATGAAAAGGGGGGGGGGGGTATTTTTAGGTTTCCTGAGCACTTTTATTGCCCCTAAAACGTGCTCACCAAACCCTGGCGTCCCCCCCCCCCCCCTCCGGCTCTGCCGCGGGGCCCCGGCTATCGCGCCGTGATGGAGTTGATCTGATACCCCACCCCCACCAGCCGGCCTGCCCTTTTGTAACCAGCCCCCCTCGTTATTGCCTTTTTCTAGTTTCTCTTTGGACTCCCACCGCTTCTAGCTACCATACAAAGGGCACGGCACCCCACGAAAAAGCACCCAGAGGGTGTGCTGCATGCAGGGAGGGGGGGGAAGGGGTGGCCAGCAGGAACGCATCGGGCAGCGCAGTGAGTGTGAGGGGGCACTGTCGTCTCAGCCCCATCCCCCGCCCCTCCCCCTCCCCCACCCTTGGCCCGACACATCCAGACACTGCAGCCCTTCGTTTGTCGTGTGTATTGCAGAGCAGACAGAATGCCTTGCTCTTTGGTGCGATTCTCCCCGCTGCGCATTACACGGGTTTGGGTCTCTTTTTGGATCTTCCAATAATACTCTCTGTCAGGACACCTCTCGGCGACACAATGGCGGACACAGCTGCTTCGTACCGCACTCTGCACCCGGAGGTGCGGGCCCTCGATGAGACTGAGAAGGCGCTGATCAAGAAGTGGCTGACTGTGCGTGAGGGGCTCGACATCTCCGACTCGAAGGGGACACACGAGTCTGCCGCAGCACTGCGCCACATCATGCGTGCGGGCTACTTGGATGTGGAGGACCTGAACGAGCCTACCATGGAGCAGTTTTTCACCGCACACCGCGTTCTTGGTGGGGACACCGCTGACGGCATGGGTGCCGTGGGTGTGCGCTTCACAGTGCAGTACAACCTGTTCGCAGGCACCGTCAACGCCCTGGGCAACGCGGAGCAGAAGAAGTGGCTGAAGAAGGTCTTCGAGCAGGGCGAGCTGGGCTCCTTCCTGCTGACCGAGCGGGCTGCGGGCGTGCTGTCGGGGCTGATCGTCGACACCACCGCGACCTTCGTCAGCGCTGAGGAGCACCCCAGCGGGCCTGGGTTCCTCATCCAGACACCCACACCGGATGCCTGCAAGGTGTGGATCTCGCAGGGCCTTGAGGCTGAGCACGGCGTGGTTATCGCGCGCCTCTTCGTCAAGGGTAAGGACATGGGTCCCCACGGCTTCATCGTGCGGATGAATGACGAGGAGGACCTGGCGAACAAGCGCATCGTGAAGTCCGACATGGGGCGGAAGACTGCGTTCAACAGCCTGGACAACGCGGATGTGTCGTTCGACAAGCTGTTCGTTCCGCTGGACGGCCTCCTCTCGAAGTTCAGCGTCGTCACCCCCGAGGGCGACTACAACGACCCCGCCACAGGGGAGGCCAGGACGAAGCCCCTCTCCTTCGTCACCATCGCACAGCGCCTGCTGTCGGGGCGCCTCGCCATTGCTGAGAACTCCATCGCCTACTTTGGCTACGTGCTGAGCCAGGTGAAGGACTACGCCGAGACACGCAAGGTCTGGGTGGCGGAGGACAAGCAGCAGACGCTGGCCACCCTCCCCTACATCAAGGAGGTGTTTGACAACAAGGCGGCTGTGCTGCGTGTGTACATGGGTTACCTGAAGGACCTGCAGCTGAAGTTTGCGAAGGCCGTCAACAGCGACGACCCGCAGGTGTCGCGCAACCTCCAGATGCACATCAGCATCGCTAAGAGCGCTTGCGTCGACTTCGCCACCGAGGCACTCTCGCAGGTCCGCATGAAGGTGGGGAGCTACTCGCTGATGGCCGACTCCCCCTTCGGCCCCACCAACGACATTCTCTACTGCATGCGCTTTGCGGAGGGCGACACGCACATCCTGCAGCAGTCGCTGGTGCGTGACAACCTGCGGAAATACCTCAAGTCCACCGTGGAGGTGCTCGCCCTCACGGCACGCGTCTCCACAGGCTACGGCCTCATCGCCGCCCACCTCGCCTCCCCCGCATACCGCCTGGCACACAGCGCCGATGCATGGATCCTGTCCCTGCTCCTCTTCCTCCGCAGCAACACGGCGGCGCTCGGGAAGCTCGGGGCATGGTACGCAGCAGGGTCGCTTGTGTACAACACTGCCACTGTCATCTCCCTCAACGAAGTCTACAAGGCGGCTGTGGAAAACCCGAGCATCTCGAAGGAGGACACAGAGGTTTACCTGCAGACCGCCCTGAAGCAGGTTGCAGGCCTGTAGTAGGGCCTGTCAAATGGGAAATATTTACAGGGCATCTGGGTCACCGAAGAAGGAAGAATGGGAGAGATAATGAAAGGGATTGTATCACGGATGTCTTCACACTTTTGAGAGAACTGCAGAGCTGCGCTGGACAAAAAAGATTGCCGTGTGTGGGAGGGGGCGGTGGGGGGGGGGGGGCAAGGAAGGCCAGCCGTATCAAGTGTGCATCATGGGGGGAGGGAGTTGAAGGGAGTCCGGTAAAAAGAGGCACCGGTATCGTATCGGATAGCGCCACACCACCGTGTCCCCCACCTCCATCTCCCCCACCCCCCAATCCTCTCAATGCGAGCTGCTGGTCCCCTCCCCTTAGTGTTGCGCTGTTTAACGTGGAAGCGCAAGGAACATAACATCCCCCACCCGGCGGAGGTGCAGCAAGAAAATATGCCCTTACCCCCGAGCAGGGCTGTTCCTAACTGGGGGGCTTGTTCCCCACTTTCAGGATTCTGAACTTTTTTTCTAAGAATTTTTGTAAGGGGAAAAAATAACTACACGGTGGACTCCAGCGGGGGTAGGGTAACCCTTTTCGGGAGTCTCAACTAGGGGGAGTCCAACTCCCGCTAGCGGGAGTCTGACTCCCCCTAGCGGGAGTCTTTTCACCTATTTTCACTCATTTTTCCCATGATACCTATGCAATGTGGCACTCGTCACTGAAGTACAGCCACACACACACACACCAAACGGACGTTTCCACCCATCCCAGCTCGCAGAAGGACGGCACCCTCCCCGCCACCTACAGGGTTGAGGTGAAGCGCGGGAAGGTGCAAGACACCAAGTTGGTGGGTGTCACCCTCAAGCCAAAGATGCCCTTGGCTTGGGCGGAGGAGGGCCACAAGAAGAATCCGCTGTACCAGCGGGTCCTTGCTGCGCTTGCCCCGGCCTACAAGGAGGTCGAGATGAACAACGTGTACACTGCCGTGCAGCAGGAGGAGGATACTACGACGAAGAATGTGATGCAGCACTTCCCGGTGGTCACCCCGTTGCCTGGGGCAGCCAACGTGCATGTGGTGATGCTCGAGGGGCTGTTGACCCGGGTTGAGTTTTCAGTGACAGGCCTGCAGGTGTCGCTGACGTGTCTTCGCGTGGTCCACGAGGGTTCGACAATCCCCAGCGGCACATACACCGCCACCTATTTCCTCCCCAGGAGCCCTGCCGATGGCGAGCCCATCACCTGCGAGCAGGTGGAGGGGCAGTTGGCCCTGTGGAAGGTCACCGTTCCTTTGGAACAGCCCCGCGCCACGGTGACCGGCTCAGGCCAGGCCAACACCTCCACCGTGGGGAGGTACAAGGACCTGCTGGGGATCGACCTCGCACAGCCTGAGGTCCCCGACACAGAGGAAGAAGCCCCTCCGAGCATCCCGCAGGCCATCACAGTGGAGGAGGACGACATGGACACCCTCTGAGGGAAGCTGGCTGTGCATCAGCCTGCGGAAGTTGAATGATCAGACTGTCATGGAAGCCACAAACCCCACACTCCAAAACATCGACAGTTTTTTCGCTTGGCTACATCTGACGTGGTGTGTGTGTTGCAACCTTATTCGGCTCCACTCACACTCGCTCTCACAGGTGTCACAGGGGGTATTTTCAAGACCCATGCCATCGAACCATGTCGAATGCAAATGAAGCGAAGAGTGTCGGGGAGACTCTTGCTGCCAACCGGCATGCCCTTCGGATGTCTCAACGGACACTCGCCAAGGTCAACCAGCTTCATAAGGAGCGTGTTGGTGAGAACCTGGGTGTGTCACGAAAGCGACTCCGCGAAATGGAGAAGCCTGCCTGCGAACGTGTTGAATGGCGCCTTTCCCGTGGTTTGCTCGGGGCATTTGAGTTCCTCGAAGAAGAGGCGGGAGAATCATCGACAATGCAGTGTAGCGTGCCACTTCTCGGCGTCATGTACACGGACGGATACACGCCACGTAATTCATTACGTTCCGATAACGCACGTGTCCGTCTGTCTCTCGGGGTCATCAATCCCGAAAACACGATGACTGCGCCGGGTATTACTTTCTCAGACCTTCCGAAAGGTGATCACAAGCTGTTCCAAAATCACGCGTTGCTGCAACAGATCATGAGGCTGCACAAAGCGAAAATCTTCCGAGGGGTGCATGTCGCGAGTGTGTCCATAGCAAGAATAACCGCCGACCATGCTGAGCAGTGGGCAACAATGAGGCGATGCGGGGGGCGAGGGCACCGATGCTCACTGTGCGACATCCCAGAAGAACGCTGGTATCAACAGGTGCATCGATACCCGCACCTGACTCTCTCTGAGATGAAAGAGGCTGGCTACCCCTCCCTCTTGGCAGGTGTGCTTCCCAATGCCCGCTACGTCACCCCAGCACTCCATGACTGCAAGGGGCTCGCCATGCGGCTGATCAGGGTACTGGATGAGACAACAAAAAAAATATTCGACAAGACCTGTACAAACCTTGCACTGAATGTGTCGCAGAATGGGACAGGTGCTCAGTTCCGGAAGGTCGTGCTTGCCATGTCACAGGACACCACCTACAAGGGCTTGTTCCGCTACCTCTTTGTCTCCCTTGCAGACCTCATGCATTTCCGGTATGCAGACATCCCCTGGCGCTTCTGGGGATGCAAGGATGAGTCAGCCCGGATTCCCTTCTTGCGTGCTCGGATCTCAGGGCATATATTTCACTGGTTGATGGAGCATGCCGAAAAGGGATCAACGCGCAATGCCTACGTACACAGTCTCCATCATTGGTGGGCTCCAGAAGATGCAGTGCCTCTGCAGAACAACGACGAATTTGAAGAAGCAGAGAACGGACATCGCAAGAAAGATGCCGGTACAATCGCCAGCTCCGCAACTTACGAGAGAGATCTTGCAATGGCAGAAGAGAAGCGGCGCGAATCGGGCATGCCTTGGAAGGTTGCGCACCTGTCGCAGGACGGGATCCTCGGGTATAGAGAAGTCATTCTGTGTCCGTGTCTGCACACCCGACACGCTCATAGATTGGCTGTGTATGTTCTTTGCACACAGTTGACACAGCTGCAGAAGGGGTTTGTGCACTGCAACACACAGGACTTCGTTGAACCCAGCAGCGCGCCCTACTTCCTGTTCCGGTTCCCCGAAGGACACCGCAAATTATCGCTCTGCTTGTGCAAAATGCCAATCCCGCTGGGGGCGACTTTCACACCATTCGTGTCATCCGAGGCGACTTTGAGCACGCTTGACCAACGCGCACAGCAGGAGGGGGATGACAGTTCTGACGAAGAAGATGAGGAAAGCCTGCAGGATGGTTTGTCTTGCCCAAGGTGTAACACAACTACGACAGGCGACGGCCGCACTTTGACACCTCAAATTCTAACCGCTCACCTCCGCAGGTGCAGCCGCTACCAGGAGGATAGGTAGGTAGTCCAGAGTCCGGGGAAACTGACAGAAGCAAAACAAGCCCCTCCCCATCCCTCTTCCACCTTCCCCCCGCATGATTTTACCCCCCACGCCAGTAGACTGTAACTATATCATGGGAAAAATGGATGAAAATAGGTGAAAAGACTCCCGCTAGGGGGAGTCAGACTCCCCCTAGCGGGAGTATAGACTCCCGCTAGCGGGAGTCTTTGACACCCTCTCAGACTCCCGCTCCCAGACTCCCGCTAGGGCCGCTGGAGTCCACCGTGTATTTATTGTACTGAAATAATCTTCACATTATTTTACGCGGAGGGGGGCCTGCTACATAAAGTAACATTATTTTACGCGAGCGAAGCGAGCGTAAAATTGAAGTCATGTTGCCGAGCGAAGCGAGGCGACATGTGGAAGTCACCTTAACGAGCGAAGCGAGTTGAGGTGTGATTACTTTATGTAGTAGCAGGCCCCCCTCCGCGTAAAATAATGTGAAGATTATTTTTTGTGCAATAGGTTGTTTTATCTCCCTGAAATAATGTTCTCTCATCAAAATAACCTAAGTCCCTGCAAGATAAGAAGATTATTTAATCATCCACCAGCACAACGTTGAAACGTGCAGCGGATTTTTCGAACCCCATAAAGTTAGATTATTTTACAGTAAAATAATGTGCAGATTTGTTGGACTGCAGGGACCCCAGATCACGCATAGGTTTACAGTGAAGTAATTTAGATTGTTTCGACCTGCCTAAAGACATTGTTTTATTTTGGCCGACTTTTATTTTGGGTGATTTCCCCTGTGAGGCAATAATGCCAGCTTTTCTTAACAGCTTGTAAGGAACTTGCGTGAAGGAGAGTCAACATTATTTTACCGTCAAATAATCTAACTTTATGGGGTTCGAAAAATCTACTGCACGTTTTCAACGTTGTGCTGGTGGAGGATTAAATAATCTTCTTATCTTGCAGGGCCGCAGGCTATTTTGATGAGAGAACATTATTTTAGGGAGATAAAGTTTTTTTCTAAGAATTTTGTTAGGGGAATTTTTTTCTAAGGTTGTTTCGCAGAGGAAAAAACTTTTTCTAAGTTTTCCCCAGTCGACAGGGCGCGCACAAGGATGGAAGGGAAGTCTGTCCCACGTACCGTTCGCCTTGCTGGCCAACTGGAGAGCCAGACGTTCACTACCGTGGCCTCCGGCGGCTGGGGGGCTCCGCCCCCCAGACCCCCCTGTGGCGTACGTCTCGTACTCAAGTCCTTCGAATCCCATCAAGTCGGGGTCCAACCACTCCAGTCGCCTCAGGACGCAGCCAACTCGCACAGAATCTGTACGCCCACACGAACAGATGTTCGCTACCGTGGCCTCCGGCGGCTGGGGGGCACCGCCCCCCAGACCCCCGATGTAGCGTGTGCCCGTCCATCTATCTCACTTCCCCGGGTACAGTGCAGCGTAGGAGGTCAGCGCCGCATCCATGAAGCGCTTCTTCGAAGCCTGACTGACATCGGACAGGACCCCTCATTCTCCACCAGGGGGATACACAACAAAACACACAAACTTACACACCACACACAATGTCGGCCGACCTCCCCGCGGTTCCCCTGGGTGTCGGCTCTGCCGACAGCCAACCGGCCGGCCCACCACCGTTTGTGGTAAACCTCCCGGAATGCCGGGAGTATCGCATCCGGCTTGAGGGTGCGCGCACCGCCAGGGCCTACACCACCATCATCGAACAGCTGGGGTGGCAGACGGCGACGGTTGCGAGTGTGGACCGCGGAACCGCCCGCATTCTTGCGGAGAGGAAGCCGCCCCACACCCTCCTCAGGGCAGGGGATGCCACCGCCACCATCGTCGATGTGGCAGAGGAGAGGGCAGAGAAGGAGAGGCAGGTCGCCGAGGAGCGGGCGGCAAGGGAGAAGGAACGTGAAAAGCAAGAATTGGAAAGAGCGAAGCAGCGGGTCGCCACCCTCACCGCCCTGCAGCTCCCCCCGAAGCTCCGCGACCCCCGCGAGCAGCCCACCACCCGCGCCACATACTCCAAAACGGAGATGGTGCAGAGGCATGGGGGGAAGCGCAGGGGCGATGCGGTGTGGGAGCAGGCGAAGCTCGTGTGGCAGAAGTCCCGCACACGCCAGCTGAAAGAGGCGACCACCCACCTCGCACGGCTGCAACCTCCCACCCCCGCGAACACCAACACCATGGATCTCGACCCACAGCCGCAAACCTGCGGGGATATCGCGGCACTACACAGCGCTTTGACAGCCAGCAGGGAGGAGGTGGCAGCGCTGCGGGAGTGGAGAGAGGAGGTGCGGGTCTGGCAAACCCAGCAGGACGCGAAGCAGCACAAGCTAGAGGCCGAGGCTGCCGCGCTGCGTAAGCAGGTAGCAGAGCTGCACAAGAGGGATGACGAGGTGCGTGCCTCTCAGGCCCAAGAGATCGCCAGGGGACTCCACCGTGAAGCGGAGGAGGCAGCCAAGCAGAAGTACCTGGACGATTGGCGCAAAAAGGTGGAGGAATGGCTGGAGGACGCAGAGCAGCGGAGAAAGAGGAGGAGAAAGCCTGCCAAGCGGCTCACGAGCGGCTCGCCGCCCTCGGGAGCCCCGGCAAAGGATGACTCCTCCTCCTGCTCTGCTGTCGATGAAGACGACGACGCCCCGTCGCCACGCGAAGCAGGGGTCTACGCGGGCTCCCCAAGGGTGGGGAACCCCCCCCCGCCCCCAGCTGTCGACGTGGCGTCGAGACACATCGCCTCCTTGGGACGACGGACCCAACTGGATTCCCTCGCTACATCCGCACAGACCAGCCCCTACGGTGGAAAGTCCCCAAAGGGCCGAGGGAGGGGAAAGGATGCAACGCGGGCAAAAGGGGTGGAGATATAAAGGGGACGGGACACCGCACCCCCACCCCCACTTACACACCCCCCCACCCCCAACACTTGCTCCACCACACATCCACCCGACAACGCCTTCTTTTGTGTGCCGGAGATGTGGAGCGAAACCCCGGGCCCCCAACCACGCTGCGTGTCCTCTCCTGGAATGCCAACGGCTTGGAGGGGGCGCGCAGGGCAGAGTTCGAACACCACGTATCTAAAAATCACTACGACGTACTCCTTATACAAGAGCTAAAAAGGGCCCAGACCGCCACCCTCAAGATAGAGGGCTACGCAACGCACCTGCGGCGAAGGACTCGCAAGCGAAGTACGGGTGATCTGGAGAGCGGAGGAGGAGTTGCGACCTTCACACGAAATTCCCTCCACGCTGAGACGGTCTACGTCACCCCCGACTCCTCCTGCACCGAGAGGCTCGACGTGAGGGTGACGGGGAAAGATGGGCGGGCGGTCACAATGGTGAATGTGTACCGCCCGGGTGGTATCGGAGGGTCCCCCGACGATAAACGCACCGACGACTTCGACCCGGAGGACCTCCCCACCGATGACCAAACCATCATCGCTGGGGACTTCAACGTCCACCACGCCACCTGGGATGCCGCAGCGACACAGGATCCGCAAGGTGTACTCCTACACCGGTGGATGCTCCTAAACGGTATGATCGCCTGGAATGACCCAGAGGTGCCGACACGCATCGGACACGGCACGCGCTCCTCACCAGACATCGTGATATCCCATAGCTCCTGGGATGGGTGCACCTGGAAGACGCTTGACAGCCTGGGATCAGACCATCTCCCGATAGAGCTCTGCCTCCCCTTCGGTGGGGCCCCCAAGGAAATGTCCGAGGCGACGAAGCATGTGCGAGTAAGATGGTGCTGGTCACGCGCTGACTGGAAGGGCTATGCGGCAGAGATGGAGAGTAGGGCACCCCAGGCGGAGGCATGGAAAAACCCCTACGAGGCCTACCACTGTTTCAAGGGCCTCCTAAACAACGTCGCCCTAAAGCATATCCCCCAGCAGCGCCGCCGCCCAAATCGGAAACGGTGGTTCAACGCTCGGGTGAAACGGGCCATCGCTGCACGAAACGAGGAGACCCGACGACAACAAGCTGAGCCTCCGACTGCGAAAGACGCTCAGAAAGACGCTCTACACCTGCAGAGACTACGTCAGGAGGCGACCGTAGAGGTGGCGGCGGCCAAAAGGGTGCAGTGGGAGAAACGCTGCGAGGCAGCAGGCGTCAACCCCTCGGCTGCGTACACCCTGATCCGCGAGCTGGATGGCCGCAGTATCAAAGATGCCAACTTCCCACTGGTGAGAGACGGGAAGCCGGTGACCGCCCCAATGGAGAAAGCAGATATGCTGGCTGCGCACTTCGCCGGGGTGAGTGGAGGAGGTACCAAGCTCGACCCCAACGCCACACAATCTCTCCGCACAGCGCCGTCTGCCAGCGATAACCAGGCAGAGCTACACCCCAGCGAGCAGCCTTTCACAATGGAGGAACTCAGGGTTGCGCTCGCGGCGCTGGGAAAGAGGAAGGCACCCGGACCCGATGAAATTCCGAACGAATTCCTCCTCAACCTCGGGCCACGGGCACGGGCAGCCTTCCTCGGCATTCTAAACCTCTCGTGGTGCACGGGAGTCCTGCCCGACGCCTGGACGCGGGCTACCCTGGTGCCGATACACAAGCCCAAACGTCCGGCCACAAAACCGGAGTCATACCGCCCCATCGCGCTGACCAGCACCAGCTGCAAGGTGCTGGAAAGGATGATAAAGGCGCGTCTGGTCCAGCTCATGGAGGACGACACGCTGCCCTGCGCTCAGCACCACCCAGTGCAGGCAGGTTTCAGAAAGCTGCGCTCCACAGAAGACCAACTAGCGCATATCGTACAGCTCGTGCAGGAACCTCCGGATGAAACGGAGCAGACGGGGCCCTACTCCATCAGAATTATCCCGAAGCCCCAGCGGAAACCACGGGTATCGGTGGTCCTCTTCGTAGACATGCAGCAGGCTTTCGATCGCGTAAAACGGGATATCGTACTGCGCAGGATAGAGGAAATGGGCTTCCCGCGTCGATACCGCACCTGGCTCACAGCCTTCCTGACAAATCGACGGGCACGGGTATCTGTGGAGGGTGCGACCAGCGGGCTGTACGAGATGAAGGAGGGGGTACCGCAGGGCACGGTCCTATCCCCTCTTCTCTTCAACATCGTGATGGACGAAATGGCGGAGCTGCTGGCGGGCCTCGGGCACGACGTCCGACCGGCGATATATGCTGACGACATCGCGATTGTAGTATCTGGGAGCAACATCGAACAGGTGGCAGCGAAGGCGCAGCAGGCGCTGGAACTGCTCTGCGCAGAAGGACCGACACGTGGCCTGGAGATCTCGAGAGAAAAGACGGAGCACACGGTGTTCGGGAAACGGGGGGCCCTACGGGAGGTTGCGGAAGGCCCCCTGCTCGCCTACCCAGACGGCACACCTGTGAAACGCACCACGACACCACGCTACTTAGGAGTCACGCTGGACCCTACGTGCAGCATGCAGTACCATCATGAGCGGGTTATAGACAAGCTGCTACAACGCCTGAATGTGGTGAAGATGCTCGCAGGCTCATCGTGGGGGTGTAATGCGCACACACTGCGCACAGCCTACCTCACGTATGCATTACCGGCGGTGAGCTATGCGCTCGGGGTGTACGGCCCCCTTCTCAGCAATACCATGCGGGCGGAGCTGGAGAGGCTGCACCACCAGGCAGCGCGCTTCATCACCGGTTGCCCTACCAGCACGCGCACTGAGGACCTGCTCTGGGAGGCCCACCTAGACACCTTCTCCGCGATCCTCGACACAGCGGTGGCCACAACCTACGAACGCTTCAGGAGGCTCGACGGTACCCCAGGAAATGCGGTGACGACCCTGGTAGGACCAAAGTACAGCTGGTTGCACCAAGCGAGATGCACCTCCGCTGAGTGTGGTTTATCTGGGGAGACCATGCCAAAGCGAGAGGCCGCTCCCCTCCACGTGGCTACCCCCACGCACCCATGGGAGTGGAATGCGATCGCGGAGCACATCGACATCCGCACCTCCCTCCCAGGCATCATCGCATCCCGGACGAAATACTCCAACGACTCGCTTTTCATATCTGCACAGATGATGCTGCGGGACTTGCCTGACTGCGCATGGCACGCGTACACCGATGGCTGCGTCAGCGACGGCCGAGGTGCGGGGGCGGTGGTAATCTATCGCGGAGACACGCCAAACGCCCCACACCTGGAGAGCAGCCACGAGGCTGGCAGAATCGCCTCCAGCTTCCAAGCAGAGTTGCTGGCGCTTGTGCGTGCGATGGAGGCATTGACCACACTGGTGTCACCGGGGGACCACTGTGCGGTCATAACGGATTCGATGTCTGTGCTGCAGGCCCTGCAGACGGGACCTCACCGCGCCCGTGAGGACCTCGAACACAAGCTATGGCAAACCATCCGTGAACTGGCTTTACAAAAGGACACCACGCTGCATCTCCGCTACGTCCCCTCACACGTCGGTGTCGCGGGAAATGAGGCAGCAGATGCCCTAACAAAGGAGGGGTTGAAACAAGCGCCCCAGACCCGCATCCCATTCGCCACTGCGAAGGCAGCGGCGAAGCGTGCCATCCGTGGGGAGATGCCGCCGCCACGGCGGGATACACTGTACTACTCGGGTGCTACAGACGCGCCACCTCGCAGACCCCCGTTGCGCGTAGAGGGCCTCACAAGACTTGGAGACACTGAGATACGCAAACTGAGGACCCGGCGGCATCGCCTGGTATACGACTTCGACACGTCTGACGGGGTCCCTGCATGCACGCTCTGCGGACAAAACAGCACGGTGCAACACGTTTTTGCCACCTGCCCGCACACGACACGACTACGAAGCCGACTAGGTGTAGCGGGATCACCGCATAACATCCTGCTGGGGCAGCCGGGCGCGGCACTGCGATACCTGGTGGCGGCAGGCCTACTGCCGGGCAAGCTGGAGGAATACGTGAGAGTTACACGGGGTTGCCGCCCAGCACAAACGGCTTTACACGTTTAATATTCCTCCCTCGTGCGTAGCTGTGACCCATGGCTGCTTACCAGCATCCGTGCTTCACAGGAAACTCAGCACACAGTGTCGTGAAACAAGGGCCTGCCTAATGGCAACAGCCAAGACCCCTCCACAAACATAACCTCCACCCTCTTTTCTCACTGTCCCCCCTCCCCTAATACCCCCATTTCTTCCTTTCCTTTCAAGGGGAGACGTCCTCGCAGTGGCTGTTTGGCCTGACGCGATTCCCCGCCCGAGGGCCAGAGCAACACGGCACTCAAGGCAACCAGGGAGCGAGAGGCGTCACAAGGCGAAATGCCTCCCACTGTGGCCCGGCGACCGCCTCACCCGCTGCCGCCAAGCGGGGAAGTGGCCCAGTGGGTAACATGCAAAAAAAAACAGGAGGTCGGGCTTCCCCACCTGGGAGGTACACTTGCCGCGTTCGCGACATGCGTGACACGCGACACGCTACCTGAAACGTGAGTGTGCCTTGCTAACACGGGCATTTCAACGGTCTGCCGGCGACCGTTCCCCAAACCAGTAAACCAGCAGTTTTGGAAAATCGGAGAGATCACCCTGCTGCGCTGAATATGGTGCGCACCACTGCAAAAATCCCCGGGAGCTTTTGGGCTTTCAGACCTGAAGGGGCCAGCACGTGGGTGGCGTCGGGGAGTGGCAGCTTTGTAACTGTCCTCCAGCTGCTGGCATGTCCAGCCACATGATGACGCGGAGAGAAATCAGAGAAAAAGTCCCGCCTGACGGGCACGCGCCTGGAAACTGTGGGGGGGCGAGCAAAAAATCCCTTGTAAAAATTCTTAGAAAAAACCTGGTTCCCCGACCCAAAAAACCTGGAAAAAGGGCTCGTTCCCCGCCTAGGCCTGCCCCCGAGATCGTGTTTTTTGAGTGTCACCCGATTGCCCCAGATCGCCCCCCCCTTCCTCCCTTTTCACCTGCTGAAGCAGGTGACAGGTGGCCCAGTGAAATGGCTGCATCGACCCATCTCACCTGATCTGGCCTTAGATTGTCGAATCAACAAACAACAACGGGGGTGGGTGGAGCGCAGCAAGTTGGAATTGAGAGACACCGAGAATGGACAACACGTTGCGTTCGTTCCGGGGGAAGGGGGGGGGGGAACCTTGCTCGCCAAAAAAATGAAGAGAGTCCTGGTGTGGGAAGTGTGCGTGTGTCTTTTTCAGGGGGGTGGGGGGTGTGAGGGGTGGAATTTTCCTTCTCAGAAAGTGTTTTATTTTTAGGCCACACAACGACTTCTCTTGACCCTCCCAAACCCTCCCAGACCCCGACCCCCACCCCCACACACCAGAGAGGGAGGAGACTGCAGACAGGGATCCTTTCTGCCGCCACAGCCACATCGCCCTCTATGAAGGTTGCAGCCAGCTGTGTGTGTGTCGCCACGCAGTGATGGGGAAGGTGAGTCCTGCGCCGCCCCGTCTCTGCTGCATGGTGTCACATGGAAGGTTGCTGTGTCTGTGTGAGCTTTCTGCATGACCCCTCCGGAGGGGAGCGCCGGTTCAAGTCTGACAGTCTTGTGCCACCTCAGCCCCCTCCCTCCCTCCCCATTCCCCTCAGCCAAGATGGCAACCGGGATTGATTTTTTTTCATTTTTTTCTCAATTCGTCATGTTTTGCGGTCAACTTTGGCCCCGTCCTGATCTGTGGATCTGTGTGTGTCTTCGCTCCGTGTTCCAAAACTGTGCAAATTCTGCCCCCTGCTTTGAGGGACCGGTTTCACCCTTTTCTGCAAAACGCTGAGTGGAATGGCCTCACCCCACACACACCCCCCCCCCCTGGATGTTCAAAAATGAAAATCGACTTCGATCCCAATGGCAGTGCCATCTGATTTGCCAAGCCATGGGTTTTCGGCCCACAACACCGCCCGACTCCGCCAAAAAAGAAGATAACCACCTGGTAAAACTCATCTGGCAAGTTCATTGGTATCAGCAAGGCATCAGCAAAATACTACTGGGGGGGGCATGGCGTGGTTTCTGCTGTACCCCGTATTCAACTTCGACACCCCTTCCCCCCCTACCCTTTTCTTCTATCCCGTCTGTCACTTCACCCACGCTTGGCCTTTGTGACGCAGATGTAAGTTCGCCGTTCTGCCAGGGCCGATCAACGTCAGTGCATAGTATTGTGGTGATATGTCTTGTCTGCATGCGCACACCCGGAGGGATCGGATGGCTAAACTATTTGCCAGATGTGTCTCGCGTATTGCTGTCTCCACACAAGAGCAGTGTCACCCCTGCCGTCCCCCACATATCTTCGGGAGAAGAAATGACAAAAATGGATCAGGCGGTTTGGTGGCTTGTCTGATTCGCACCGCCGCCCCCCCACCCCCCCCCCCCTTTTTTTTCGGTGTTGGGCCACAAAATTCTCGATCACCACAACCTTCTTGCCCCCACACACACACCCCCCTGTGATTCCGAAGAAGAACACCGCAACACCGTACCCTAACCAGATCTGCTTTTTTTCTCTCTCTTCAGATCCTTCTCCGACTTTCCCTACCCTCTCTTTTGCCCACACCCCTTGTGTTTTTATTGCTTGCGTGCACTCGAGGCGACCTCCAGGGCCCCTGGCCTTGTCGAGCTATGTGCCCGGGAGACTTGTGTGCGGGACATGCTCTGTCTCGGGGCCACCCGCTGTCGCGTGGAGGCAATGAGGAGTTCGCTGTTAGCATTTGTGTGACTGGTTTTGGCATCGGGAAGGCAATGGATGGCGTAAACGTGAATATTTTGCAGGAACCGGGTAAAGGTGTCCGCGTTCCGAAGTATATGCGTTTACAGCAGCGTGTCTGGTGCTCTGTGCAGTGGTCTTTCGTGGGTTACTGTTTGAAGCCGGATTGCTCGTCCAACATTGCTGGCACAGTTTGTATTCTTATTGTGGTAGGCACAGCCCCTCCACCCCGTGTCCTCACGGAAGGTGTGCCGGATCAGATCTGAAGGAAACCAGGGGTCTGCTGCAACGGGGAGCGGTTGCCCCGACCTCACCCGGCCTGTGCTGTGAGCAGCGTTGCTTGAACGAAACATGACAACGAAACTGGCAAGCCCCTTTGGGACTGGGGGCGACACCACTGCAACGAATCCGGAGGGTGGGAGCGGGGGCGGCGAGCCGATGGACCGGGTCGGCCGGGGAGGGACAGGGGTGGTTTTCACGAAGGCCGGTATGGCATAGCTTTTTGGCAAAACAGCAGGCATGATCCCAACCCTAACTGCCACCACCACCCACCCCCCCCCCCTCTTCCCTCCTCCACATCCACCTCACCTCTGCACCACCACCCACCTCCCAAGCCGTACACACCCCACCCATTCCAGGCACGTGGCCGCGGCAGCGGCATGGCACAGGCGCCTGTCGCCTCTGCAGGCGCACTGGATGCCCCCGAAGGCACGCCTGCGCGCATTCCTGCGCTGCGGGTGATAGAGTTCTACTCGGGCATCGGGGGTGCCCGTCTCGGGATGGAGCAGTGGGCAGCCGCCGCCGGCCGCCGGGTCGAAACAGTCGCTGCATATGATATGAACGCACAGGCCAACGCGGTCTACGCGCTGAACTTTAAAATGCAGCCGCGAAATCGCGCCATCGAACACGTCAAACCCCCGGAGCTGAACAAGCTGAAGGCAGACGTGTGGCTCATGAGCCCACCCTGCCAGCCCTTCACCCCTGGCGGCGGGCGTGGCGGGAAACGCGGCGACGAGGACACCCGCTGCGCCTCCTTCACCCACCTGGTCAAGCTCCTGGCGGAGGGTGCCGCCACACGCCCCGACTACCTCCTCCTGGAGAACGTCGTCAACTTTGGCGAGTCGCAGGCCTGCGCACAGCTCGCAGACACCCTCCGTGCCGCAGGGTACAGCGTGCGATCTGTCACCGCATCGCCCGACATCCTCCGGGATCACGCCACCCTAACCCCCGACACGCTCCCATCGGGTGGGGCGGACGACACTCCAACCACACCCGACACCGGCGTGTCAGACGGAGGGATTCCCTACAACCGCCCCCGCTTCTACCTGCTGGCGGCGCGGTCTGCCCTGAAGGATCTCGAGGGGGATGTCACCGAGCAGCAGCTGCGCCACGACCTGCATGTGAGGGACGTGGAGGGGGTGGTGTCGCCCCCCGTGACCCTGTCAGCCTTCCTCGAGTCGCGGGGTGTCGGCATGTCTGGGCATGATGCTGACGGAGCGTTGCGTGTCGGGGTGGATGCGCTGGGGGCACACCCGACCTACCGCTTCGACTGTGTGGTGCGCAGCGAGGCGGGGCATGTTGCGTCGTGCATCACTAAGTCCTACGGGCAGAGCCACAGGGGGTCCGGAAGTCTGGTTGTCGTGCCGGGGGCGGAGGAGGAGGAAGTCGATCAGCCTGCAAAGCGCCCCCGCGTGGGGGAGGCTGTGGCTCCGGCCCGCTCGCTGCGTGTGGCGGGTGGGGAGCTGCCGTCGCATCCGGCGCTGCGTGGGGGTGGCGCGGTGCGGCACCTTTCCCCCGAGGAGGCGCTTGCCCTGCACGGCTTCCCCCGCGCCTTCTCCTTCCCCCCAGGTGTTGGAAACGTCGGGAAATGGAGGCTTATCGGAAACTCCCTCTCGTGCGACGTGCATCGGGTGCTCTGCCGTCTCCTCTTCTAGACAGGGGGCGTGGAGGAGTGTGGGAGGTGGGGGTGTGTGTGGGACGCCCGTTTGGATCATGTCTAGGGGGGGGGGGGGATTGCAGCGGATCCGTCAGGTACGGAGTATGCATGTGGTGGAGGGGGGGTGGGGTGGGGTGGGCGCATGTGTGGGCCGATGTGGCACAGGATCTGGCAGGTCTAGCCCTTTTTGCCTTGCCGACTGTGTGGCCAGTGCATGCAGCCTGTGCCCGGCACCTGAGGCCCGTGGCGCATATCGCGATCGACTGGAACAGCTGAGAGGGCGACAACGTGCCCTTGGACCAGAAGTGGCTTTGCAGAACCACGATGTGCCCGGCTCCGGCCATCCCCCCCGCTCTCTCGCTCTCTCGCGTCTGCTTGCACATGCAGTGCACCGCGTACAATTTGAGGGAATGCAATCTATTGGGGGCATGCGCCAGGCCCGAGGAGACACCACAACCACAACCACACACCAGGCATACCATACCCGCACACCCAAAACCGCAACCCATTTGAGAAGAATGGCCATGATGCGTCTTGCCCTCCTGGCGGCGGCTGCCTCGACGGCGTCTGGAGCCACCGCCTGCTGCATGGCGTTCCCCTCGTGCCCCAGCGGGTACGAGCAGGTGTCGCTGTACAAGTGCTCGCTGCTGGACTTCTTCTCCCGGACGTGCACGACGGAGACGCTGTGCTGCTCCACCATCGTGTGCAAGAAGAAGGCCAAGGAGACGTGCAGGTCAAACGACGACTGCGACGCAGGGTTTGCGTGCCGCTTCGACCAGGAGCAGGACCCCGTGTCGGGCAACGTGAAGTGCCTGGACACGAGGTCGTGCGTGCCGCGTGTGAACGAGGGGGAGCGCTGCAACGGGTTCACCCTGCCGTGCATGACGCAGACGTGCCAGGAGGGTCTGCAGTGCGAGTGCGTGGAGGCGACGTGCGACGTTCCCGGGTACTGCAGGAAGCCGAAGAACACGCCTGCGCCTGCGAGCAACGCGTGCGGGAAGGATCTGCCCGAGTGCGCTGCTGGCTTCGCGTGCCGTTTCGACCAGGAGGTGGTGAACGGGAACCTGAAGTGCCTGAACACGATGTCGTGCGTGCCGCGTGTGGGCGAGGGCATGCGCTGCAACGGGTTCGTCCTGCCGTGCACGACGCAGAAGTGCGAGGAGGGTCTGCAGTGCGAGTGCGTGGAGGCGACGTGCGACATCCCCGGGTACTGCAGGAAGCCGAAGACCAACGCGCCTGCGCCTGCGAGCAACGCGTGCGGGAAGGATCTGCCCGAGTGCGCCACTGGCCTCGCGTGCCGTTTCGACCAGGAGGTGGTGAACGGGAACGTGAAGTGCCTGAACACGATGTCGTGCGTGCCGCGTGTGGGTGAGGGTGAGGGCTGCAACGGCTTCACCCTGCCGTGCATGACGCGGACGTGCCTCGAGGGCCTGACGTGCAAGTGCGTGGAGGCGACGTGCGACGCCCCCGGGGTGTGCACGAAGACGCTCTGAGGGCGCCCGCCAGCGGGCTAGCGTTTTCTGCTGGCCTCTGACCTTTTCTACGTTCTGCCCCCATCCCAAACAAACCACATGACCCCTTTGCATCATCCCTTTATCCTTTTATCCCTCCTTTTGGTGTAGGTGCCCATACACAACAGGTGCTGCGCCTCCGAACGGCAGAAGCGGGACGCCACGGTACGGCCATACAGGCCGCATCGGCGTCACCGCACCGCCCCCGCCTCGGGTATCGGCGGCAGCAGATGATTTCCCTGTTTGTTGTGTGTGTGCGTACGCCTCCTTTCCGTGCGGCTCTATGTTGCGCGCTTTGTTGCCGACATAGCAATGCATGGTTGCTGTTTCTTTTCCTTTGTGCTGATGTGTTGCGTGGGTAACCAAAGTTACCTCATGATCGAAATCGCAGAAACCCGCAGCGTTCCACTCCTCACCGATCGGAACAGCTGACTACTGACAACGTCCCCTTCGGACCGCAAGGACATTCTTTTGCCGAAACCCACGCCGCACCGCCCACCCAACCCCCTCCCCACCCTTGCACACCCTGCATGCCCACCCATCTGCCCCAACTATTTTTTGCCCCCCGGGGGTGAATTGCGTCACCTCTTCACTCTCCCGACAACCCCACACCCCCTCCCTCTCTCCAGCCCCCCCTCCCCCCACAACCCACCACCCCACCACCCCACAGGACGGGTGCGGGCAGCCGTGGGGTAGCAGGGGCAGCTGTCCCTCCCGCCCCCCCCCCCCCCCCCACCCTCCTGCAGATGTCAGAGATCTGCACGGAGTGCGGCGAGATCCCCCGTGGGCCTGTGTGCAGCAAGGGGAGGAACGCCGGGTTCCCCCACAGGGCGGTGAGCTCCGGGTGGCGCGGCACCGCCGCGGGGAGCGGGCGCCCCACCTCGCCCGCGTCGCAGCGCTCCAAGAGCCCGCCGTCGCCGTCGCGGTACAACATACCGAGCTATGTTAAACACCCCCCGAGCGGGAGCGGCACAGCTGTCCCCTTCAACTCCAATGGGGAAGACTCCCGGGGCAGCCGGCGAAGCCGCAGCAGCAAATCCGGCCGCAGCCGGAGCGGGCGGAGCCACAGCCGGCGCCGCCGGCGTCGATCCTCCTCCCCAGGCGCGTCGCACTCCCACTCCAGCGGGGCGGACGGCCGCCGCCGCCGCCGCAGCAGCGCATCGAGGACCCGCCGCCGATCTCAGTCACCCCCTTCCCCATCCTACTCCAAATCCCCCGCCCGCTCCCCGCGCGCCGTTGCAGGCGGGATGAAGTACCCAGCGCCCGACCCGCTCGCCCCACTCCACGGCGGCTCCCACCGGTCTGCCCTGGGCATGTCACAGCCCTCCGTCGTCGCCCCGACCCCCCTTCCCATCGTGATGCCCAACAGCTCCAGCGGGGGCGGCGGCGGGGTCCCTGGGGGGCACCACACGGTGGCGGAGACGGAGAACCCACTGCCTATGCCGCCTCCACCGAGGATATGGCCCGGCGCGACTGTGGAGCGGAACCCAGCGTACTGGGACGCCTCGGAGGTGGATGGGGGTGCGGGCAGCAGGGGCACGGTGACAGATGTGGGGGAGAGGTGGGTTAGGGTGAGGTGGCCCGGCGGCATGGAGGCGAGCCACCGCTGGGGGGAGGAGGGCGCGTTTGACGTCTCCATTGTGTCGGGGCATGCGGGCCCCGCTCTGGGGTCAACCAGCCCGACGATGCAGCAGGCCCACAGCAGCCACTCCTTCGTGCCTCCCATGCATGGGGACTCCTTTGGGTCGGGCCCTATCTCCGCCCCCCCAGTCCAGAGGGAGAGCGTGGGAAAACGCCAGGTCGTGTCAGGGCATATCCCTCCTAACGCAACCCCGGCATCGGCTGTGCGGCTGGTGGGTGCAGGTGGTGGCGGGGTTTCCTCAGCAGGCCTGCCTGAATCTGAGAAGGCCTTCTGCCGTGTGAAGGTGGAAGGGATGCGTCACCTCCACCGCCTGCACTATAAGCTGCACATGGCATCCCCTTTTTCCCAGATGCTGGTGGAGATCTTCAGCCAGCTCACAGAGCTGGCCCCGCCGGAGTGGCACCTCTTTTGGGAGGCGCCGGATGGCGTGAGGGTGCCCCTCCACCGCGACGACACCCCGTCGAAGATCGGGATGCAGGCGGGGCTGCAGAATGTTCACCAGATGCTGCTGTCGCAGCGGGACGACGGGTGGGTCACCCCGAGGCAGAAGCGTGTCCCGGATATGGAGCCCCTCCACCCTATCGGGCACCAACACCTCCACCAGCAGCAGGCGCAGGCCACACAGCAGGCTCCGCAGTGGAGCCCACGGCGCGACATGCAAGGGGAGGGGGATCCCTTAAGGTACGACACCCCCCCACGCCTGTTCCCCGGAAACCGCGTGGTGCCCGATCAGCAGCTGGTGCCGCATCAGACCCCACGGGGTGGAGGCGGTGGGGGCCTGCCGGACCCCTTCCCCCCGCAGGGGTTTGGGGGTACGGCGGCGTCTCCCGTGTATCCCCCGACAGCGCCGCCTGCAGGGCTGCCGCTGGCGAGGGGTGGTGGTGGTGGCGGCGGCGGCACTGCGGCGGATGCGCGTGAGAAGGTGGCGCAGGAGGAGCGGATTGTCCTCCTGGAGACGGAGAACAAGATCCTGCGAGATCGGCTCGCCTTCTCGTCGTCCATCCCCGCGGCGGCGGCGGCGCTGCCGCTCCCGCTCACCCTGGCGGCGCAGGGGTTCTCGCGGCGGACGGCGGATGAGGCAGTGCAGACACAGAGCGTGCGGAGCGAGTCACCTCCTCTGGAGTCGAGCGAACCCCGTGCACCGCATAGCAGCCCCAACTACCCACTGCCGCCGCCACCGCAGCAGCAGCAGCAGCAGCAGCAGGGTGGGGAGCGGGTGTGGTCATCGCGTGCATCCCCGCGTGCGCCGTATCGGGAGAGTGGGGTGTCGAGGCATAGCGGGCACCTCGGTGGTTCCGTAGGGGGGGTGTACCCCTATGCAGGAGCGGGAGGGGGAGGGGGAGGAGGCGGGGGCGGCGATGGGAAGGATCTCAGTCCTCTGCGGGAGGGGCCGTCGCGCGGGTCGCCCTACCCCGCTGTGGTGCACAGCGATCCGGAGCAGGAGTGCCGTGCGGCGTATCTGAGGCTGAAGGAGGTGTACCGGTGCTACACGTCGTTCAGGCCGGGGGATGCGGTGTCGGAGGCGGATAGGATGATAGGCTTCGTGCAGATCTCTGGCGTGGCTGCGCAGAATGGGATCCCTGATGCGAGCATCACCCGCACACTGACAGGGCTGCTCGGGACCTCCCTGCAGAAGCCTCCGTTATCCTTCGAGGAGTTCACAGAGTCCATGCATCTGGTGGGAACGGTATGTTCATCAGAGCGTTTGTGTTAGTGTTAGTGTGGGGTAGGGGCTCTTGCGATCCCGCTCGCATCACTTTGTCAGACTGGGGGGGTGGGGTGGGTGTGGTGGTGTGCCACCGAATTTGTATATAGATATCACACAGACACCCCCCCCCCCCCCCCCTCCGCAAATACACAACCAAACACCCACAACCACAGCTGATATACCCGCGAGAAGAAGCGCCCCTCAACAGCCTGCTGCCCTCCTTTGTGTGATGCGCTTCACTGAAAAAGGCGCCACCTCTGCCTGGCGTGCCAAAGGGCTTGGCGCTGTTCAGATCGATCGGCGCTTTGTTGCCCCTCCCGCCCCCTTCCCCCCGACCCTCATGTTTCTTCCCATCCCCTCTTCCCCGCCGGGGTCCCCGCCCACTCCTTCCACGTATCGTGTTACGCTGTGCATTCCAAGGAACGAGGGGTGCCAGGGGGTGGGCACAAAGAAGTCGCCGGCACAAATCTGTTGCTTGGAGGGAGAGGGGTGTTTCAGTGTTTACACAGAACAAAAAGAAAAAAACGAAACCAGGTGTTCTTGATTGGGGTCAATCATCAGGTGTGGTTGTTTGGTCGTTGCTTCAGCAGACGCTTCCCCCCCAGCCTCCGCCCCCACCCCACCCCCCCTCACGCCTTCAGGGCAGGGGGGTGTGTGAGGGTATTGTGGGCTCAGTGCATTCGGTTGCATTGGGTTGCCCCCCCTCCTTCAGGAATTATGAATCTGCCTCCACGCGTGGACCACAAGGGAGGTGTTCGCATCCGAGATGAACAGTGTTTCTTCGGTGTGCTGCTGCCCCCCCCCACTCCCCACTCCAACTGCAGAGAAGAACATTTTTCCGTGTGTGCGTTGTGCGGAGTGGTGCGTTTGCTATGGGGTTGAAGGGCTAAATCACCGGACTGCCTCCAGACACACAACAAAAAAGTGACAAACCGACACTTTTTGTTTTGTGCATCCCTCTGCATAATATGAGTGCCTATACCTGCGCAGGCAAACGGTGTCCTTTTATTTTGAAACCACAACATGGCTCCTCGGCAGACCCAGTGTCATGAGGATATCAGATCGGGCAGCGGCTTCTGGGAGCAACGGAACGGCAACCTCTCCTCCCCACCCCTCCACAGCAGGGCTGCGGGGGGGGGGGGGGGGGGAGTTGGTTTTTTGTTAACCCAGGTTTGCTGCACAGAACAGCATCTCTCCAACACCTCCAATCCTGTCGGCTGTTGGGCTGGGCCATGCTTTTTTTGGGCAAAATAATCATGAGATTCATGTGTGCGGCAGAGAGTCATGCTTTCCTCTGGCTTGATTCGAATCGAAGGATTGGCCTGTCCCTAATCAGGTGTCCCACCGACGCTTTCCAAAAAAGACTCACGTGTGTCTGTCTGTCTGTGTGTGTGTCTGCGGAGGCTTGCATCGGAGCTCCGCTAGGCGTGTCCCCCCTGCGCCAAACCAAACCCGTGTATTATGATCTCTTCCCACCGACCCTCCACTAGATCCTGTCATATGTAGTGTGTGTACATGCGCTATTTCGCTTTTGTACGTCTTGCTGTTGTCCCCCTCCATTCGACATGCATCTCCGCCAGCCTTCTTCCTCCTTCCTAGTCTAGTGTTTTGCTTCAGCACACCTCGGGTTGGGGGGGCGTTGGGGGTTTGGGCTGGGCTGGGTGTCTTGGTGTGTGTGTGTGTGTGTGTGTGTGTGAAGGGTTAAACCGGAGAAGGGGAGGTGCAATGCAAACCAAGAAGAAAAGTAAGTCTATTATCCGCCGATACATATCAGCGCCGCTGTTGTTCCTCCACCGCCACAACCACCCACCCCACCTCGGCCCTCTCTTGACACCCTTTGTGAGTTCGGATTCTCCACACCTGGAGGAACCAACCTGCCCACTGCCTGCTGTACGCACTCACTACGCCACACCACCGCACCGCCACACAACAACCGCAGGGCGCTGCTTGCAGCAGGATCATTTAATCACTGCTCTCTGCCCGCCTCCCGCATCACACCAGCAGTGACACGAACCCACCTTTAGCACCGAACCACTCTATTTCGCTAAGGGTTGCTGTGTGTGCCACCCCCTCTACCTCTCTTCATATCGCCTGTGTTTGCCTATACTGCACAAGGAACCCTCCCACCTCCCCCCCAGCAAGGGGTTAGCTTAGTTACCCACCACCACCCCATTTGCACACCTCCCGTCCACGCACCTTTTTTTTTCTGCTGACTCCGCCCCCTATCCTTTTTTTGCCCGTTTTTGAGATGAAGTGCGACGCGCGTTTCGCGGACCTGGACGAGACCCAGCGGGTGGAGTGGGAGAAGGTGGTTGCCTACCTGGCAGCGCACGGGATCTCCTTCGCGCATGTGCAGGGTGCCAGCAGCAGAAGGCGTGATTGCCTCCTCCAGGATGTCTTTGGGGACGACATCAAGGGGGCTATGGTGGCCGAGACGGTGTGGAAGCAGAAGACAGGCATCACAGACCATGACGGCGCGAAGCAGGTATGTTTTATTTTTTTTGAAATCACACCGGGGTCCGATTCTCACGGTGCGGACTGTAGGAAACACTCCGCGCTGCCAGCACGCTAACCCAAACCACAATACGAAAAATCATGTTTTTTACTGCAACAGGGGGGGGGGCCCTGCCCTACACGGCGGCACAATTTACTTTTATTCCCACCTGCAACCTAAACCAGATCGCGGAGCTGAAGCGGCGGGTAAAGGCGTTGGAGTCACGCCTCCGTGTGCCTGTGGGTGCCGCCCTCCACTACGCCCCAGCGGATGGTCCCAGCCTGGGTTCAGGCCATGACCAGCACAAGGTGAGCAGCTCTGGCACCAAGGGGGAGGGTTCCTCAGAAGTCAGCGCCGCACGCCACGCCGACCCGGCACTCCCAGAGGAACTTCCGCAGAGGATGGACGCAGCGAGGCTGAAGGCGGCTGCAATTCAGGACGTGCTCTCCAAGGAGCCAGGTGCGGGGCGGATTGTCGAATGGCTCCAAGATGTCTCACCGACGCAGTGAAAATGAAAGGTAGTTCCGCATCTCCACATTATGGGCAGTGCCCAACCATCGGCTGGAATCATCATTCGGTTGCCACATCGTTATAATGGTTGGGATGCCCGAGGGCTCGGCGGTGGGGGGGGGCGGGGGGGGGGGGGGGGGAAGGGGAGGAGCGAGGCTGAGGAGAAAACGAGAACGTGGCGGTGGGAAAAAATATATGATGGCAGAGCAGAAGGTGGGTGCGGGTGGTGGGGGGGGGGGTCCCCCCACCACCGCCCCTCCAATTCCCACCTCCACCTTCACCACCCCCCCCCCCCTCCCACACGTTTTGTTTTCTCCTGCTGCACACAGCAGCGGGGGAGGGAGGAGGTGGAGATGGAGGTGGAGGCCCCCACGATACCCCACCTTGATCATCCCTTTCGATAAGAGAAACATTTTTACGCGTGTGTGTCTGTGTGTCCAGTGGAACGATGAGGGAGAGGGAAATGGCAACGTGTGTTGTGCCTGTCGGACACATCGATAGGCCATCACACGCCTGACTCATTCATTTTTTACCGGATGGGGGGGGGGGGGATTTTTTATGTTACTGCCCATCGGCCGTCGCCACAGCTCCTCTTCTTCCACCTCAACACCCCTCCCTCCCTCACCCCCCCCCCCCCCCCACCCCTTCATTTGCCTTCGTCACTCTCGGAGAAGCCGAATCGTCATCACATCTTCCGCCGCTCCACCCCCCACCCTTCCTGGATGGAGACGTGTATGAACAAAAGCAATCAGTTGATATTCCGCTCTTTTTGAGGCTTTCTTCCTCCTCTAGACTCTGCAGCCCCTCAGGATGCACTGGGATTGTTGTGCCATCTCGTGCCGGATATGCGTGTGCTGCCCATCTCTCTCTCTCTGTCTCTCTCCCTCATCTGAGGTTGTTTTTGTCTATCCAACGCGAAAAAACGGAACAAAGCGAACCCAACACTGCAACCGGTAAAAAAATCAAGTTAGCGGGGGGTGGGGGGCGGAGGAGGGGGGGGGGGTGTGAGGTTGTGGCGGTGGTGGTTCAGCTCGCATTGCTGACACCACCAATCACACTCCCTCTCTCGTCCCCCCTCCACCTTTCCCCCCCCCCCCCCCCAAGGCTGGACAAATGCTGCATTTTAAAAATAAAAAACATAAAATAAAATAAAGTGCAATAAAATGCAGTAAAATGCAGTAAAGTGCAATAAAGTGCAGGAGAGCGTGTTGTAGGGGTGGCTCGGCGTGACGGTGGGCAGGATGCTGACCTGCCGTGCCAGGGGACCCTGATCCGCCCACTCTGGCCAACACAAGGCCACCAAGGCAGTGCCCCCGCCAGGCCCGCCCTGCTGCTGTTCGGCATGCTTGATGCTGCTTCCGAGTGCCGGGGCCAATCAGGCAGCAGGCGCACCCCAGCACCGCAGGCGCAGCAGGGCGGACCAGCACGGCGGTGTGCGGTGGGCAGTCCACCTTCCTCGGACGTTGTACAGCTGAGCTCTGGCGTACGGGTTCTTCACCATCCCGTTCGGGGAGGCTGGACATCAGAGCGGACTGAAAGCACTCAAAGCAGGACTGAAGCCAGGCGGAGGCCGCACCGATCAGGTCCTGCGAACCCACCGACCCAACATAGGCAGGGCACATCCATCCCGGCCTGCATTCTCTGCCGGAGCCTTGGTGCGTCCCTGTGACCTTCAGGAGAACCTCCGTGCAGGAGCGGTACTTTTTGCCATCTTCTGCGGGTTTGCGGCTGTCCGCAAACTTGCAGACGTGGCTGCACCTCTGTAAAGTGGGTGTGACTCCAGCATTTGGCCTGTCCATAGTGGTCCTCCCAGCTGTACGTATGCGAAGCCCAAGGCACCACTAAGGACCATGCACTTTATCCAAAAATCCGGAAAATAAAATACAATAAAATGCAGTAAAATAAAGTGCAGTAAAGTGCAGTAAAAATTTGCTGCCAGCCTTGCCCCCCCCCCACCTCACCTCCAAAATAAAAATTCTCTTCATCGCAACGATACAAAATCCAATACGACCCCAAAAAAAACATGAATCCGACAAGAAAAAAATCTATTACCGTATACGTAAATATTTTGGAACGTAAATATTATGGAACGTAAATATTATGGAACGTAAATATTTTGGAACGCTGGTGGGTTGGCGTTCCAGATTTTTTTCGTTCCATAATATTTACAGGGCTTTCTGCGACTCGGGGACTTGGACCAGGTGATCGGACGGCATACAGAGTCCCTGACGGGACCTACTCGTGCACTTTTCGCGCGATTCCTGACGCAAGCCGTCCTCACCACCGAGTCCCCAACTGGCCCTGTAAATATTATGGAACGTAAATATTATGGAACGGACCGGCCAAAAATGGGCCCGTTCCATAATATTTACGTTCCATAATATTTACGTATACGGTATATTCCCTTCAGATTCTCTCCAGTCCCGGCTGACTCCTCCCTGCCCCTCCCTCCCCCCCCCCCCCACTCTCCTTCCCCCGGCTTCACTTATATTTCTTTCTCTCTTCCCCCCCCCCTAGGGCAGTGATTAAATAAACGTTGAAAACGTTTAGCGTTTATAAACGTTTAACGTTTCTCAGAATTCTGAGCTGAAATAAACGTTCAGATAAACGCTTAATAAACGTTTCCTGCAGGCTCTGCCACTGAGTCACTTTACACCATAATATATCATGGCCAGCACACCACACCCCAAATTTCAGGGCGGGGGGTCACCGCTGCGGTGAGGACAGCAAGATGTCGAAGCGCAAGGTCGAAAACATCGGCGCTATTTCTGGCCACTTCTTGTACCCGTGCCTGCTGTACCAGGTGCCTGTTCCAGTCAGCTGCCTCCCATCAGAGGAGGCATCTGAGAGACTCTCGTATGGCGTCCCTGTGCCACATGCTCACAGGTGAGGCACCACACCCGAGGACGCGCTCCCTGGCAACGGATGCGCCGTGCCACAGACCCAGCTGCCGTAAGCTCCCAAGAACAGCGTCAAATGGGACACGAACTGTACCATACTTCTCCCACAACTGTTCCTGGCGCGATTACCTCATATTGGCTTGCCTTTTGGCCTCTGGAGGGCACCGAGAAGCTGTTATGTTTCAGAACAATCAACGACAACAGTTCTTCTGTGCATCTGGCAGGTTGAGGTGTGCTTGCTCTGCTTGATGTGTCCTGTGGTGTGCAGCCCAGGTACAAGTTCTGTCCCAAAAATTTTGGTTGCTAAAAACGGCATCGTCGGGGGCATGCTACCCCCTGGGAGTGGGCGGAATTGAGTTTCCGGAGCATATTGGGCACTTTCTGCCACCAGAATCGTGTGGGAGTGTGTGAGGTCAGAGTATGTGGGTGGGGTGTGGGCACAAGCTGCTTCGCTAAATAAACGCTAAACGTTTAGCGTTTATAAACGTTTAACGTTTATTTAAAAACGGTTTCTGAAATAAACGTCGTTTATTGGGTTCACTGCCCTAGGGGGGGTCATAAGCCCCCCTAAAAACGTACAAATACCAAAAATTTCAACATACCATCAGAACCGCCCTAATACCTGATCTGACCCGAAAATCCGACCCATACCCCCCCGGAAACCGTCTGGAGCCCACTTGTGACACCTGATGCGCACTTTTGTGATGATTTTTTGGGGTCCTAAAAAATGTACCTCAGTTTCGTACCTTGCCTTTGTACCTGAACCACTCCCGACCGCAATATTTCGTTCTTTGCCTTTTCTGCGGTGGTTCCGGCTCAGGTGGCACGATGTTGCCTCCCCAGTGCCTCGGCAAGGTCTTTCTTGTACCTGATTGGTGGGAATGTTGTGTTGTTGCGCCAGCTGAATGAGTTCAGCCACCTTCTGGGTGTAGTACACCACGCAGTCTCAACAGCACGTATGAGAGTGTACCATATGAGGACTCAACAAAGTCATTGGATAGGCATCTGCCTGCCGACTCAACCCCCACAGTGCGACCGCAAGATCGTCAGGGATGTCTCAACGCCAGGGGAATACTCTCCCCTGGCGTTGTACAACCCTACTCTTAATCCTCGGGTCCTCTCCTGGAGGCGGTGGTGGCGGGCCCGCAACGCTTCGTACTTCCGGTACGGACTGGGGTAGTCTGCCCGGCTGACCCGCTCATCGCTTCCTAGATCATCTGCTGCTCTGGAGCTGCCATCACTCACTGCCCACATCAGTTGGTGTAGGGGTAGGAGCAGGAGGAGTGGGAGGAGTAGGAGTGCAGGTGACATCTTTCTTGGCCAGCAAGGAACGCCGCTTTTCGCACGTGCGTGCAGTTGATGCACCACTGCATATATCTGTCGTCACCACGTCCCACTCGCTCTCCTATGTACCCAGCCCGACGGAGCGCCCGAAATAATGTCGCCTCACGGATGTCGTGTGCCGTTTTCTTCTGACGCAGGTCTGCCACAACGCTCTCTGCCGGGACCCCGCACATCTCCCGTTTGGCGAGCGTCTTTCGAGCAAGGTACCCCTCTGCAGCAGCATCTGACACCTCTGCGAGGCCCTAGGCACACGGCATGTGTTGCTCGGCGTGCTGGGTGAGCGTAGTGATACCCTTTCCTTGCAAAGAACGAAATACTGCGGTCGGGAGTGGTTCAGGTACAAAGGCAAGGTACGAAACTGAGGTACATTTTTTAGGACCCCAAAAAATCATCACAAAAGTGCGCATCAGGTGTCACAAGTGGGCTCCAGACGGTTTCCGGGGGGGTATGGGTCGGATTTTCGGGTCAGATCAGGTATTAGGGCGGTTCTGATGGTATGTTGAAAAATGTGGTTTTGTACGGGCTTCACGGTGGGATCTTGTAAATTTTACATGTAAAAATACCGATTTTTACATGTATTATACATGTATAATACTTGCATGTCAACTATTATACATGTATAATACATGTATATGCCTGAAATATACATGTAAAATACATGTATATCAAGCAAAAATACATGTATAATAGTTGCATGTCAACTATTATACATGTATTTTTACTTGATATACATGTATTTTACATGTATATCTCATGCATTTACATGTATTTTACATGTATAATACTTGTCATGCAAGTATTATACATGTAAAATACTTGCACGACAAGTAAAATACATGTATAATACTTGCATGACAAGTAAAATACTTGCACGCAAGTAAAATACATGTATTTTACTTGCATGCAAGTATTTTACTTGTCATGCAAGTATTTTACATGTATAATACTTGCATGACAAGTATTATACATGTAAAATACATGTAAATGCATGAAATATACATGTAAAATACATGTATATCAAGTAAAAATACATGTATAATAGTTGACATGCAACTATTATACATGTATTTTTACTTGATATACCTGGGACCCCCCGTGTATAAGTCCCCCCCCCCTTACCCCCGTGTTTAAGTCCCCCCCTGGGGGTCTGGCAGGGGGGGGACTTAAACACAGGGGGACCTAAACACGGGGGTGGGCTGGTCTGGAGGGTCATCAGGTGGCCCCTAGGCCCTCCAGGTGCTGTCAGAGTCGAAAAGTGGGGTGCCAAAAGTCCATCCGGACCGGAATTACCCCCCTACGACAGCAGAGGAAGAGGTCTTCTTGGTCTCCACTGTGCCACCCCCGTGTTTAAGCCCCCCCTGTGTTTAGGTCCGCCCCCCCCGTGTTTAAGTCCCCCCCGGCCGAAAATCGCCTCCAGGGGGGGGACTTAAACACGGGGGGTCCCAGGTACATGTATTTTACATGTATATTTCAGGCATATACATGTATTATACATGTATAATAGTTGACATGCAAGTATTATACATGTAAAATACATGTAAAAATCGGTATTTTTACATGTAAAATTTACAAGATCCCACCGTGTTATGACCCCCCCTACCCCCCCCCCTCCCCACCCTTTTTTTGCTCTGCCAAAAAAGGTGACGGGTGCGGAGCGAGGAGCGAAGAAACGAAGTGAACACCGGGGGGGGGAGGAGAGGGAGGGGGGATGTGAGGGAAGAGGAGGTTGCGTCAGACGAGACATTGAACTGATGGAGACGGGGAAAAAAAGACCCGACGGGAAAAAAAGGGGGGTGGTGGGGTAATACCGCCTGGTCGAATTCACACCATCTCAAACCATTTCACAAAATTTCACAAAAAATAGCAAAATTTCGTCAGCTGATTGAGGGTGTGATATGAGGGTTCTATCCAACAAGGATATCAAGGCGGCACTTTCAAAGTCCTGCCAAGGACAGCGCCACGTGGGTGTGTGCTTCTGATATATGTTATGTCATCATGTGAACCCTCCCCAGCGTGTGCCAACATCCCTGACACGCTCACGAAAAGCATGACACGGAGAAAACAGGTGCCGAAACAACCTGCCGAGCACACGGGTGGTGCCACGTTGATCCACGCAGCGATCTCCCATGACAGGAAGCCTTGTCGCCACGGCAGAGTCGCCGCAGACTGTGGGAGAGGTGTCGCCAGTCACCTTGAGGTTGCAGTGTGTCATCAGGCTAAGACCCGTGCCCTCTTCACCTCCCCTGTTAGGTTGCTCCCATATCGTTGCCTGCTTTGGGGCCTGAAGGACATAGGGGTCCAGCAGGCACTTGAGCATCGCAAGGCATGAGTGGCTGTTTCAAACTCCTGGTGCAAGCACCCGTCATGGTCTGGGGAAGCCCTCCCAGGTAGTTTAACGTCTTGCCCAGGACAAAATTTCGTCAGCTGATTGAGGGTGTGATATGAGGGTAATTAGGGTCAAAAAAATAGCAAAATTTCGCGGTGCAAAATTTGTGAATTTTTGTGAAATTTTGCGACTTCTGCGACTTTTTGTGACTTTTTGCGACTTTCTGCGCCTTCTTGCGTTTTGGGCGGTGCTGGCACTTGGGCACTAATGGCGGATGCAGTGGTTTGGGTTTATGGAAAAAGGGTGGTGGACGTGATGCCCAACTCCTCCTGAAGGTACGCATTGTATCTGCTGCACCAGCTGGGGAAACACGGCCCGGGGCCGTGCCACCCTGCAGCCACTGCAGGAAGTGCTGCCTCAGGGTTCCTCGGCAGTGGACCAACGCACATTGGCCGTGTGTGTCAGCGTCCGTCTTGGATCTCACAACGGTCACGCCATCTCCCACCCCTGAGGTCGCTGCTCTAACGAAGGTGCGCGACACAGGTCGTGGAGATCCACGAAACGGCAAGCAGTGGCGAACTGCAAGGCAAATCCTTGCCCTGGGGTGTCTGGGACCTACCCTACAATCACGAATCATTTTGCACAATCGCGAACCATTTCACAAAAAATCACAAAAAATAGTATTGCAATTTGGGTTAGCGTGCTGGCATCGCAGCCTGGCCCCGAAGGACCATACCGTGAGGAACCGGGCCCGCTATCCTACTCTTGCTCTACGTGACACCACACGGTTTCGCTCTCCTCCTCGTTGCGCTGTAAAGGAGGGGGGACACACACACACTGGAAGCCGGAGATTGCGCCTGCTGATACTGAGGCGCAATCTTCGCGACGACGCGTTGAAAAGAGCGCGGAATAGCCGCCGAACGAAAGATGGTGGGAGAGGGGATGCAGCGGGTGCGCTTCGGAACCGCACGCAACACCCGCTTCTGGAGGAAACGTGAACGAGAAGGACGGACAGCACGTGTCTTGCGCTCCAAGAAGCGCAAGGCTTGTGAGGCCCGTGGGAAAGGGGAAGGCACGCCTGATCTAGCTGTGCTGATGATCGTGCGGGAGGAAGGAAAACCTGCTCTGTTGTTATGAAACGAGCATCGCTCTAGGGCAGATTCGTCTGCCTCCCGCATGTGCGCTACACGTTTCTGCGCGCGGGGAACCGAGGACTCAGAAGGGGAGGAAGGGGAGAAAGGAAGTCGACGCCCCACGCAAGGGCTCGGCGACGTGCACTCGTGGGAGAGCGTGTCGCTCCCCTGGTGAGACGGCGTTTCTGCCTGCCAGTCGGGAAGAGAGGGGGTTGCAGGGTCTAAAGGCACTAGGGGCTCCTGACATGGAGAGGGTGGTGGGGGTGACACAGTGTCTGATGGGGGACTAAGCCGAGTGTCGACGGGCTGAAAGCCCGGCGAGTCATCCACAACAAGGGAAGGTGCCAAGGACAAAAAATAGCACAATTGGAAACCATTTCACAAAAAATCGCAAAAAATAGCAGCGCGGCTTTTGTGAATTTTTGTGAATTTTTGGGGCGTTGTTCTTCGTTTTTGGGAGACGCTGTGAATTCGCCAAGGCGGTATTACCCCAGGTGGGGGGTGGGGGGGGGGGAGATGATGGTGTGGGAGGGCATGTTTTCAATCTGCAAAACCGCTGCACTGCGGGCCATGCAGTGTGTGTTGCTCACCCTCCCATCCCTGCTCCCCCCTCTCTCCACCCAGGGCGGGTGGTGGGGGTGGTGGTATATGGCAGACCCGATGCCAGGCTGCGAACCCTGGTGGTCACGATGTCATGTCAGTTCCGCCCTTACTGCCAGGCCTGGGCGGGGAACGAGCCCTTTTTCCAGGTTTTTTGGGTCGGGGAACCAGGTTTTTTCTAAGAATTTTTACAAGGGATTTTTTGCTCGCCCCCCCACAGTTTCCAGGCGCGTGCCCGTCAGGCGGGACTTTGTCTCTGATTTCTCTCCGCGTCATCATGTGACAGCTCTTGAGTGATGCCCAGAGATGCTTGCGGCAGAGAGTGCCCCTCATGCGCGTTACAGCTGAAAATGAATGAGGATCATCTGGCACTCGTTCTCATCGGGGGTTGTGCTCCGCAGGGACTCAATACACCTTGGCACTCTCGCAGGGCTGGACATGCCAGCAGCTGGAGGACAGTTACAAAGCTGCCACTCCCCGACGCCACCCACCTGCTGGCCCCTTCAGGTCTGAAAGCCCAAAAGCTCCCGGGGATTTTTGCAGTGGTGCGCACCATATTCAGCGCAGTAGGGTGATCTCTCCGATTTTCCAAAACTGCTGGTTTACTGGTTTGGGGAACGGTCGTCGGCAGACCGTTGAAATGCCCGTGTTAGCAAGGCACACTCACGTTTCAGGTAGCGTGTCGCGTGTCACGCATGTCGCGAACGCGGCAAGTGTACCTCCCAGGTGGGGAAGCCCGACCTCCTGTCCGATGTCAGTCAGGCTTCGAAGAAGCGCTTCATGGATGCGGCGCTGACCTCCTACGCTGCACTGTACCCGGGGAAGTGAGATAGATGGACGGGCACACGCTACATGGGGGGTCTGGGGGGCGGAGCCCCCCAGCCGCCGGAGGCCACGGTAGCGAACACCTGTTCGTGTGGGCGTACAGATTCTGTGCGAGTTGGCTGCGTCCTCAGAGGCGACTGGAGTGGTTGGACCCCGACCTGATGGGATTCGAAGGGCTTGAGTACGAGACGTACGCCACAGGGGGGTCTGGGGGGCGGAGCCCCCCAGCCGCCGGAGGCCACGGTAGTGAACGTCTGGCTCTCCAGTTGGCCAGCAAGGCGAACGGTACGGGGGACAGACTTCCCTTCCATCCTTGTGCGCGCCCTGTCGACCAGGCCTGGGCGGGGAACGAGCCCTTTTTCCAGGTTTTTTGAGTCGGGGAACCAGGTTTTTTCTAAGAATTTTTACAAGGGATTTTTTGCTCGCCCCCCCACAGTTTCCAGGCGCGTGCCCGTCAGGCGGGACTTTTTCTCTGATTTCTCTCCGCGTCATCATGTGACAGCTCTAGAGTGATGCCCAGAGATGCTTGCGGCAGAGAGTGCCCCTCATGCGCGATACAGCTAGAAATGAATGAGGATCATCTGGCACTCGTTCTCATCGGGGGTTGCGCTCCGCAGGGACTCAATACACCTTGGCACTCTCGCAGGGCTGGACATGCCAGCAGCTGGAGGACAGTTACAAAGCTGCCACTCCCCGACGCCACCCACCTGCTGGCCCCTTCAGGTCTGAAAGCCCAAAAGCTCCCGGGGATTTTTGCAGTGGTGCGCACCATATTCAGCGCAGTAGGGTGATCTCTCCGATTTTCCAAAACTGCTGGTTTACTGGTTTGGGGAACGGCCGCCGGCAGACCGTTGAAATGCCCGTGTTAGCAAGGCACACTCACGTTTCAGGTAGCGTGTCGCGTGTCACGCATGTCGCGAACGCGGCAAGTGTACCTCCCAGGTGGGGAAGCCCGACCTCCTGTCCGATGTCAGTCAGGCTTCGAAGAAGCGCTTCATGGATGCGGCGCTGACCTCCTACGCTGCACTGTACTCGGGGAAGTGAGATAGATGGACGGGCACACGCTACATGGGGGGTCTGGGGGGCGGTGCCCCCCAGCCGCCGGAGGCCACGGTAGCGAACACCTGTTCGTGTGGGCGTACAGATTCTGTGCGAGTTGGCTGCGTCCTCAGAGGCGACTGGAGTGGTTGGACCCCGACTTGATGGGATTCGAAGGACTTGAGTACGAGACGTACGCCACAGGGGGGTCTGGGGGGCGGAGCCCCCCAGCCGCCGGAGGCCACGGTAGTGAACGTCTGGCTCTCCAGTTGGCCAGCAAGGCGAACGGTACGTGGGACAGACTTCCCTTCCATCCTTGTGCGCGCCCTGTCGACTGGGGAAAACTTAGAAAAGGTTTTTTTCCTCTGCGAAATAACCTTAGAAAAAATTTCCCCTAACAAAATTCTTAGAAAAAAACTTTTTTCCCCTTACAAAAATTCTTAGAAAAAAAGTTCAGAATCCTGAAAGTGGGGAACAAGCCCCCCAGTTAGGAACAGCCCTGCTGTCGACTGGGGAAAACTTAGAAAAATTTTTCTCCTCTGCGAAACAACCTTAGAAAAAAATTCCCCTAACAAAATTCTTAGAAAAAAACTTTTTTTTCCCTTACAAAAATTCTTAGAAAAAAAGTTCAGAATCCTGAAAGTGGGGAACAAGCCCCCCAGTTAGGAACAGCCCTGCTTACTGCCCTGTCCATTTTTTTTGCCTTCCTCTCCCCCCTGCTGGTGCAGGTTTGTCTTGCAAAGGCATCACACGACAAGGCGTGTGCGATTCAACTTCATCCGTGCCTACTCCCCTCGACCCCTCTTCAATGCTTCTCTCGCAGTCTGATTCTCTATTTCTCATACATATTATGGTAATGTCCTCTTTTTCTGCCGTCTTCCCTCCCCCCCCGATGGGGCGCTGCGTTTCTCTTTCCATCACTTGACATCGGAAGGTGGTGCGGTCAAAAAAAATTGTTCCCGACACCTATTTTTTTTCTCTCCTTTTTTCAGCCGGTTTTCTGAGCCAGTTCTCAGGGAGAGGATGAAGGGAGATGGGTGTCGGGGGGGTTCCTTTTCGACAACACCGCCAGAGGGGTGTCATACACAACAGCAGTGCTTTGCAAAGTGATTGGCAGGTGTGGGGGGGTTTGAGGAGGGTGGGTAGGGTCGGTTTTCCCCTCTGTAGTCTGCCTCTATCAGGGGCCTCACCGGCGCTTTCCAAAAGATGCACGTGTGTGTCTTGCGGGGAGGAGGGGGTGGTGGTGGGAGGGGACGTGAGGTGTGTGGGCACTTCTCTGCGTCAAAGAAAAAAACCGGAGAGTGAGCGGTTTGCCGCCTATGCTGGGTAGGGGCCGCTCGATGAGGTCTATTCTTTGTTCATCCCTTTTGTGCACTTCAGAGTTGAAACCACCATCTCTCTCTCACCATATCCCTCCCTTCCCCCTTCCTTCCTGTTTTTTTTGAGCAGTTTTGAACATGGTCCAGAACAGCATTTGTCTTTGAGTTTACCTGTCACCTCCAGAAGGCCCAAAATATATTTGTTGAGGCCACAGTCTTCCTTATTTGGCGCGTTTTGATTTTTGTTCCGATCACGCCACCTCCCCCCACTTTGGCCGGCAAGGTAAGCCGGAAAGCTTGCCAAAATCGCAGGAATCATCCTCTCTTCCCCGAGTCACTCACAGCACCTCCTCAAAGGGGGTGTCTGGGTGTGTGCTCTGCACGCCAGTGGAGGGGGAGGGGGTCGGTCACCCGTGGGCGATACTTTTGTTTTGCGCCCACGGCTTTTGTGGTGGGTGTGTGAGCAGGCCTGTCGCTAACTTTTCGATTTTGGAGATTTGGTGGGTTGACGCTCCTGTTTTGGGGGGGGATCAGGGGGGAAAACACTAGGGGTCAATTTTTCTCGCGCGCGCTTCGCGCGCGCTCGTGTTGCCAAATTTTGAATTTTCCCATCGGTGGACCACTAGGTGGGCACGGTGTGAGGCGCTGGGTTCCTTCCGTGGTTCCTCTCCCGCTCGCGCCGTCGGGTGCCGGAGGAACCCAAAAAATGGCTTTCGGGACCATGATTTCGACGCTGCCCCCTGATATGTCACGGCCGTCAAAGCGCAAGGACTTGGTTACTAGACGGGCACGCGAGATGGGGGGTCTGGGGGGCAGAGCCCCCCATCCGCCGGAGGCCACGGTAGTGAGCATCTGTTCATTGTGGGCGTACAGATTCTGTGTGAGTTGGCTGCGTCCTCCTGAGGCTACTGGAGTGGGTGGATTCCCTGACCTGATGGGAATCGAATGACTTGAGTACGAGACATACGCCACAGGGGGGTCTGGGGGGCGGAGCCCCCCAGCCGCCGGAGGCCACGGTAGTGAGCATCTGTTCCTGCAAAACCATACTCTCTTCGACGTCGACCCAGTGAAAGTGGGTTGACGCTTGGTCGACGCTTGGTGAGCGTCGACCCAGTGTAACCGGGCCAACGCTAGGTTAGCGTCGACCCAGTGTAATAAATGGGTTGACGCTTGGTCCAGGCTTGAATGGCAACCCAGTTCCACTAGGTCGACGCTCCAAGCCTCGACCAAGCGTCAACCCAGTCCACTGGGTTGACGCTGGGTCGACGCTTTTTTATGGGGGGGGAAACCCAAAATCACTGGGTCGACGGTCGACGCTTAGCGACATGCCTGGTGTGTGAGGGTGGGGTGGAAGGGGGGGGGGGGGTCAGTTTTTTGGCACATCTTCTGCGAGTGTCCTCGCTTGTCAGCACTTCTGAGATCAATCCTAGAGTGTGGGGTTTGGTGCACGCACTTCCCCTCCCCCCCTTTCAGCTGAGGGGGTTTGCAGGGGTGTGCTTAGAAGCATCAGCGGCTTTATCAAGAAGGCCGTGAAGGAAGGAGGCAACCACGTGAAGAAGTGACCATCTTCTTTATATCGACAGCACGAACCTGCCGTGGCGGATATAACCTCTGTCACCCCTATCCCGACTCGAGACGTCAGCCTTTCCCTTGGCTGCCGATATTTCCCTGAACTAACATCATCTTCTTTTCAATCGAACCACGTGAATACGAATACCGTATACGTAAATATTTTGGAACGTAAATATTTTGGAACGTAAATATTATGGAACGTAAATATTTTGGAACGCTGGTGGGTTGGCGTTCCAGATTTTTTTCGTTCCATAATATTTACAGGGCTTTCTGCGACTCGGGGACTTGGACCAGGTGATCGGACGGCATACAGAGTCCCTGACGGGACCTACTCGTGCACTTTTCGCGCGATTCCTGACGCAAGCCGTCCTCACCACCGAGTCCCCAACTGGCCCTGTAAATATTATGGAACGTAAATATTATGGAACGGACCGGCCAAAAATGGGCCCGTTCCATAATATTTACGTTCCATAATATTTACGTATACGGTATATATGCGCACAGTCTTCCGATGTGATCTTTCCCACTGATTACCATTTTGTTTTGATTCGTCGGCATGGATGGGGGGATGAGGGGGGGGGGAGAGGAACCGGAATCGAAGGGGGGGCCAGTAACACAGGCCCGCCACAGAAGAAGCCTTGCTCCCAGGAGCTTGTGATTGTCGGTAATTGTGATCATGGGTCTTTCCCCCCACCCCTCCTTCAGGCTCTCTCCCTCCCTACCATCCCATCGATACGCATCGGGTTCAGACGTGCCGAGGCCATCGATACTGAATGCTATTGAGAGAGCTTCACATCGCCGGCTCTGGCGCACAAATCGCAGCCATTCTTTTTGACAGTCAGACGCAACCATTCAGTGCATTTTTTCTTGCTGCCCATTCACGACTTCATCAGAGTAATGTGGTGTGGACCGAAGAGGGGGGGAGGAAGGATCCATGACCCAGCAAAGTACAACTGCCAGCAGTAGTTTTTGGTATTTTTTTTGGCGCTTTTTGATCCAGTGAAGGATTGAGAGAGAGAGAGAGAGCCGCGATCCACTGGGCCTCGAGCAAGTCGTGGGGCCTGGACCTTACCCCGTCGTATACCGAGGTGCCCGACCGGGACACGCGAAGCGAACAGTGGGACCCTACTCCCGTAGCCCCCACCCGTGACCCCCTCGACACGGTCAGCCCGAGGTCGGCGCCGTGCGGCGCTGAGCGCTATGCCCCCCGTTCGGAGGTGCTGGCTCGCAACGTCTGCAGGGCCCACTCCAAGCCCAAGTGCCATGACTGCGACGCGGCGGGGCACAACCGAACCCTGCGAATGGAAGACTGCTGCCGGGCCCACCACCGCCAGGATGACGGACTGCCCGTGCAGTTCTGCAGCACGCACCGGCTGCTCCGCTGCGGCACCTGCAGCTCCTCCAACATGTGCTGCAAGCGTGGCCACCACGGCTGCCGCGACCATGACCTGCCCCCCTGCGGGGTCTGCGCCTCTCTGCCTGAGATGGATGACAGACGCCCCACCGCTTGCTGCAAGAAGGGCCACCACGCCCCTCCCGCCCCTGCGACGCCTGTGGAGGCAGACGCCCCCACCCCGCCGCCCCATGTGCCGCCAACCCCGCCCTTCCCAGAGGCGACTGCGCCTACCGTGGGGGATCTTCCCTCCACCACGCCACCCCGTGTGCCTGCGCCTCAGCCCTCCCCTGAAGCGACCCCGTGTCCCGCTACTCCCGAGCCCGCCACCCCTCCAGTTATCCTGAAGAGGCTGGCCCATACCGTGTGCTCCCCGGGCTCACCCCACCGCCACCTGATGCAGCCTCGTAGGAGGCTCTCACCCGACGGCGTCAGGCCATCCATCCCCGCCGTGGCGCAGCTGAAGCGCACCGCCTTAGAGGCGCATACCGGTTCCACCCCGGCACTGCCTGCCCAAAGGCCTAGGGTCGACCACGTGATCCCCACCGCTAACGCTGACGTTGACGTGGGCGCCGCTGATCCGGACCCACCTTCTCCTACTACCTCCCCTCCCGACGGCGTGTCCGTTGACGCAGCCCTTCCCCAAAGGCCCCGTTCTGGTGCCTCTTCCTCCTCCGCCCGTGCGCGGTCACCGCACGCGCCTACAGGCTTCCGGGCCTACCTTAATCCTCCTTCCTCACGTAGCGCGTCACCGGGCGCTACAGACCGTGTGGCGCCTGCGCCTCCTCCTCCTCCTGTGTCACTTCCCTCACCCCACCAGAGCAGCTCCTCTCTCAAACAAGGGGAGTCTACCGGGCCGCGGGCCCGCGTAGTTAAGTAGACGACACCCTTGGGGTGCGAGTATTTTCGTTTCGGGGATATTCACACTATAAGCATACGAGAGAGAGAGAGAGAGAGAGAGAGAGAGATCAGTTAACTGTGTGCCCGCACCACCTTCAGAACTTTTTTGACAGACCGTGGCTGGAAGCTGATGTGAAGGCTTCTTTCAGTTCCCGGTTCTGAGTATGACGAGCAGAGGCATCACACCAGCAGTGAGCTTATCGTGTCAGGGCCTCGCCCACTTAAAGTGTCCGCTACACCCCCTCCTCGTGATCTTCTCATTCCCGATGCGATCATTGCCTTGATGTGGCTGTGTTCTGTCATTTCGGTCTCCGTACTTTTATTTGTTTCCAGCCAAGACGTAGAGAATCATTTAAAAAAAGCCCCAAAAACAATAGTCTCTCCAACCCTCCCAGAGGGGTGGTGGGGTGGTGTCGTCACAATCCTAAAAAGAACACCCCCGATCCTTCCCTATGCGGGTGACGGTGGATGTCAATGGAACAAAGCCGAGCCTGGCTCGCACCCGACGACCCACACAAATGAGAAATGGGCAAAAACAACACCAAGGACAACCGGGGTGTGGAAAAGTGGAGGGTGTGCAGAGAGCGGCATCAACTGCTATCCATCATTGCGACTTGAGTTTTTTTTCCTCTCTGGATGGCGGTTTTCCTATGTGAGCACCACTCTCAGGTCACACCCTCCTTACCTCCCACCCCCGCCCCTACCCACGCCAATCTCTGGGTATACTACTTTGCGTTGATTTAGTGAGTGCGGATCCCCAGGGCATGGGCCGGCTGCAAATCCCTGCGGCTGTCGAACCGTGCCTCTGGCACAGCCATATGATACACATTGCCAATCACAGAACAGAGAACAGGGCTTCGCTGCGCCAGGCGCAAGCGAATCCGATTCCCTTCCCCGAGGGGTGTGAGTAAACCCGATGGTGCAGGACAGGGGAGGTGTGCGGCATCGAGGTTCGCTCGCTGCGACCCTACACTAAAAGACGAGAATATAAACGTGTGTGCGAGGGGGTTGTGGCTGATAGACCGTTCCCCACCCCCCCCTCCCGGTACATCCCCTTTGGCGTTAGATCTCATCATATCGGAGGCTTTAGTAAGTCGTGTCACACGCTCCCACAGACACAGGGGATTCTCTGGCTTGACACAACGGCGTGTCACTGCTGCAGAAAACCATGGGGGGCGAGACTCTTATCTCTCGGAGGACAATGTGTCTTGGCAGCAGCACTGCACGCCACAGCCTGATATCGGACGTCAGGCTGGGGGGGGGGGGGGTGCCAACTCGATGCCAAGGAGAAGGAGAGTGAGAGAGAGAGAGAGACCCCTGCTCGGAATTCGGAGCTGGTGGCGTTGGGTGGGTAGGGTGGGTGGTGGTGGTGGTGGTGGCCGTGATGTTTTTTTTTTGCCAGGGGTAAACCATCTTAACGAGACCTTCCCGCTCCAAAACAATACACTTCCGCCCCCCCCCCCCCCCCCACCTTCCCAGAGGCCCCGCTCTCCCCCCACCGCCCTGACTGCCGCCGAGTCTATCGCCTCCACCCCACCCCGCCTCGTGCCGTGTGTGGGTTCATATATACTGGCATAAACTGTCCCCGCCCCCTCTTGCGACTTCTAAACCATGCAACCTGTTCTGCTTTCTGTGTTCTTCTTTGTGCTTGGACCTGCCCCATCTTCGCGCGTAGTGTCTTGGTTCTGCTTTTTTTTCCAGACGCATGGCTTTCTGAGAGCGTGCCCTGTTGGGTGCCACGCCTCGGGCTTTGTCTGAGATGGAGGGGGGAGGGGGGGGGGGTGAAGATCCGGTTTGCAAAGAGAGTTTTGTTTTTGATTTTTTTTGCCATAACCTGTTCCAGGTCGCGGTTCAAAAAAATGACTGTCGGCAGCACACGTATGGACACGCATAGGTGCGCAACAAGCAGCAACACTGCGCGCAGAGGAGGGTATGGGAATGGGGAGGGGTGAAGGTGCCGGCGGGCTGACACCCAACAGGCTCTCCCCCTCTGTCTTACGCCACATTCACCTGGAAATACAAGTTCTCTCTCTATGTCTTCCTCTCTTGCTATCGCCGAATGTTCTGTGGGATCCATCCTGCAGCCAGAACTACATATGGGGGTACCCTCAGCTCTGGGGCCACAGACTGTGCCGGGCTGTCGCCTAAATCTGCTCCGTTTTGGGCAGACTCCCCCCGTCCACACTTCTACGCATCGCAGGGTGAACATTGAAACAAAATACAATAGTGCTACACACTCCCCCCACCCCCCCCCTCCCTCCCTGCACCAAAAAAAACAAGAGAACAGCGGTGCACATGCATGCTGCCTCAACTGAACTGAAAGAATTTTCCACTCCACTACGCCTTGCCCTCGAGGTGGTGAGGGAGGGAGGGGGGAGGGGAGGGGGGGGGGTTAGGGGGGGTCAAATGGGGGTGACAAACACGATTTTTCAAAAAACCGGCGCAGAGGCCCCAAAGCCCCCGTAAACCCTCCAAACCCCCCCAGATCGGTCCGGAAACCCATCGAACCCCACTTTTCCACCATTCCGGGCACCTCAGGTGCCCGAATTGGGGTACCTAAATTTTGTGCCACCGTTTGGTACCGTACAGTGCCACTGTGTGGGAGGTTGGAAAAGAAAATGCCCCAACACACCACATCTGAGGGTTGCAATGCATGTTGCTTGCCAACCACGTCATCCGGTGGGTGTCAGGCGCTATGTAGGTGGCATCAGCCAGGTCTTCGATGTGTTCTGGCTTGTATATGTACCTCCCTGTCACCATGCACCGGGAGGCTGCCTGTAGGTACGGAACAAGTCCAGATGGTCGTGTGATTCCTGTGCAGCAGTGCTCCACAACCGGGATGTGTTGACAACGACTGTTGCAACACGAGCTGTACATTCCGGGAACACACGAAGTGCGCTGTCGTGGTACCCATTGTGCAGAATTGGTAGTTGCTGCGGTCTACTTTGCCTGGCCCAAGAGCACTGATACTGAACAGTGCAATATGCGTGGCGAGGTGAATGCAACGGAAGCGCGCAAAGTCAATACAGCTCTCGGATGGCGGGTGGTGGTGCCACTAGTGTGTGACGTTCACTCGAGGATACAACGCATCACAATGAATCAGCAACCGTGGACCGAGTACAATACGCTCTCTGTGGCTGGTGTGGGGGACAAAGGCAGTGCCTGTGCCGCAGGCAGGGAGGTACATATACAAGCCAGAACACATCGAAGACCTGGCTGATGCCACCTACATAGCGCCTGACACCCACCGGATGACGTGGTTGGCAAGCAACATGCATTGCAACCCTCAGATGTGGTGTGTTGGGGCATTTTCTTTTCCAACCTCCCACACAGTGGCACTGTACGGTACCAAACGGTGGCACAAAATTTAGGTACCCCAATTCGGGCACCTGAGGTGCCCGGAATGGTGGAAAAGTGGGGTTCGATGGGTTTCCGGACCGATCTGGGGGGGTTTGGAGGGTTTACGGGGGCTTTGGGGCCTCTGCGCCGGTTTTTTGAAAAATCGTGTTTATCCACGTAAAAGGGGGGGCATTTGACCCCCCCTAGGGGGGGGGGTATGCCTGCAGGGAGCTCAAATTGACAAGGCCCTTTCTCTGGGTCTGGTTATCGGGTGAGTTGAGTATATCAGGCGGGAACTGGAAATGATTTCTGACTGCCAGGGTGGGTGTTGTCGTTGCGTGCGGAGTGCAACTGGATGGCGGATCGAAGGGCGTGGGTGCGCAGCATTCTTTGCCATGACCTGCCCCAGGTTGTGGTGAAAAAAAAAATCTGTCTGCTGCCTTGCACCGCACGCAGGTGCGTACAGCCAAACAAAAATATCTTTTTTTTTTGCGTCAGGAGTGGTGTCGCGCGTCAACAGCTCTCGATGTGTGATCCTCGAATGGTCTGGTCCATCATGATTTGTGACTGATCAATGATACCGCACCATCAGCACACCTCACAGCTCGACAGGTTGTGTGATGTCGATTCCAAAGGAAACAATCTCATTCAAAACAATACAAGACCGCTGTCCTATCAACAGCACGAAAATGCCTCAGTGCCGTTCTGTGTGTGGTTGCTGTGTCTCCGCACCAACCCCCCCTTCTGGCCGACGTGTCACCCCCGCCCCGACACGCTAACAAAAAAACCTCGGATACGTTATGGCAGCTTTGCGGGTTCCACCACCCTGCGAGAAACGTCGGAAAGCCACCCACCCCACCCCTCACCCCCACCGCCAATACTTTGCCACGCCACACGCTACACATCCACCCCCCCGCCCCCTTTGTTTGCCCAGGGGAGGCAGGGAGGGGGACGGGCGATGGGAGTTTGAAGTATTCGCAAGCCACATCCTTCGCCTTCCCCGTCTACCCCCCCTCCCCTCCTCCTCTCCCGAGATGCGTGGGGCAGCACCTCTCTCTTTCAGCACTGTCGCAGCAGTTCTCGTCGTAGCGGTTTTCCCTGTAGGCAGCAGCAGCAGCAGTCACAGCAAGACCGCCTCCTGTGGGGATGGTGTCTCTGGGGGCATTGGCAGCCCAACCTCACCCTCGGGCGGCTGCCTGTCGCTCCTCAGCATAGCAGGGGCGCTGCGCGGTGCGGCGGAGGGGTACGCTTCGGGCTGTTTGCCTGGCCCATCACCCCCTGAGGGCAACACCACCACCCCCGCTGCTGTCGCCGCACCCCCCAGCACCGCGCTGCACGCGCTGTGGATCAACCTCGATAGGCGCAGCGACAGGCGCGATGCGATGCGCCGCACAGCACTGCCTGCTCTCGAGGCCTCCTTTGGGCATCCCCCAAAGGGGATCTGCGTCGCACGCATCCCTGCGGTTGACGGGCGTGACCTGGCTCCGGTTCAGATGCACTTTGCAGTGTCCGCTGGGATTCGGAATCTCCTTCACTACAAGGGTGGGGGTGGGGGCGGAGGTGGCGGTGCGGCGGGCCCTGTGGAGTCCGGCACGACGATCGCCCACGATGGGGCGGGGAAGCTGCTCCGCTTCTACCCAACGGTGACGCGTGGGGTTGTGGGGTGCGCCCTCTCCCACCGCAAGGCGTGGAAGCATGTCGTGGCTGCGGGGATCGCTGCCCCGGTGCTCATCCTCGAGGATGACATCGCGTGGGTGTCCCCTGTGGTGGCGGGTGTTGTGCGGGGCGTGCTTGCCAGGCTTTCCCGCAAGGATTGGGATGTGCTCTATCTGTCGTACCACGGCTGCCACGACTCTGCAGAGGCTGCGCGGGGGGCAGACCTCAGCGGGAAGGTCGGCACAACGAAGTGTGGCGATGTGTGGTATTCAGGGTTGTTCACCTATGTCGTCAACGGCTGGCGCAGCGCAGGACGTCTCCTCTCGCTCTGGCCCCTGCAGGCCCAGATCGACAAGCATGTCGCCCTCATGTGCCGTGATGGGCATCTCATCTGCCGACGCGTCTCGCTCGGAAAATGCCCCACATTCACACACCTCTCTGAAACAACGCTCGACTCTGATGTGCAGACCTTCGCACTCCACACCCCTGCCGCAGGGCGCAGCAGCGGGGAGGACGACGAAGAGGACGAGGAATAGACGGGTAGAGAGGGGGGGGGGGAAAGAACACCGGATGAAGTGCGAGAGAGAACAGGGTATATCCCGACGTGTGCCATACCCCCCCCGTCCGCACCCCCCCTCCCTCCACTCTCCCCGCACAGAAAACATACCTTTTCACTGCCCCCCTTCAGGGGGGGTTTTGGGGTGTTGTCCTTTATTCATTGCATCACCCCACCCCCATCCCATCCCTACCCCACCCCACCCCACCCAACCCCCCACGCAGGTGAAGGAGGCCACCCACGCATGGAGGCTGCAGAGGCTGCCACATGCCGGCATGTCGATAGCAACTGCTCTATCCGGTTTGACTGCTGTTATGTATTCCACAGCTGCCGGGCCTGCCACGATGCCTCGGACTGTGCGGCGGCGGTAGGCAAATCCCGCGGGATGCTGGTTGACATCCGCTGCGGGACATGCTCCGTCATTCAGTCCGCCCTCGATCAGGCGCCTACCGCCTCCTGCATGAGCTGCGGCAGCGCCTTCGCCGCGTCATTCTGCAAGGCATGCGCCGTGTGGGATTCGGCACCACGCCACTGCGAGCCCTGCGGGTTCTGCACCCAGCGCAACCACACCCACTGCGACACCTGCAGGCGGTGCGTCCGGCAGTTCCCCAACTCGGGGCTCCGCCACGTCTGCCACGCCACGCTCCGGCAGATGTGGGAGGGGCACCCACACCTCGCCTCCTGCGGGAGATGCCTGCAGCCCTTTGCCGAGCCCACCTCTGAGGCGCTCTACCTCAGCGAATGCGGCGACCGCGCCTACCACCAGACCTGTGCAGCCGGGATGCGTTGGGACTTCACCTGCCCTGGCTGCGCCTCTCGCAGAGAGGCCAGTGCCGGGGATACCTCCCCCCCTGGCGGCGACTCCGACTCCGCCTCCGCCACCGCCACACCGCCCCTGCCTGCAGGCGTGGTGCTCCGCAGCGCGACCTGCGGGGCACTCTGCGCGACAACGCCCAGCAGCCTCCCCCAGGGGCACGCCGGCAGCTGCTTCGCAGAGGTGAGCCTCCTCGGAGCCAGCCCATGCCTCGCCTCGTTTGTCGACATCCCGCTCCCCGGCGGTGGGGGGGGGTTGCCTTCCTCTTCTTCCCCTTCTCCCCCCTCCTCCTCTGCGAAGCTGCAGGCCTTCCTCGCCCTCCCGCCTCGTGGCAGTGGCGGCAGCGAGGCAGCGGGGAGTGAGGGGGCTGGTGTTGCACTGCCCCACCAGCCCTTCACCTCCGGGGCTGCCGAATTTACCATCGAGGCCTGCGACCCGGGCGACGGGGGGAAGCTCGCCCCCCTTTGGGTGGGGTTCCTCGACCCGGGGAGGTGCACTGCGGCGGCACTCTCAGAAGAGGCTGAGGGGTTGCTGCGCAGGGCAGCGGGCGGTGGCACACGCGATGCCTCTTCTGCCGATGAGGATGGCGGGGATGGTGGTGAGAGTGACGGAGGGAGTGCCACCTCGGAGGGCAGCAGCGCCAGCAACGGCGGAGGCGTGGAGGGGGAGGAGGATGCAGCTGATGCATCCCGCAGCTCGCCCTTCGCGCTGTTCGATGTGAGCTCCTTTGCGAGCCGCTGGGAGGCTGAGCTGGATGCGCGGAGGGCGATGCATGAGACTGTCCCAAACACCCTTTGCATCACCTGGTCTCTCTCGCCCCCCCCCTCTCCAACCGCTGAGGGGTGGGGTGATGTGCCTCCCGAGGGAGAAGAAAACCCGCCCCAATCCATCCTCCGCGTCGTCGTGTCTACCCAGGGTCTCGGCAGCTCCCTCCACCTCACAACCATAGAGGTCGGTATCCCACCCCCGCGTGGCCCCCTCATCCCTGTGACGCTCTCCTCCAGCATCAACAGCACGGACCACCCCCATCACCCCTCCCCGCCGCGTGCCGTGCTGCCCGCCTCCCTTTGGGCAGCGCGTGCCGGAGGGGCATGCCTACCCACCCCAAAAGCCCTCGTCCCGGTGTGGGATCTGACCTGCCCTGAGGGCTCCCCGTTTGCCGGAGGGAGGCATGTCGTCTTCCGAGGGGGGGTGGTGGCTGGGGAGGGGGAGGGGGAGGGGAAAGGCCCTTCCCCCAAGCCCCTCCTCCGGCGCTGGGCTGTGCAGGGCGCTGCTCCTCCCGGGGCACTCTCGGCGAAGATTCTCCTCTGCGAGCGGTATGGTTGCCTGAGGGAGGTCGACACTGTGGCTGACAGGGGGGATCTCTGCGCGCTGCCGGAGAACCCCGACCCTTCAGGGGAGGGGCCTGCCACCGCACATCCTGTCCTTGCTGCGGAGGAGAATCGCATATCCGCAGCTCTGCCAACCTGGGGTGGGTCGCAAGCCCCACGGCACTGCGGGACGTATCTACCACGCTGGGGTGGAACCGGTTTCTGCGAGCCATCTTCTCCCGCAGGGCCCTGTGAATCCTGCTGCGAAGCGCAGGGGGGGAAGAAGTCGTGGAGGCCGATGCAGCCCCTCAGGATGAGCGGGTTTGCCGGGGCGTCCTCCGTGCTGTTCCTCAGCCACTCGGCATCCTCGCCGACATCATGCGCAGTCCTCCAGTGGCCCTCCGGGAATATTCTCCACAACATCCCATTGGGCCGGCTCTCCGCAGCACCCCCATTTCTTTTTGACATCGGGGAGGCTGTTGTGCCTGGCGTGAGCCTCCTCCAGCAAGGTGGGGGTGGAGGAGGTGGGGGGGATGGACCCCCTATCCTCCTCCCCGACACCGTAGTGGCCCCCCCGAGGCACCGTGTGGTGCAGAGGAGGTGTTTGCCCGGAGGGGAGCCATATTACCGCCTCCGGAGTGAGGAGGGCGAGGTAGGGGGTGATGAGGATGCTGTTGGCGGGATGGGCTGGGTGTCGGAGGCACGCCTAATGCCTGTGGAGGTTCCCTCTGTGGGGTCGGAGGGTAAGATGCCTCAAACCGCGATGTTCCACGTTGTCGCATCCCGGGGGGTGGCGGAGGGCGGGGCAGGGGGTGATGCCGGTGAAAAGCCTGGGGACTCCCAAACCTTCAGACGGGTCTGGCTCAGCTTCTCCTCCGAGACATTCCACTGCGGGGGCGGGGGGGCCGAACCCCCTGCTGCAGGGCAACCCATTGTCTGCTGCACCCCATCCACTCCATGCGAACTCTGCAAAACCCTCGCCGACCGCCACCTCAGATTTATGGGCATCGGGAGCTACACCCTCCCCGACACACCTGGCGGAGAGGAGGAGAAGGAGAAGGAGAAGGATGAAGACGCCCCCCTAACTACCGAGCATGATTATGAGGAGGGCTGGTCCTGCCCAGCCTGCACCTTCCGTAATTCGGAGGGGAGTGCGGCATGCGAGATGTGCGAAACTCCAAAGGATGTATCGGGGGCATCGCCCGGTGGAGGGGGAGGAGGAGGTGGTGGGGGAGGGGATTCCCTCTGGCAGTGCAAGGTGTGCACTCTAATGAACCCCGGCGACGCGGAGAAGTGCGCCGCCTGCGAGAAGCCCCGGCACAGAACCCCCAACACAGGAGCCGATGCGGAGGCGGAGGGGGGGCCGGCTGGCGACGGCAGTTCATCACCCTCCGCTGCAACCCCGATGCCTCTGGGGAGTGTGGGGGCGGAGGCAATCGGCAGGGCGGAGGAGAGGGTTCGCAACGCAGAGGAGGCCCACCGGAGCGATATTGCGAGCGGAGGGGGGAAGGAATGGCTCTCCCCAGGCATGCCGGTGTACAACACCCTCCTCCGGAGGGTCGATGAGGTGGTGTCCTCTGTGGATTCTTCGGCGATTGTCTGCAGAAACCCCTCCGCTCCTCTGCTGACCTACTCCGTCCGGAGCAGATTTCTCAGACTCCCCTTCCCAGAGTGTGCCCCAGGGGATGGGTTAACCACACCGCCACACCCTCCCACTTCCCCTGCGGTGGTACTCCAGGAAGGTTTCTGCCTCCGCAGGCAGTGCAGTGTAGGGAGAGGTGAATCCGCAGAGGTGTGGCGGATCTCCAAGACCTCCCGCCGTGCCGCCACAGCGGTGTCACTACTCTCGGGGGCAAGCCGTGAGGTGTCGCAGGAGAGCCTCGGGGGTGGGAGGGGCGATGAACGTTTCCACATCGCCCCACAGGTCCCCCTGGGGAGCGAGATGCTGGTGAGGTGCAGGGCTTTCCGTGCGGAGCCTGTGGTTGCCGCGGTGGAGGGGCTGCTTGCCTCACGCGAGCCCTGCGTGGCGCAATCCTCCGAGGCAAGGCGGGTCGAGCCGAGGCCCTGGCGGGACGACTCCAACCTCGACAGGTCCCTCCACATCCCAACCCACACCGCGCTGTGCTGCGCGGCGCTCCGATCCCTCCTCGGAACGGTGCTCCTCTACATCCCCGAGATCCACTCCTATGCGGTCTACTTCCCCCACCTCGGCATCACATCGGTCGCCCATGCTTCGGACTGCTTCCCTGTGCCCCCCGGTGAAGGCATCCCTGTCGGGGTATACCCCGCAGAGAAGCAAGGCCCTGCGTCACTCCCGTTGGGCCTCCGCCTCGCAGAGCTCACAGGGAAGCCATCGGGGGAGTCGGGGGATGCGGGAAATGCGGAAAATCCACCTCCAGCTGCGGAGTTCGGGAGCTTTTCTGGCGGGGGGGCACCGGGGTGCCAAGGCTCCGCAGAGGCGAAGAGGTTCTACGCTGTGTTCACCTCGTTTGCAAAGGGGCTGCGCGTCTGCACCTCGACGGGCCTCTCAGAGCTCCCCCATTCCGTCCGCCACGCATTGGATGTGGGGTTCACCAAGGGCTCCGACACACCGAACCTCCTCTCCCCATTCGCCCTGCGTGACATCCTCCTAACCGTCTCCGGGCTCCACAAGCCTGACACCCTGGGCACCCAACCCCTGCAGGAGAGGCTGCCGGAGCTGCTCGCTGCGCACCCCATCCTCCGCAGCCTGATATCACGGAGGGGTGTGACGCCACTCTGCGGGGGGCCCTTCCGCCAGGCTCTCGCAAGGGTGAACGCGCTGCACAGCCTGGTGTACGGCATGCCGTGCCAAGCAGTGGGGGTGCGTTTGAAGCAGGGTGGTGTGGGTGTTGGCAGCCCCACCTCCGCTTCCCCGCAGAGGGAGGGGCCAGAGGAGAGGCCCCTGATGCGCCTGTTAGGGCATGAGGTTGTCGCGAGGCAGCTTCTGTATTTTGCGGACTACGGGTCTCTGATGGCGCTCCTCCAATCCCTGCCGAGGTGTTTCCGCAGCCCTGCCCAGGAGGGGGGCAACCCTGCCTGGAGGAGGTTCTGGGAATCCGCTTCCGAGGCCTTCAACGCGCCGAGCGAGATCTTCCAACTCAAAGACCCGGCGAGGGAGTTCACCTTCCCCGAAGCTCCCTCTTCCACATCCACCACAACCCCGTCCATCAGGGAGGCGCATATCTTGACGATCTACCGGGGCGATGGGAGTGGGTCCTCCCCGTATGACATGGCTTCCACCTTTGCAGGTCTGGATCGCCCTACCCTTGTCGACGCGTTCCGGTCGGAGTATCGGCATGCGGTGTTGGAGGGAGGGGTGGGCGGGTCTGCCGTCACAACGCTCCTCACAGAGTCCTTCCCGGCATTCGCGGGGTGGTCTGCGGGGAGGGGGGGTGGCGGTGGGGGCACGGAGGTCCATGGCACGTCCCTCGCCACCCCGGCGCTCCCGGCGCCGCATTTGCCTGGGGGGGAGGAGTTCTCCGCGACGCATGCGAGGGTTGTGGCGCGGAGGGCCGCAGCGGCAGCAGCATCAGCATCAACGGAGGCAATCCACACCGCCTCCCCCGATATGCTCCAGGAAGCGCTTCTGGCATGCACCGCGTCACAAGCTCTCTCCTCCCTCCCCTCTGCAGCAGTCGGGTGCTACCTCCAGAGCCTCTCAGGGGCAGAGGAGGAACGCCTCGCCTTCGCCTCGCTGGAGAGCGGAGCTGCTGAGAGGAGCCGCCGCCCTGCCGCCACCTCCACCAACTCCTCCACCTCCTCCACCTCCACAGCAGCAGAGGCGGGAGCGGAGGTGAAACCCTCTGGGAATTCCTCCTCTCCGCCTTCCCCTGCGTCCCCTCCTCCTCCGGAGAGGGAGGAGGGGGAGGAGCTGCAGGGGGGAGTGCACAGCCTCAACCCCCTGGTGTCTGCCCTCTACGCCGATGCCCACTCCACGAAGCTGCGGAGGGGCGGGAGGGGCAACCCCGCCTGGCTCCCCTCAGGCGTCTTCCCCGGGTGGGGGATCAAGGCGGGGTGCCTTGCCAGGGTGAGCCCCGACGCGGATGCGGCAAAGCTGCGGGATATGCTGCAGCCGTTCCCAGGGGTGGTTGGCGGGGGCACCGCGGAGGGGTGGGAGATCTGCGCCTCTCCGTGCGGCGTGGTTGCGGAGAGGGGTGCCAAGAAGAAGCCGGATGGGGAGCGGGGCTCCGCCCCGGCAGGCCGGGTCGCCGTGGCACTCCGCGTTGTGTGCCGGAGGAGGGGTGCCTCTGGGGGGGATGGCTGTGAGGGGGGCGCCGACACACCCCCGCCCAGACGACGCGGGACGATGCGTGGGAGGAAGGCTGGCAAGGCCCCACGCGGCACCACCCGGGACACATCACCCCCGCCTCTGTGCGAAGCACAGCAGAACGGGGAGTTCTTCCGACACACCGATGGATACGACTACCTCTCTGTGGAGCTCCCCCCGAGGAAGCTCCCCGGTTGGCTCGTTGAGGTGTTCAAAACCCCCCCGCGCCGCGACGCCCGCTTCGTCGCGGATGCGGCAGAGGGGAAATTCTCCCGCAGCTCCGTCCCCCCGCTCTCCTCCGCGCATGACCTCCCCGAGGCGGGGCGCTGGGGGGAGCGCCTGGGGGGAGCGGGTGGGGGTCCCTCCTCAAAGCACCTCGGGCCTTTCGACCTCTTCAACTCACAGCACATCATGGCGCTGGATGGGTCTGCTGACGGGTTGGCTCACGCCGCACGCCTGGTGAGCGCGGTGACTCCTTACAGGGGGTTCCTCCCGACCGGAGAGGGGGAGGGGAAGGGCGCGGAATCCCGCCCCAAAGGGGGTGGTGGTGGTGGTGGTGGTGGTGGCGGTTCCGACGGGGTGGAAAAACCCCCTCTCGCGCTCCGCCCCTCGGAGGCTGTCGGGGCGGGGGTTGCGTCGCTCCGGGAGTTGCAGGTCGGGCATTCCGCGGTGCCGCGGCGGGGGGGTGCGGGGCTTGCGCTGGGGCCCTTCACCACGAAGTGGCTGTTCACATCGGGGAGGCTGTGCAGCGCCTTGTCCCTGATTGACATCCCCCTCGCCCCTGATGAGGTTGCTGCGATAGTGCACCGCTGCAGTGTGACGGAGGAGACGAAGCTCCCCATGCCGTCCCTCCCAGACCTCCACCCTCTCGACAGCATCAGCCTCAGGGATGAGGCACACCACATCGGAGTCACGCTGAGGAATCTGGAGATGTTCGAACAGGTAGCAGCTGCGCTGCCCAGCGTGCGGGAGATGGACATATCCATGCCGTGCAGCTATCTCACCTCCGAGAAGTTCCTCAACCTGTCTGTGATGTTCCCCAACGCGTGCAAAATCGCGGTTCTGCTGGAGGATTGCATCTGCATGGACACAGCAGGCACCGCGATGAAGTCTTATGTCGATTCTGTCTCCCGCCCTGAGCTCTACTCCGAGACAAAGGGATACGTCGTCCGCCACTCCACATGCGGGGCTGGGCTCTGCAGCTGCTGCACGGAAACCGATCTCTCCGAAACCACAAAATTCCCCGCGGAGTGCCGGAGGGTGCTGTCGCTTCCAAAGCTCATCGGGGTGTGCAACCCGTACGTCCCCATCCTCCCAGGCCTGGCATCTCCTGACCTCACGGAAGACAACGACATTGTGTTCCTCGCAGCGCGCATATTCCGCTGTGCTCGGTTCGACGACGAAGACCCCCCTGCCGCTGCGGACACCGCGGGGGAGGGGGAGAAGGAGAAGGAGGGAGAGGGGGAAGGAACCCGCCTAAGCGACTGGCGGGACGACGTGCGGCACCTCCCGAAGCTCCGGAAGCTGCAGAGGCTCCTGCTGCAGAACGTCGCGCCGACCTCGCCGGACGACCTCATCCTCCTCCTCACGAAGGGCGATGTGGCTGCGGCTGCAGCTGCGGGGGAGGGCTCGCCGGGCAGCCTCTCGGCCCTGGTGACCTTCTGGGTGGTTCTCTCAGGGAAGGGGGACACATTCCGCCATGTTACTGACGCTGTCCTCGAGGCTGCCCTGGAGAGGAACCGCGGGGTCGTTGGGGGCGACGGATATGCCGCCTTCGGGTTTGTCAGCGACGTGTGGGATGAGGATTCCGGGTGCCGGGCGGAGGGCCCGATGCCCCACGGCGCGCATTCCCCGGTGACAGAGGGTGCGCTGCGGCGGTTTGTGCTGGCGAACCCAAGCCTGCGGGTGCTGTCGCTGGAGGGGATGGCGGTGGGGCCCTCCTTCCTCATGTTCCTGGCGCTGGAGGCTGTGTCTGTCGAGGCGGTCTACATCCAGAACTGCCCCTACCTGGGCTGTGCCGCGGTGAAGGCCTTCCTCGAGGCCCTGGCTGGGTCGCCGTGGGCGCTGCAGAGGATGCGGAGCCTCGGGAGGTCGAATGCCTTCACCATCTACCGTGCGGAGATGCGTATCCCTCTGCCGAAGCCCCTGCGTGACAGCGGCCTCGTCGTCCTCCACGCCGAAAGCCACACCTTCGACTTCCTCTACCCAGGCGCCCCCTCCGAGGTGGCGACCCGGGATCACAACAGTGGTGACATTGTGGTTGCGGAGTGTTTTGCAACAGAGTAGGGAGAGTGTGGGGGGTGGGGGGGAGTCGTGGTGGGGGTGGTTTTCCAGGGTGTGACCTGACGTGGAGGTGGAGGGGGGGTGGGGTGGTGGGGGGGAGGGTGCGGCCAAAATGGGAAAGGATTGGCAGCGAGAGGAGGGTTGCCGTGTGTGCGTCCCTGGGGAGGCAATCCGCCGCCGATCCCTGTTACGTCTCGCACGGCAGGGTTTGGGTGGCGGTCGTTGCGAGAGGGAAAAAAGCTCTAAACAGTGATGCTGGCGGGTCCTGCTGTCTGTTTCCTATCCTCGGATCCTGACCATTTGGCGTGCACTGTCGACTTTCCTGGAAGAGGCAAACGGGTTTCTCCCCTTTTGTGGCATTGAAAAGGAACCTCTTTTTTTGTTGTTGAAACGTTAAATCCCTAACCCCCCCCCCCCCCCCCCACAACGCGAAGCTGGACAGGACAGTTTTGCAAAAACAAATGGCGGTGTCTCTTGAAGCGCTTGTGTGAGTGGTGTGCATGTTTTTTTTTTGCGTGAAGGGTAGCCCCTGCACTGGTCATGTCTCAGGTGTGTGTAACGTAGTATGGTGGGGCCACAATACTACCCCCGTCTGAAGGGCAGGCACCCGGCCTGCCCGCGGCCCCCCTACCAAGCACCGCCAACACTTTCCAACAAGATTGACCAATGGGTGCCCACATTTGAGATCGCATCAAGATCAGGACGAAGGCTGTTCTCGGTGATGCTGTACACGTCTGAAATGAAAAACTCACGCCCCTTATGAGAGATTACGAAGGGAATCGAAGCTGGTTGGCCGGGAGTGAATCGGCAACTTTGTGATTTGCTGTGCGTGTGGAGAGGTGGGTCAGGGCAGGATACCCTTGCTATCCCAGGGTCTGTGCTGCGCTGCACGGCTGCCCTCCTCCTCCACCACCCTCTCACAGCCCTCACGGTGTTTTGCACACATGCGATTGTGTGTTGCCGACACGGATGGGGAAGGCCTCTCTGATCAGAGGCCCCTAACAAACTCGCGATGCTGTGTTACTGGCACTGTATGGCACAGGGTGACACAGAGTGAAAGAACGGCCTTCCCCTGCCAAAAAAAAAACAGACATGAAAAACCGATGTAAGGATAATAGTGCTGTGCACGGCACTGCCCTCCCGCATGTCCCCGGGTGTGGAAGTCCGGCAATGCCGGAACCCAAAATATGGGTGCACGACTCGGCTAAACGAATGAAGCGGCTGTGGCACCACACACATGCACCTCCCTCCCCCCCTCCCTCCACCCCCCCCTCTCTCTCTCGGGCCACCGCCCCTTCTTTTCTCCTTCTTCCCCAGGATGTGGAGGGGGTGCCTCTGCTGCCGGTCTCTGAATGTTCAGTCCTACTCCCAACCACTAACACCAGGTTTCATTGCGTGGGTGGCGGGAGGGGGATCGCCGCACACCCCATAACCCCACACCCCGACGCGCCAATCCCCGCCCCCCCCGCCCCTGGCATGGCCGGGGTGGTGAGGGGGAATGTGACGCATGTTTCCGATTCGCAGCACGACGATGCTGGGGTTGCGGTGATGGTCGCCAGCTCTGTGGCGGCATGTGCGGTTCTGGCGCTGCTGCTGCTCCTGCGGATATGCTGCAGGAGCAGGGTTCACACGGCGGTCCACTCCCCCCGCCAAATAACTGTGGGAGCCGACGGATGCGGCGACGAAAGTGCAAGCCCTGAAGGGGAAATGACCTCCGTGCCTGCGAGAGGCGACGTTATGCAGCAGGGGGTGGTCCAGGTGCCTGTGGACCCCGCCCCACATGCGGGGATCGAGGACAACGCTTCTGGCAGCCCGAAGAGCAACGCAAGCCCGACCGCCTCTACCGCCCTGCATACCGCAGAGGTGCCTGTGTTCCCTGCAGTCGCAGGCCTTGTCCCGCGCATGCCTCCACGCAACACGTCCCGCCGGCGGCAATTGCTGATGGCCGCACGTCGCAATGAATCTCAGCGCCGCCGTGAGGAACCTGTTCAGGCAGGCGATTCATCTGGTCCCGACAACGACGAGGCAGCGTCCAGCCCGCCTGGGTCACGCAGGACGTCACTCTGGTAGGACGACTTGTAGGGGTGGAGTGTGTGGGGTGTGAAGGGAAGGCCCTGGCCTGGCCCACCAGGTAGCACCAGGCGCTTTCCAAAAGGATTGCGCGGTGTGGGTGTGGCGGTGCTCCCGACAATAGCATGGCTTTGGGGGAGGGGGGGTGGGGGGGTAGGGGGGTCGGGGGGAGAGTCGTGAGTGGGGAAACCAGATCTGGCCTTTTTCGGCGAGTAGGGGCTGTTGTCATGGCCTCACGCTGATAACCATCTAGCCTCGGGGTTCCCCTTTTGTTTCCCCCCGTGCGCATCGCACGGGGGTGGGGGTCTGTGGTGACATGGTGTGTATTGTTTTTTTCGGATTCGCGTGTCCACCGTTCCCGGTTTGCGATGCACAAAAAATCGAAAAGAAGCTTTGAATGTTTTGCCCCACCAACCCCCCTGCCCTTTTTGTTTGTACCAAAGGGAATCCCAACCGTTGTTTTGCCCAAACAAATCACAACCACCCGGCACCCCACACGTTAGCAAGGCACTGCCCCAATTCGACACGGCGTCTTTTTGTTTCTTGCTCCCACGACACACACCCCCTCCGTACCCTGTCACAACACCCACCACCCCAGGACATCCCTATTTGTGTCTTTGTGCTCTGCACACATTCACCTCTCTTCATCCCTGTCCTATTCTTTCTTGGCTCTTTTCACCCCTCTCCCTGCCCCCCAAGCCACCCGCACCTATAGACCCTCTGTGCCCCAGAGGCCGGTTTCTCTTGGTCTGTTGCGATGTCGCTGATGCGTGCTCTGGTGTGCCTGTCGCTGCTGGGAGGTGCGGCTGCCACAACTGACCTGAAACAGTACTCAACAGCCTCCGCAGAGTCCCCTGTGGACCCACCTGCAGACGACGACCTCACGGTCTCGGACTGCGCTACCGACTACGACTGCCAGCTGTTTGGCAACTCCAACGCGACGTGCATCGCCGGTGGATGCAACTGCCACAGCGCGACGGACAGCACACCGCACTGCTGGGGGGCTGGCAACAGCAATGTGACACTGGATGTCACATTTGTCTGGTCCTTCGCCGCGCAGTGTGAGATGTTCTTCACCTACACCGCGCTGATGATGAGGTTCAAGAGCGCCATCGAGGGTGCGGCAAAGGACAAAGGCACCGAGATGGACGTCACGTTCTCCTGTGGGTCGGTCAACGTTGTCGCACGCGGGTACGCCGTGCTGGATCAGGTCCGCTCCCTGGGACAGCACCTCACAGATGAGCTGGACCGTGTCGCCGTGGGCACAGTCATGGATGGGCGGCGCCAGTCTGCCATCACACAGCTGAAGGGGGCCTCCAGCATCTACTGCGGGCTTCCGCGCCACCCAGACATGAGCCTCGTCTACTTCGGGCCCAACAACTGTGTTGCTGCGTCCTGCGATGTTGGGTACGACCTGGTCACACTCGCACCGGACTACCGGGCTTACTGCGTTGGCACGACCCCTGCCCCGCCCGGCCCGATGGACGACATGTCTGCTGGTGGCATCGCGGCGACAGCGATCGGTGTCCTGTTTGTGCTGCTGATGTGCGCTGCTCTCGCCTTCGTTCTTGTGACGGAGTACCGCGCAAGGCGCCGCTTCGAGGAGGACGAGGAGCACCTCAAGAAGGACTGCTTCGAGGCGCCCCCCGGCGGCTCCGTCATGCTGCACTACGAGGCAGAGGTGCAGGCGGCGGAGGAGTCGGCACACGACCAGGAGGGGAGCACCGTCTTCCCCAACGACGTCAGCGAGGTGTTCAACAAGTCCCCCAGCGACGTCCACCTGTGAGCTGTGAAGGGGGCAGCTTGCGTTGCAGCTCACTTCGGCCTTCAGAGGAATTCTTCGTACCCACCCCTCCGGCCGGAGTGTGCGCGTCTTTCCATCCAACCTCACGCGCAGGCGCCTGTCGGTGCCCTCCCAGCGCCTCCAGTGGGGGCAGCGTTGGCACGCCATCTTTGAATGCCGACACCACCCGCGCTGCCATCAGTGTCTCAGCACTGCAACGGGCTGTCATGAGTCCGAGTGTCAGGTCTGACGCAGGAGGCAAGACACAGCGTATCTCGGTTGCCATCGGAGTCGCGAGTGCTGAGAATCAACAGCGGCGCTGTGCGGCCCTCTGCCATGCCCTGGTCTCCCAGATCTGGGGGTGGGTGTGGTCGCCCTCGGGTGCCTATCATACGATGCTCAACGGTCATGCAGCGTGTGATGGGTTGGGTTTTGTAGAATCTGCCGCAACTCTCGCAGTAGAGACCGTGGGTGTGCCTGGTAAAAATGTGGCAGCTTGTGACTGACTGGCTCTTCTGGTCACATGTGAGTGCAGTGCCCTGCGGCAACAGCACGAAGTATCCAAAAAAAAAAGCGCTGGTGGTGGAGGGGTAGGGGGTGTGGGTGATCCCCGTTGCTCTTTTCTATCGCATCACAGGGGGTGGGGGGAGGGGGGTGTCATTTCCTTGCTTTCTCCCCTATTTTTTTCCCTCCCAGAAACAAACAAGTCCCGGAAATATTACATCACACTCCCACACACACCCGGGCGCAAATCAAACTGACATCACCCATCTTTCATTATAGTAGTGAGCTTCGAGGGCCAGAATGGCGTGAATTTCGAACCCCTTCCCCCCCATTTGGTATTGCCTTTATGTTCCACCTGTTGGAACGCCCACAGGAAAGCCAAAAATGGTGGGGATTGGGGTTTTGAGTCGAGCAACAAATGCTTACTTCGCACTGTCGATGCTGCAACACATTCGTCAAGAAGTGAAGCAAAAAAAATATCCAGTGTTTTTTCCATGCCGGACGGGGGGTACAAAGTACCCCCCCGGCGGGGCCAGACCCCAAATGTACCCCCCCGGGGGGGTACATTTTTTTAAACTTGTTCTGGACTGAGTAAGGGGCACTTTTTGGCACGTAGGCCGCCGAAAAAATATACTATGGCTTCGGGGAGCCCAGCTCTTTCAAATAACGATACTTTCTGGCGGAAAAGGTGTGGGTGGTGGGCCCGGGTGTGGGTCGGGAGGGTGGCCGACTACATCCAGCCTGAGGGTCCTGTCTGAAGGGGACCCTTCTTTACCCCGTCCACCTGGCTGTATCAGATGGCCGAGCCGTTCAGTGCAAGACTCATCTACACTACAATGCCACACACGCGTGGGCAGAGAGTGAATGCAGGGACAGGTGTGCATGCACGGGCCGGATCTCAGAAGCACTGTTGCACAAGCACCTCCAGACATCAGCGACCCGAAGTGCAATGACTTCAAGGACCGCAAGGAGTACGACGAGAGGGGTGTGGGGCTAGCGCCAGCCACTTTTCTTCGGCAATTGCTGACCCCTTCGTGCCCAGTAAGACACAACCAAGCCAGCAACGTGACGTTCGCCTGTGATGACCAACCCCTCCAACTGACCTCGCCCGGTATCGTGCCATCAGTTCGTTGAGACGGTCCCAAATCTGACCGCTGTATCAACATACAAAGCCCATGGGAAGACGTCTCATTGCAGTTTTCGGTGCCGGGGACGGGATAACTGTCACAGAGCTGGCACAGAAAGCCGCACAACGTCAGATTACTGCCAGAATACTGCAAATGAAGCCCTTTTCCGGACACACCATACACCTTAAAAAATGTACCCCCCCGAATCCCGATTTCCGGAATCCTGGAAAAAACACTGAATATCACAAAAAAAAGTTGAACGCAGAAATGAGGTGTCAATGGGACAGAACGGGTCTGTGCAGTAGCATCGCTCTCGCAGTGCCTGTGTGTGTTGTCGACACCAAATACAATAATGAAGAGAAACGCTCACGCCACCCCCATATTTTGAATCGCTTCTGTTGATATCCCTTCCTTATCCTCATCCCCCCCCCCGCCACGACAGAAAACTCCAATGAACCTTCAAGGAAACTGTTCCTCTGCCTAGGATGCCTAGCAACGGCACGGATAATCTGTGCCAGGGCTTTTCAGGTTCGCTATTGTCTTTACAGCAACACGGCTTCATCATCGTACAATATATAGGCTGGGCAACACGGCTTCGGATGGAACCAACCATTCACTGCGGTGTGCGCCTTGCTCTGCTGTGACCTGCTGCGAGCCACAAGGTTCGCCAGAGATCACCACTCGCCTGGGTTCTGCACACATCACAGCCACAAGCCCTCCCCTCCGTTGCCCCCTCCCCCTTGAAGAGGAATCACACCACATACCGCCAATTAGTCTTCGTGCGCCGAGAAACGGAAAGAAGGAAATGTCTCTGGTGAACACTTCCGGAGAGAGTTTGGCACTGTCTCTGTCCAGCCAGAGAATTGCACGGCGCATTTCTGGTGATGCACTTTATACTGCAACACCTGCTTGAAGATGGATTTGGTGGGTGGTGGTGGGGGGTGGGCCCCTCACCCCCCGCCTCTTCGCCCCCCCCCCCCCCCTCTCTCTCTCTCTCTCCCACTCCCTCACCCTTGTTCTTCTGCGTTCCGTCCTTCGATCATTTCTTTGCCAGCCGCGGATTTTGATTTTTTCTCTTTTTTGCCAACCGGGCCGTTGTTTATTCGTGTGGGGGGGGCCTGTGTTTTCCAGGCCCTTTTTTCTTTATCGCAAGAATTAAACAGCGGCTCCTCCCCACCCACCTCCAATCACCCCCTTCTTAAGCCCCCTCTTGGGGGCGGGCAACGGCGGTGGTGTGTGGGGGCGGAAGTGGGTGTCTCTCGACACCCACTTCTCCCCCCCCACCCCTCCTGTCCGTTGGCATAACACATTCACCCGCTCTCTCCACCTTCAACTCCCGAGCAATCGACAAAACGAGGGCATTTTTTCTTGACTTTTGGGTATTGTTGAATGTTCGCAGAAAGAAGAAGAAGGAAGAAGAAGAGGATATAATACCCCGAGAGATAGAAGAGAGCCAACCTGACCTCTTTCGTGAAAAGGGTTGCTCGAGACACGGGCCGGTGATGTGTAAGCCCCGTGTAGCCACGGGTTTTCATCAAAAAAAAATAGCCCCGCCCATCTCCCCCCCCCCCCCTCCTCATCTCCCCCTTTTCCAGGCTGGTCGCTAACCATCATTCATCATTCCACTCATTCTGGGTGTCCCCCCCTAGATATTTCATCATTCCACCATCATTCCACCGATGGTGGAATGATGGGATGAAACACACACTACCACCTCATTCACCCACCATTCCCAGGGTCAAAGAGTATGGTTTTGCAGAAACAGATGCTCACTACCGTGGCCTCCGGCGGCTGGGGGGCTCTGCCCCCCAGACCCCCCTGTGGCGTATGTCTCGTACTCAAGTCATTCGATTCCCATCAGGTCAGGGAATCCAACCACTCCAGTAGCCTCAGGAGGACCCAGCCAACTCACACAGAATCTGTCGCCACAAGGAACAGATGTCCACGACCGTGGCCTCCGGCGGCTGGGGGGCTCTGCCCCCCAGACCCCCCTGTGGACCATGTAGCGTGTGCCCGGCTCGTATATAGTAACCGAGCCCTTGCGCTTCGACGGCCGTGGCATATCAGGGGGTAGCGTCGAATCATGGTACCGAAAGCCATTTTTTGGTTTCCTCCGGCACCCGAGGATGGCGCGAGCGGGAGAGGAACCGCGGAAGGAACCCAGCGCCTCACACCGTGCCTAGTGGTCCACCGACGGGAAAGTTAAGTCACAATGTACCCCTGACCCCCCCCAAAACAGGAGCGTCCGCCCACCTAATCTCTAAAATCGAAAAAGTTAGCGACAGGCCTGGATCGTGGGCGCGCGATCGCGTACGAACCACATTTTCTGCATGGCCACCACTTCCACCCCCCCCCCCCTAGGGGGGGTCAAATGCCACCCTTTTACGTGGACAAACACGATTTTTCAAAAAACCGGCGCAGAGGCCCCAAAGCCCCCGTAAACCCTCCAAACCCCCCCAGATCGGTCCGGAAACCCATCGAACCCCACTTTTCCACCATTCCGGGCACCTCAGGTGCCCGAATTGGGGTACCTAAATTTTGTGCCACCGTTTGGTACCGGACAGTGCCACTGTGTGGGAGGTTGGAAAAGAAAATGCCCCAACACACCACATCTGAGGGTTGCAATGCATGTTGCTTGCCAACCACGTCATCCGGTGGGTGTCAGGCGCTATGTAGGTGGCATTAGCCAGGTCTTCGATGAGTTCTGGCTTGTATATGTACCTCCCTGCCACCATGCACCGGGAGGCTGCCTGTAGGTACGGAACAAGTCCAGATGGTCGTGTGATTCCTGTGCAGCAGTGCTCCACAACCGGGATGTGTTGACAACGACTGTTGCAACACGAGCTGCACATTCCGGGAACACACGAAGTGCGCTGTCGTGGTACCCATTGTGCCAGAATTGGTAGTTGCTGCGGTCTACTTTGCCTGGCCCAAGAGCACTGGTACTGAACGGTGCAATATGCGTGGCGAGGTGAATGCAACGGAAGGGCGCAAAGTCAATACAGCTCTCGGATGGCGGGTGGTGGTGCCACTAGTGTGTGACGTTCACTCGAGGATACAACGCATCACAATGAATCAGCAACCGTGGACCGAGTACAATACGCTCTCTGTGGCTGGTGTGGGGGACAAAGGCAGTGCCTGTGCCGCAGGCAGGGAGGTACATATACAAGCCAGAACACATCGAAGACCTGGCTCATGCCACCTACATAGCGCCTGACACCCACCGGATGACGTGGTTGGCAAGCAACATGCATTGCAACCCTCAGATGTGGTGTGTTGGGGCATTTTCTTTTCCAACCTCCCACACAGTGGCACTGTCCGGTACCAAACGGTGGCACAAAATTTAGGTACCCCAATTCGGGCACCTGAGGTGCCCGGAATGGTGGAAAAGTGGGGTTCGATGGGTTTCCGGACCGATCTGGGGGGGTTTGGAGGGTTTACGGGGGCTTTGGGGCCTCTGCGCCGGTTTTTTGAAAAATCGTGTTTGTCACCCCCATTTGACCCCCCCTACCCCCCCCCCCCCCCCCCCACGACTGACCACACGGTGGGATCTTGTAAATTTTACATGTATAACTACAAGTATAATACATGTATTTTACATGTATAATACTTGCATGTCAACTATTATGCATGTATAATACATGTATATGCCTGAAATATACATGTAAAATACATGTACCGTATACGTAAATATTTTGGAACGTAAATATTATGGAACGTAAATATTATGGAACGTAAATATTTTGGAACGCTGGTGGGTTGGCGTTCCAGATTTTTTTCGTTCCATAATATTTACAGGGCTTTCTGCGACTCGGGGACTTGGACCAGGTGATCGGACGGCATACAGAGTCCCTGACGGGACCTACTCGTGCACTTTTCGCGCGATTCCTGACGCAAGCCGTCCTCACCACCGAGTCCCCAACTGGCCCTGTAAATATTATGGAACGTAAATATTATGGAACGGACCGGCCAAAAATGGGCCCGTTCCATAATATTTACGTTCCATAATATTTACGTATACGGTATATCAAGTAAAAATACATGTATAATACTTGCATGTCAACTATTATACATGTATTTTTACTTGATATACATGTATTTTACATGTATATTTCAGGCATTTACATGTATTTTACATGTATAATACTTGTCATGCAAGTATTATACATGTATAATACTTGCATGACAAGTAAAATACTTGCATGCAAGTAAAATACATGTATTTTACTTGCATGCAAGTATTTTACTTGTCATGCAAGTATTATACATGTATTTTACTTGTCATGCAAGTATTTTACATGTATAATACTTGCATGACAAGTATTATACATGTAAAATACATGTAAATGCCTGAAATATACATGTAAAATACATGTATATCAAGTAAAAATACAAGTATAATAGTTGACATGCAAGTATTATACTTGTATTTTTACTTGATATAGGAGGATTCTTCATATTCCTGGATTTCCCGAATTTCCTGGATTTCCCCCGGCCCCTTAGGCGATTTCAGGGCGGACAGGGCGGACATATCCGGACCGGAAATCCGGGTGTCCGGATGTCCGGGTCCAATTTTGACCCCCCCCCCCCCCCCCCCCCCCCCGGACATTTCCCGAATTTCCCGCCCGGACATGTCCGGGCGGACATCCGGACATCCAGAAATGTCCGCCCCGGACAGGGCGGACATGTCCGGGCGGACATTTTCTGGTGTCCGGATGTCCGGGCGGACATGTCCGGACCCGGAAATTCGGGAAATCCAATTTTGACCCCCCCCCCCCCCCCCCCCCCCCCGGACATGTCCGGCCAGGACCTCAATAGTTTGATTTTTGGTCCAGAAAATAGTTTGAAAATTTTTGAAATCTGGGTGCCCAAAAAAAAATTCCTAAGACCGGCGATTTGTAGGGGGACCCTTTCGAATTTTTTTTGGGGAAGGGTAAATTGAACGTTTTTGGCCAAATGAAGCCACTGCGACCATTCCCGGGCCTCGGAAATCAGATTTTGGCCCCTCAAATGCGGTACCGGTCCGGACAAAAAACCGAAAAAACCGTGAAAAATGGCCCATTTTCCCCAGCCAAAAATGGGCCAAAAATGCCCCCCGGACACCCCCAGAGACATGTCCTAATCCGGGGTGCCAGTAGGGGGGACCTTTCGAATTTTTTTTCGAGGAGAGGTCAATTGAACGTTTTTGGACATCTGAGGCCACTGCGACCATTCCCAGGCCTCGGAAATGAGATTTTTGGCCCTCAAATGGGGTACCGGTCCCCACGAAATTACGAAAAAATCATGAAAATCGAAAGGTCCCACGCACCAAATTCTGCCCAAAAATCGTCAAAAATGGACATGTCATACGCAGCAAGGGGGCAAACCACTCCCCAATGCTCAATGATTCCACGGCAAGCCAGATTTTCTGATCAATTGGTTTGTTTGAGCATGTTCCTGGCCCTTGTTTGGAAAGTAGATGACCCCTGGCTGGAGAGGACGGTTGTGCTCGACCGGACGGAGAGAGAACCTTCTCCATAACCACCTCCACTCCACAATGCCACAAGTGGCAGGAAGGCCGGGTGTTACAGGCCTCAACCAGGGTTCCAAGGCTCTCCACTTCCTGGCTGCGTCAGGGATCACCGGGTACAGCGAGCAGGATTCCCTGTCCTGACACCCCAGCATGTACCACCGGAAGAACCCGAAACAGCAGCCGCCCCTCATGGGGGTTGCAAGAGGCACGGAAATCGTTCAAATCGGACCAAGTCCGAAAATCCGGCACTTTCTTGGGTACAAATTGCGGTCCGAAATTTTCCGATTTTTTGAAAAAAGGCTAATTCTGTAAGGGGGACCTTTTCGAATTTTTTTTTCGGGCACTTTTTCCACAAGGAAATGTCCGCCCTGTCCGCTACTGTCCACTACCGATTTCAAGGATCCTCCATACATGTATTTTACATGTATATTTCAGGCATATACATGTATTATACATGTATAATAGTTGACATGCAAGTATTATACATGTATAATACATGTATATACTTGTAGTTATACATGTAAAATTTACAAGATCCCACCGTGCATCATCCCACGGGATCTCGGAATTCAGAAAGTTAGCGACCAGCCTGCCCCTTTTCATTCTGTTCCGGTTGTGTTTGTCTCCTTTCCTATATACCTTGGCAGGGGTGTGTGGAGTCATTTCGCCGAGGCACACTGCACACTGTGCAATGCCCACACCCCTCCAAATGTCTCTAGTCTTGGCACTGCAAGGGTTTATCGGGAAAAGTGAACCGCGCGGTGTATATGTCTGGACGACTTCACCCCCCGCTTCCATCATGGCGGTGGAAAGCCAACGCGGGGACCCGCCCAAACAGCACATGCCTGGCTGTCGGTTGGAGCGTGCTTCTTCCGAACCCAATCCTGCGCCCTTTTCCTTGTGAAATGTGCCTGTCGATCAGTGCCGCCTCCGTCACCCTGGCTTCCCAAAGGCCAGCCCTGGCCCTCACGCCTGTGAAACGGCGAAATGCCAGGGGGGCCCGCTGCAGTGGCAATCTTCGTGTCTATGCACTGCCCGCTGCTGTTGGCCTGGTGTGCGGAAGAAGTTGTGTGTGTGTGAGGTGGGGGGGGACACGGCTGGCTGTGTCTGTCCTGGTTGGGAAGAGAAACAGCTTGCAGCTCCGCGAGGGCTGTGGCTGGAATGGCTCACATAATGATGAAATGATGGTCCAAACAGGGCACCCACCATGCGGCTCAAGACACGCATCCCGGAAGAAATCTTTTCCACGCTGTCTCCCGCGAGGTGTGGCTGTTCCGTGTGTCTGTGGGAGGGGGGTGGGGGGACATCCAACCAGGCCAAAAAGCACCCACCGCTCCCCCCCCCCCCCCCCCCAACCCTGCCTCCCTTGATTCTCAGTTCCGTTGCCCATTTCGTTTCTTCCTTCCCCACCCCCCTCCTCCATTTTTCTTCTGCTGCTGCGTGCTGTGCGTGCCGTAGCCCACCCATCCTGGACCCTCCTAGGTCCAAAGCCACACCCTATTTGTCGACGCAGCCCCACGCATCAGCCGTGTCTTAGCTATTCGAGGCTCACCACCCCACTCGCCAAGGTCACACCGACACAACACGACCTATGGGTGGGTGGCACGTGGACAACAGCGTCGGCAAGTTCTTCTTGGGGTGTGTGAGGTTGTGTGAGGGTGGTGTTTGCTGTACTTCCAAGTGTGGTATCCAGGGGGCCTCGTCTCTCGTGCTGTGGCCTCCAGAGAGGACTGCGCGTGATGCCAGTTCGCTGGCCCAAACTACAATACGTCGTCTCCGGATACTTGCGTGAATATGAAAGAAAGAAGTGAAAGCAAAGAGAGAGGGCCAGAGAGGTCATGACCTGTGCCATGTGTGCATGCCTAATATTGTTTCTTTGCTGCACACACCGCGCAGCGGAGATCATATGCAAAGATCAGGGTGTCTTATCACACTGCGCGATATGAGATTGCAGGCATTCAAATGGGGTGCATCTGTTTTTTCTGACACGAATGCTATGAAACAGCAGAGCTGTGGCTGTCCTCTTGAGAGTACATCGTAAATTCATGAGGGCAAACCCCGTGTGCGTCGCCCCTTTCTGTTGCGCCAGCCAGTCGGGGCTGTTGGCGATGCAAAGGATATGCGACAAACACGGGCACAGCGGGTCAGCGTGGCCCACAGCCCTCAGGGGCTGGGGTTGCGCTGCTCCCTGAACCCAGACATGCCGAGGAAGCCTCATGCCCCTCGGATGCCCTTTTGCTTTGTCTGATGGACAGCAAGTGTTAGTGTCAGCACATCATGTGATAGGTGAGACAGAGGGAAGACCAACGGCAGGGCAGTGTTCTCAGTTCGGTTGTGCCGTTGTGCCGGTTGCCCCACCCCCCGCCACTCTGCTGGCAGCATTGTCGGCTTGTCCAGACAGGGAACACTGCTTCCGCGCCCCTGATTTGTTTGCAGGATCTTGCGATCCCCCGCGATCTGAGTTTTTAGCTCTGCACAACCACACCCCACCATGCCTCCTCTGCAGGTTATTCGCGCCTCCTGTTTCTCAGCACACACACGAGGGCGAACAGAAGAGTCCAGAGGCGTGCCCTGTATCCCGCAGTTCGTCGGAAACCTCTGCGAGCAAACCCACTCCAACGGACAGCAACATGGCCGCTCTCCGCATTGCTGCGATGTGCCTCATGGCTTCTGCCGTGACGGGGCAGTCGGACTCGACGAACGCGACGGACGCGACGAACTCGACGGGCATCGCCTTCTGCGCCACCGACAACGACTGCAGGACTTTCGGGGATGACATGGCAAACTGCACTGCTGGCGCGTGTGCCTGCTCCAACGACGACAGTGCCTACTGCAGCGGGGATGTGATTGAATCGACTCTGGTCAACGCAGTCTACGTGTTCTCATACAACTACGACTGCGGCTCATTCTTCGGCAGCAGTGCCCTCTCCGCATTGCTGCGCGACGTCGTGTCCAGCGTGGGCGCTGCGAAGGGGTTCAGCGTTGCGACGATCTTCTCCTGCGGCTCCACCAACGCCGTGTCGAGGGTGACCCTCCCCCTGGACGAGGTGGTGCCCCTTGCAGAGGAGACCACCGCCGCGCTGGACGTCGCGACGGTCGGGACAGACCTCGAGGGCCTGCGCACCAGCACCACGGTGCAGATCCAGGGGGCCTCCAGGGAGTCCTGCCCGTTGGTGGCCCACCCGGTGGCGTCGTACATCTACCTTTCGGAGGGGAACTGCGTTGCGGGGTCCTGCCACAGCGGCTTCCAGCTGCAGGCATCTGCCCCTGACTATCGCGCGGCGTGCGTCTCGGTGGGTGGTGACGTCGATGGTGACGACGACCTGTCCAAGGGAGCGATTGCCGCGATTGTTGTCGGTGCCGTCATGGGTGTGATGGTGATCGGCGGGCTGGTTTACCTCGTCGTGACCCCGAAGGGCGGCAGGCCTACAGAGCTGAATCAGGAGAACGAGCCCATCGAGGGCACCATCAAGGACACCGTCTAAGAGAGAGAGAGAGGGGGGGAGAGAGCTGCACTGTGGCAGTGGCCTTTCCGCTGCTCATGTATTCCGGTTGGCACCACCGACCGACCTCCCCGTCAACCTACCGGATTCCGGAGGAGGCGGAGGAGGTCGGGGTGGGTGTTTCGCCTTTAGTTGTCCAACCGACGTCCAGCTTCGCTTTCCCCTCACCCCCCACATATCACCCGGCAAAACCTGATTGTGTCAAATGCGAAAGAGAAAGGGTGTGAAGTGGGAGCGTGCGGCAGTGGGTGTTATTTGAAGCAGCAGACAACAAAACAAGGTGAACACCATGAGTCTTCGGAAGTGAATCCATGTTGGTGTGTGTGTATGTATCAGAGTGGCCAGTCAAATAGTTCAAAGTCAGGGCGCTCTGTACAGCTGTCGCACATAGCCCCTCACCCCTCCATCGCTGCTTCCCCTCTCCAGCCTTCCTCCCGTTCCCGAGGTTTGTTCCCGGGGAAGCCCTTTTCCATTACCCTTTCCTGGGTTTGGCGTTCAAACAGCGCCTTATCCTTAGCCTTTTCTTCACACACATACACTTTTCGTGAGGACCGCGCCAGACTCACGGAAAGTGCCAACACAAATGGGGTGGGGGGTGTTGCGGGCGGGGGATCTATGTTTTGTCCCACCAACATGCCAGAAGGTTGCACGAAACACACTGTGATCCCCCGCTCCGCCTTCCCTTCACTCTCAACCAATAGTATCAGTCTCCAACATTGTTCAAAGGGGGCCCTCGCTACCAGTCACAGCTCGTCACAGCTCGTCAGTCAGTGAGGGGAAGTGGGCTGGAACTCACTTTTTGTCACTCAGTCACATCTGGTTGCGAGGGCCCCCAAACGAGAAATTTTGTTTGATACAGAAGGACGTCCCGACCCCATCCTCTTTGGTTCAGACGGGCCTCTCAGAATTCCAAATGGAAATATCCTGCAAAATTCCCGGAAGAACTAGGCCGCCCCCCTCCGTGGTGGGGTGGGGTTGGGATTGGGGTGTCCTCCTTGGGCCCTTCCGGAGGTCAGGCGGGTCGCGTGAACTCTGACACCGGAAGCAACCAATCCTTTTTCTGCTCTTGCGCTTGTCTCTCTCCCTCTCCGTAGTTGTTTTCAGTTCGAAAGGGTAGGGGAAGGGCGGTGTGGGTGTGCGAGTCTTTTTGACAAGCACCCCCCCGGTCCCTCCCCCCCTTGCTTGCCCTTCATCCGTTGCACAATATTCTTACCCCTTTCTTGTCTTTTTGTTGGACCATCTGTTGGCATCACAACAAAAAAAAATCAAAATCACAAACCGGATTTGTCCTTTGAATTAGCGAACTGGCATTGCCCACACAGTGGCCCCTCGAGACCACAATGTGAGAACCGATCCCGCGATCGACAGAAAGCAAACCACATGGATGCACCACCAGGCAGGTGTGTTGCAGGGTTTGCCTTCAGACGTGGGTGAATGCCCGGTGTATGTTGCTTGAATGGGGTGTGTGTGTGTGTGTGTGTTGGATCAGGGTTTCGGCTGAAGAACAATTGTGTTTTTTCTCCGGCTCCGTTGCCCTCTCCCCCAGCCCAGGTTGTTTTCCCCCCTCCCCAGGGGGAAAATATATCAACACACTTGAAAGACGGCTAAAAGGGGAAGGTGGTGCGAACGTTGCTACAACAAGGAGCCCCTCCACCCCCCTCGATAGCGACGCCCTGCCAGGAAGAGAGGCGGCGCCGTGATCCGTTTTTGGCAGGGAACGCAACACACGCATGAGTGAACATCGGCACCAGCGTCTGGGGCGAGAAGACGTTGTTGGGCCACTCCCGTTGAGTTTTTTTGGGAAACCGAAATATGCGACATCTGATGAGTCCTCTGGCCCCCCACCCCACACACACCCCCGCTCCCGCTCCCCATGGAATCTGCCAACCGCACTCGCCTCTGCCCTCTCCTGATGCCTCTTGGTGCTACACAGCGTTGCCGTCCTGACCACCACCTTCTCAACAGGACACACAGGGGCCCTCTCTCCCGAATCACACGAGGCTATCAAAATGGTCGAGCCCCACCAGAAGGAGATGATCGAGCTGGCGATGGAGTACGGTGCGCTGAAGTTCGGCACCTTCACCCTGAAGAGCGGGCGCGAGAGCCCGTACTTCTTCAACGCTGGGGTGTTCAGCGACGGGCGTGCCATGGCGCGCCTGGGTGCGGTGTACGCCAAGGCCATCACGGAGAGCAAGGTGGACTACGACGTGGTGTTCGGGCCGGCATACAAGGGCATCCCCCTGGGCACCGCCGCGGTGGTGGCGCTCAACGCGGAGGGTGTCAATGCTCCTTTCTGCTTCAACCGCAAGGAGGCGAAGGACCACGGCGAAGGCGGGAACCTTGTCGGCGCACCGCTTGACGGGAAGAAGGTGCTGGTGATCGACGACGTCATCACAGCCGGCACTGCCATCCGCGAGTCGAAGCAGATCATCACCGCTGCGGGGGGTCGCATCTCTGGTGTTGTCGTTGCGCTTGACAGGCAGGAGCGTGGCAAGGACAGCCCGAGCAGTGCCATCCAGGAGGTGAAGAAGGAGTTCGGCGTGGATGTCCACGCCGTGATCACCCTGAACACCGTCATCACCTACCTCGAGTCTGTCAACGAGGACGGCTCCAGGACAGAGACGATCGCCGCAGTGAAGGCATACCGCGAGAAGTACGGCGCGGAGGGGCTGTGAATGGATCGCGCTTTCTAAACGATTTCCCCCTCCCGCGGGGATGGGGCGGGAGAGGGGGGAGGGGGCGGTTGGGGGCTTGGCATGGGGTTGTTCTGAGCGGACACACCAAATGCCTTCACCCCAGGTTACCCCCCCTCCTGCGGTGAGGATGTGGGGGCTTTGCCCCCCACACTCGATGCTCTGTTCTGTTCTGTCGGAGGTGGGGGGGGGGTGTCACACACCATCCCGTTAGTTTTGTTTGAACACAGTGGGTGTCTTCGCGCGGTTTGTTTTTTTGGTCTGCTGTTCTGCCTGAAACTTGCGAGGGTGAGGGCCGCACAATGTCTCAAAGCAAAAGCGATATTGGGAGGTGGGTGTCGGGAGGTATTCTGGGTGGTATTGAGTGTACTATTTTTGTCGGGTTTGGCGCACAAACAACGCCTCATCTTTTTCGCGCGTCATTTGGGTGTGGGGCGGGGGTTCGTGTCTGTTCACACGCCCCGCTCTTCGATTTTTTCAGCTGGGTGATGGCACACCTAGGTGTGGGTTGCGTTGTGCTTCGCTGTGATGGTAACGGCGCCAAACACCCTGCAGCTGTACAACAATGGTCATGTAGGGGCGGGGCGGCTGGGAGCCACGGCGGTGTTTGTTTGAGGGGCTGGTGTTCCGTGGGAAGCGGAAAGGGTAAAAAAAAATAGGTCATCATCCCGATGCTGGTGGCCGAGTTGTCCCCGTTCCTCGCCCCCAATCCCCACCCAACCCCGCGTGGGATATTTCTTCTGCGTCGCTGCTCCGTCGTTCCCCTCCCGCGATGGGTTGATGTGTGTTGCATGTTTGGCTTGGGCTTCAGCATTCGCAGTGCTTCATCACTGACCACCACAACCACACAGGGTCCCGTCAACCACACAGTCTAACCAGACAAGATGGGTATCACGCGCAGCAGGCTGCACAAGCGCCGTGTGACGGGTGGCAAGCGCAAGATCCACCAGAAGAAGAGGAAGTACGAGCTGGGCCGTCTGCCCGCCAACACCAAGCTGGCGCACAACGACAACCGCGTCTCCACGGTGCGTGCCCGCGGTGGCAACCTGAAGTTCCGTGCCCTGCGCCTGGACCACGGTAACTTCGCCTGGGCCAGCCAGTCGTGCACGCGTAAGTCGCGCATCATCGACGTGGTGTACAACGCCACCAGCAACGAGATGATCCGTACCAAGACGCTGGTGAAGGGCGCCATCGTGCAGATCGACTCGTCGCCGTTCCGCCAGTGGTACTACAAGCACTACGGTGTGCTGCTCGGCAAGAAGCGTGCCACGGACAAGGAGCTCGAGAAGACCGAGGCCCGCAAGCGCCGTTGGGCTTCGCGTGTGGCGGACCGCGCCCTGGAGAAGAACGTCGAGGACCAGGTGAAGGGTGGCCGTGTGCTCGCGCGCCTGTCGTCCCGCCCTGGCCAGGTCGGCCGCGCTGACGGGTACCTGCTGGAGGGTGCCGAGCTGGCGTTCTACATCAGGAAGATGGACAGGAAGAAGGCCAAGAAGAACTAGATATCGTAGCCTGAATTTGTGCCGCCTGCGCGTGGCTCTAAGCTGCGTCGTTGTGCTAAGGGCACCCGTGTGCCATGCCGGCGTGATGCACCATATCGAGATCCAAAATGTTTGCCACGGTGCCGCGTAGGACGGCAGTATCAGTAATCAGTCTTGCCGGTCGGCTGGAAGAGCCCTGCCCCCCACAGCCCCGCATCCCCCCACCCCCTCCGGCCCTCGTGTGTCCGCCCAATTGCTTTCTTGCTGTGCTCGGCTTTGCATTGTTCGTTCAACCACACCCACTCCTGCAGGTAACCTGTTTCCTCACCAAAACTCAAGATGGGTATCACGCGCAGCAGGCTGCACAAGCGCCGTGTGACGGGTGGCAAGCGCAAGATCCACCAGAAGAAGAGGAAGTACGAGCTGGGCCGTCTGCCCGCCAACACCAAGCTGGCGCACAACGACAACCGCGTCTCCACGGTGCGTGCCCGCGGTGGCAACCTGAAGTTCCGCGCCCTGCGCCTGGACCACGGTAACTTCGCCTGGGCCAGCCAGTCGTGCACGCGCAAGTCGCGCATCATCGACGTGGTGTACAACGCCACCAGCAACGAGATGATCCGTACCAAGACGCTGGTGAAGGGCGCCATCGTGCAGATCGACTCGTCGCCGTTCCGCCAGTGGTACTACAAGCACTACGGTGTGCTGCTCGGCAAGAAGCGTGCCACGGACAAGGAGCTCGAGAAGACCGAGGCCCGCAAGCGCCGTTGGGCTTCGCGTGTGGCGGACCGCGCCCTGGAGAAGAACGTCGAGGACCAGGTGAAGGGTGGCCGCGTGCTTGCGCGCCTGTCGTCCCGCCCTGGCCAGGTCGGCCGCGCTGACGGGTACCTGCTGGAGGGCGCTGAGCTGGCGTTCTACATCAGGAAGATGGACAGGAAGAAGGCCAAGAAGAACTAGGCTCGGAATCCACTAATCAGAGGGGCGTCGTCCCCACAGTGAGGAAATCAGATGCAGCATGACGAACATGAAGAATACAGCTGTCAAGAAAACAGAATAGCACCCCACCCTCAGTGCCCACGCCCCACCCCACGGCAGGTGCGCCGTCAGGTTTCGAAGTTGTTCAACGCTTTTCATGACACACCCACACAGCCCCGATGACTCAACAGGCACTCATGCAGTACCTCCACATGCCTTACACCAGGTCCTCCCGACAGATTACACACACAGCATAGCCACCCCAGGTGAAGAACAAGCAGGATACAATGCGTGGGTGCACGGCAGCGCTGCTCCTGGTGGCAATGGTGGCGTGCACAGACGCGCACTACTCGCGGTCGCGGTACGGGAGCCGTGGATCGTACTACCGCAACAAGTACGGGGGCAGCAGGTACGGCAGCAAGTATGGCGGCAAGTACGGTGGCGGTGGGGGCTACGGTGGGGGCAAGTATGGCGGCGGCTACGGTGGTGGGGGTTACGGCGGCGGTGGCTACGGCGGGGGGAGGCAGAAGGAGAAGTGCCACACGGCCTGGGTGCGCGGGGAGCTGGGGACGTGCTTCAGCAGCGTGCGCGGGTGCGACCGCAGCGGCGACTGGGGGTGGACCAACCGCATCCTTCCCGGGCGGGAGGAGCTGGTGCTGTGGAAGGGGGCGGAGAAGTGCGAGACAGACCGCGGCGTTGTGACGGGCGGTGCCGTGGTGGAGGTGTCGGACACCGGGATGGAGGTGACCCTGGACACGAAGCGCGGGTGGAAGCTGGACGAGGCGGAGATGTGGATCGGGGCGGACAAGCTGCCGCAGCGGTCGTACGGACAGTACACCGCGTCGCCATCGCAGTTCCCATACAAGACGTCGCGCGACGGGATGCACAAATTCCGTTTCAAGAGCGGGTCGATGCCGTCGTCGCTATACTTCGCGCTGCACGTCGAGGTGTGTGAGGTGGAGGGGGAGCTGCCCGCACCAGGCCCGCTGCCTGAGGAGGGGGAGTGCGTGGAGGCATGGGTGCGCGGGGAGAAGGCGCACTGCTTCCGCGGGATGCGGAACTGCGAGCGGCCGACCGGAGGGTCCTCCGTGGTCGGGTGGACCAACACCGTGTCGAAGGGGACGGAAGTGCTCGACCTCTGGGGCAACGCGAAGCGCTGCAGCGGGGGCGGGTGGAAGACCGGGGAGGTGGAGCTTGTGGTGGAGAAGGCCACGGTGGACCTGACGATCGACATCGCTTCGGGGTGGACGCTGGAGGAGGCGGCGATGTGGATCGGCCGCAGCAAGCTGCCACAGCGGTCATACGGACGGTACACGTCGCAGCCAGCCCACTTCCCCTACAAGACGTCGCGCGAGGGTCTGCACCAGTTCAAGTTCCGCGGGTCTGCCCCGTCGTGCCTCTACTTCGCCCTGCATGTGAAGGTGTGTCGCGAGCGCACCACGCCTGCCCCGCTGCCCCCCGCGACGCCGACCCCACCGACCCCGACGGCAGTGCCGGCACCCCCGCGCACCCCCACACCTCCGGTGCGGACGCCTACGCCGCCCACCATGCCGCCTTCGCCTCCCACCCCACCTACCCCGCCGATGACGGCAGTGCCATCCAGGACACCCAGCCCCGAGGGTGGTGTGCCTCCGTCAACCCCCCCGACGCCGCCCACGCCTGGCCGCACCCCCAGCCCCGAGGGCGGTGTGCCGCCGCCGACGCCGCCAGCCACCCCGAGCCCTGAGGGTGGTGTGCCGCCGCCGCCGACGCCCCCCACGCCTGAGATGACGCCGAGCCCCGAGGGCGGTGTACCGCCGTCCACCGTGGCACCCGGCAGCACCCCTGCACCGACATGTGAGGAGGAGGAGATCGACGTCGGTGTGATCGAGCCCGAGCCCGAGGGTGGGGAGGGCGGGGAGAGCGGGGAGACGCTTGTCGACTGGGGTGCCGGGGAGGCTGTCGAGGAGGGGATGGGCGGGTGGCCGCTGGGGGAGGGGCAGGAGACGTCGGTGACAAACCTGCCGGGCGTGCTGCAGCGCCCGGAGACGAAGGGGTTCTTCCCCACGGATGGGTCGCCCATCGAGGCCGGGAGCAAGCTGCGTGTGGAGTGCCCGGAGAGCTGCACCGACGCGCCGTGCGAGGTGGTGGTGGCAACCTACCACTGCCCCCCGTGCTCATCCGCCACCAACGGGCAGCTCCCCACGCTGCTGCCTGCCGCGGGGTGGAGCGCCGGGGTGTGCGCCCCAACCTTCAAGACCTTCATGCTGGGGAACGACCACAGCATGGTCGCCTTCCGGAAGCTTGTGCCGGCAGGGACGGTGCTGGTGACGCCTAAACTGGGCCTGCCTCTACAGCACGCCGCAGTGTTTGTCCGCCGTGGAGCGACGGACTGCACGGCAATCACCGACCGCGCGGGCTGCGCTGCCCTGGCAGAGTGCATGTGGGAGGGCATTCCGGGCGGCGAGGGCGGGTCATGCTCTTCGAACTGGTGCCCTGCTGGGGCTGGGTCGACAACAGGCGGGGAGACGGGCAGCGTGGCGTCATGCGGCGAGTGTGTGACAACGCAGCCGCCCGCCCCACCTGCCCCTACCCCTGTGCCCGAGGGGACAGGCCCAAACTAGGGCGGCTGGAGACCCTGACACCGAGGCGCCCCTATATCTTGTCTTTTTGTCTGACTGGGGGCACTGCCCCGCAAAGGGCAGTGCCCAGAATGAATCCCATGCTGAGATGATGACCGCGGGAAGGGCTTCCGGCTGCGAGGGCAGGTGCATACATGCCCCTGCCCCCGGGCCCTTCCCTTGTCTCTCTCTGTACCCACCTCCCCACCTACCCCTGTTGTCGTTCTCCCCCTCCACTCTATTATAAGCGAGGCATCCCTCTCACCTGCACTGGGGTCCAGTGTCTGGAACAGGGATGGAGGCAGCCCGCATATCTGTGGTGTGGCGGTGCTGCATAAACCTCGCACGTGCACGTGGCGGCAGGGTTTGCGTGGGGTGCTCCCTGTGAGACATTCTCGCAGATGCAGCCGGGGCCGCCAGGTGTTTTGATTTTTTTTTGTCTTCTTACCTCTTGCCTTTCTTCACAAATAGTGTGATCGGAACCCCCGCTTTTTGACCCACACGGAACTCGGTTCTCGATCACCCCCCCATCCCCCCCCCTCCCAATTTCCCTGAATACGATTCGATTCAATTCGATAACAACAACTCCACGCCCCTTTCTTTCTTACCCACCTCCCTCTCTGGGTTTCTCTACTCTACCAAGTCATTCGAGCTACCCGACACTGTGTTTCCCATAGAACGGCGTTTGTGTGACCCCGCCCTGGACCCGACCACCCCCACCCCCCACGTCCCACCACACAGCCCGCCATCCAGCCACAGTGCAGGTGTATGTTACAGGCCGACGCCTCCCCTCCGTGGGGTTTCAACCCTCGAGGGGCGGCACGTCGTGTTGTGCGGATGCACCACTTGCACTGGCGGGTTGGAGGCAACGAAGGGGGTGCTGTGATGTGCGGGAGGGTGTGTGTGGGGGGGGGGGGGTAGGGGGGGTCATACACGGTGGGATCTTGTAAATTTTACATGTATAACTACAAGTATATACATGTATTATACATGTATAATACTTGCATGTCAACTATTATACATGTATAATACATGTATATGCCTGAAATATACATGTAAAATACATGTATATCAAGTAAAAATACAAGTATAATACTTGCATGTCAACTATTATACATGTATTTTTACTTGATATACATGTATTTTACATGTATATTTCAGGCATTTACATGTATTTTACATGTATAATACTTGTCATGCAAGTATTATACATGTAAAATACTTGCATGACAAGTAAAATACTTGCATGCAAGTAAAATACATGTATTTTACTTGCATGCAAGTATTTTACTTGTCATGCAAGTATTATACCGTAAACGGAAAAAGGGTGGACCGTAAAAATGTTCCAAGTTCCCAAAAAAAGGCCAAACGTTCCATCTTTTTTACGGTCCACCATTTATTGGGACTGAATATGGAAAAGACAATGCAATTTTCGCCCGCGGGCTGGTGGGTTGCGGGGCGCGGACTGCGGCCTCCACGCCGCAGACACCCACACGTAGGCCTCCCGACCTCCCAGCTTTGGACCCTCCCTCCACCACCGCAACCAACACCAGCAAGAGAAGCAAGTCCTCCCTGCGTGTGGAAAGGGCACGATCACCACCACTCACCTCGAGACTCACCCACCACCACACCTCGAGAAGTGTAGCACCATGCAAGGAGCGTTCTGGTAGAAGTAAAAGTAGAACCTGCTGCACGAGCCCATAAAAGCAGCCACAGTACGGCAGGGCGCGCAGACAGAAGCTGAGACCACCGGGCTCCCTCCAGATGTAAATTCGTGAATCAGTGCCCGGAAAATTCAGGGAAATCGTACTCCTTTAGTGTAGTACACCCTGCAGTAACTGTGGGAGAACAGTTCCCGGACGATAGTGAGCGCACACCTCTGTGTTGAGTCCCTGTGGTGTTAATCCTGCAGCTTCAGTCGTGCGATTTCCTTGGTTCCTTCGCGACTTCGTCGCGAAGGAATTCGTAAAAAAATTCGCCAAGTCCACTATCCCAACCGTAAAATAGGTGGACCGTAAAAATGTTCCAAGTTCCGGAAAAATCCCATTTGTTCCATCTTTTTTACGGCCCACCTATAGTACGGTTCACCTTTATTACGGTCCACAATATTTCCGTTTACGGTACATGTATTTTACTTGTCATGCAAGTATTTTACATGTATAATACTTGCATGACAAGTATTATACATGTAAAATACATGTAAATGCCTGAAATATACATGTAAAATACATGTATATCAAGTAAAAATACATGTATAATAGTTGACATGCAAGTATTATACTTGTATTTTTACTTGATATACATGTATTTTACATGTATATTTCAGGCATATACATGTATTATACATGTATAATAGTTGACATGCAAGTATTATACATGTATAATACATGTATATACTTGTAGTTATACATGTAAAATTTACAAGATCCCACCGTGTAAGCCCCCCTAAAAACGTACAAATACCAAAAATTTCAACATACCATCAGAACCGCCCTAATACCTGATCTGACCCGAAAATCCGACCCATACCCAAGTATGAAGCTAAATGTGGAGTCCAAGTCCCGATTCAGGATTGCGCTTTTTTTCTCTTTGGGTTTTTATAGGGAGGGAATTTTTTTTTCTCCTTGGGTTTTTTAGGTGGGATTTTTTCCCCACAGGTTTTCTGGGTGAAGTTTTTCGGGGGCAGGTGGTATTCTAGTGGGGGATGAGGATGAATCCTCCGGACACCCGCCCCTTTTTCGGTTGTTCCAGCCAAAACCCGGCGTTGTTCCCCAGTCAAGAGCCAGGCGTTAACTACCGTGGCCTCCGGCGGCTGGGGGGCTCCGCCCCCCAGACCCCCCTGTACCACTAGGCTGGAGCGTGTGTCTGTCTTGTAGCCAAGTCCTTTGGGTTCACATCAGCGAATGGGACCCAGACCACTCTCAGTAGCCTCAGGAGGACGCAGCCAACAATCTGTACGCCCGCAACTCCCACGCGCTCCCACTACGGCGCAAGGATACTCACTACCGTGGCCTCCGGCGGCTGGGGGGCTCCGCCCCCCAGACCCCCCGTATGTCGAGCAACCAAATCCTTGAGCTTGTGCCACTGGGCATAGGAAGGGGTCGTTACAATAACGCCCCGAAAACCCATTTTTGGCACCCCTTGTCTGGCATGTTGCTGTTGTGTTGCCACTATCTCTCATCACACAGGGCGTCCAATACCCACACACCACACTCACACTGGTTGTGTGGTGGGGATGGGGGGATTTTCTTGCCCGCGAGGGGGATTGCGCGCCATTTCCCCCCCGAAAAACCCTTGGAGAAAAAGTGGAATCCCGACCCCTTTTTGGGCCCAAAAAGGTCAAAGTCCCAGGCATACTTGCCCATACCCCCCCGGAAACCGTCTGGAGCCCACTTGTGACACCTGATGCGCACTTTTGTGATGATTTTTTGGGGTCCTAAAAAATGTACCTCAGTTTCGTACCTTGCCTTTGTACCTGAACCACTCCCGACCGCAATATTTCGTTCTTTGCCTTTTCTGCGGTGGTTCCGGCTCAGGTGGCACGATGTTGCCTCCCCAGTGCCTCGGCAAGGTCTTTCTTGTACCTGATTAGTGGGAATGTTGTGTTGTTGCGCCAGCTGAATGAGTTCAGCCACCTTCTGGGTGTAGTACTTCGATCGCAGATGGGTCATTGTGAGTACTTCGTACGCCTGCGAGGCTGCATCGGCATTAGGCAGCGTTGCAGATGTGTCTTTGCTTCGTCGATCTCAGCCTGTGAAGGCACGATTGGGATATTGGACGACCTGAGAGTCGAAATGATTATGTTTGTGCTGTGTAATTTGCGCCCCCCGCAGGATATGCACACCACGCAGTCTCAACAGCACGCATGAGAGTGTACCATGTGAGGACTCAACAAAGTCATTGGATAGGCATCTGCCTGCCGACTCAACCCCCACAGTGCGACCGCAAGATCGTCAGGGATGTCTCAACGCCAGGGGAATACTCTCCCCTGGCGTTGTACAACCCTACTCTTAATCCTCGGGTCCTCTCCTGGAGGCGGTGGTGGCGGGCCCGCAACGCTTCGTACTTCCGGTACGGACTGGGGTAGTCTGCCCGGCTGACCCGCTCATCGCTTCCTAGATCATCTGCTGCTCTGGAGCTGCCATCACTCTCACTGCCCACATCAGTTGGTGTAGGGGTAGGAGCAGGAGGAGTGGGAGGAGTAGGAGTGCAGGTGACATCTTTCTTGGCCAGCAAGGAACGCCGCTTTTCGCACGTGCGTGCAGTTGATGCACCACTGCATATATCTGTCGTCACCACGTCCCACTCGCTCTCCTATGTACCCAGCCCGACGGAGCGCCCGAAATAATGTCGCCTCACGGATGTCGTGTGCCGTTTTCTTCTGACGCAGGTCTGCCACAACGCTCTCTGCCGGGACCCCGCACATCTCCCGTTTGGCGAGCGTCTTTCGAGCAAGGTACCCCTCTGCAGCAGCATCTGACACCTCTGCGAGGCCCTAGGCACACGGCATGTGTTGCTCGGCGTGCTGGGTGAGCGTAGTGATACCCTTTCCTTGCAAAGAACGAAATACTGCGGTCGGGAGTGGTTCAGGTACAAAGGCAAGGTACGAAACTGAGGTACATTTTTTAGGACCCCAAAAAATCATCACAAAAGTGCGCATCAGGTGTCACAAGTGGGCTCCAGACGGTTTCCGGGGGGGTATGGGTCGGATTTTCGGGTCAGATCAGGTATTAGGGCGGTTCTGATGGTATGTTGAAAAATGTGGTTTTGTACGGGCTTATGACCCCCCCTAGGCATAGGGTGCGGGCGATTCGGTTATCGCCCAAATCGCAAAAATTATCGCCCTCATTATCGCCCATTCTGTCAAGGCGATAAGTGGGCGATACTTTTTCCGTCGTATTTTTGGGGGCAAAATGGCCCGGCCAGGGACGTCAGATCACTGCTGAGGTGGTGAGTGGGTCATTGCCTCAGTGAAGACCCGGTTCCTGACCTAGATCAAGCCCTCTGCTCCAGTGTTCTCAGTGGGTGATGACTCTGTGACCAGGGTCAGAACCGCCACAGGTCTCACATCAGCCGTGAAGCTTCCTGTGGGCTATGCAATGAGTCATCTCAAACGTACAGAGTGCATCTCCTCCCATTCAGACCGACTGCACTAGAACCACGCATCTCCTTCAACACTAAGGTGTACCCGCTTCATGCTCACGAGTGCTCCGAGTAACGGCGAGTGAACAGGTCCTGAGCGAGGTCAGGATCTGGGCCAATGCCCAGTTCCTCACGTGGGTTTTGACCGAGGAAATGACCCACCCGCATGACGTCAGTGGTCAGAAGCTGATTTCTGATGCAGAGTCCTAGGTCTTGGCCCAGTTGTTGACGAGGTCACAGGGCCCTGTGGGACCCAGGGTCAGTAGAGCGGTAACCCACTCACCACTAGCTGAAGACCCCTTCAGAAAGTGTGAAAGAAAACGGGCGATACTGGGCGATAATTTGGCGATAATTGGGCGATAATGGGCGATAAGGCGATTCGATACGCGATAATCGGGGCTCGAACCCGGTTGGGCGAATATAGGGCGATAGGCGAATCGCCCGCACCCTATGCCTAGGGGGGGGGGGGGCTGAGGGCCAATAGGGTGATGTGTGTCGCACGCAACGCATCCACCATGCATCCACGATTATATGCTACGATCGGCCGTGCCGGGCAATAAGAAGCCTGAAAGCGGCAGGGTGGTAACCAGGAGACGGGGGTGATGTCCATAACATCAAACAGCAGCAGCAGCAGCCACCCCTCACCCCCCCCCCGCGTCGCCCGTTGTCCTTGCGACCCACCGAACCGCATGCCTTTATAACCCACCCCCCTCCCACCTCTCCCGCTCTCTCTTTGCCATCCAGCGCCACTCTCACACATTTCTCACCCTTTGCAGAGTGTCGCCAGCCATGGACCACGTTAAGAATGTCCTGACGGTGCTGAGCGGCAAGGGCGGTGTTGGGAAGAGCACCGTCGCCTGCCAGCTCGCGATGGGCCTGGCCGCTGCAGGCAAGACGGTCGGCATCCTCGACATCGACCTCTGCGGCCCCTCTGTGCCCAAGATCCTCGGCGTGGAGGGGAAGGACGTCACCAACGGCGAGAAGGGCTGGATCCCCGTCGACGGCCCGCACGGCCTCAAGGTGATGTCCATCCAGTTCCTTCTCGAGGAGGAGGGTGCTGCTGTTGTGTGGCGCGGGCCCAAGAAGGACTCGGTCATCAAGCAGTTCCTCAACAACGTCGACTGGGGCGGCTGCGACCTGCTGGTGGTGGACACGCCCCCTGGCACCTCTGACGAGCACCTCACGCTCTGCGAGCAGCTGAAAGGGCGCCCGAACGTGGGTGCCGTCGTGGTGACGGGCCCGCAGAAGGTTGCGTGTGACGACGTCCGGAAGGAGATGTCTTTCTGCCAGAAGCTCAACCTGCCTGTGATCGGGATTGTGGAGAACATGTCCGGGTTTGCCTGCCCGCACTGCTCCACCTGCACCCCCGTCTTCTCCAGCGGAGGCGGCAAGCTGGTCGCTGGGGAGTACAACGTCGCCTTCCTGGGGCAGATCCCGATCGACCCCAACCTGTCCCGCTGTGAGGACAGCGGGATGCACTTCGCCGAGGCCTTCCCCAACTCCCAAACAGCCGTTGCGATATCCAGCGTTGTCACCCAGATCCAGGGGAAGCTGTGAGGTTTCGCTGTCTGCTCGTCGCAACATTCGCCACACCCCGCACCCCATGCGTTGTGGAAGGACCCACACGCACACCCTCCCCTGCCTGATGAAGCATTGCTATCCTCTCTGCATCGCCGGCTGAGCTGGTGAGGCTGTGCTGTACCGCGCTGTGTGATGTCGGGATGCCATGGTGTTTCTGGCCCCCCCCAAGAAGGGGGCAACGGCTTCTTCCAGAAAGCAACCCGCAAAACAAAAAAACGAAATCTGTGTGGTGCACAGCGCAGCCTCGTGTGAAGGCAGCAGCACAAAGGCCACTTCTTTCCGTGCCGATTGCAGCGTGAATGTGTTCCTGCGACCCGCTACGGATTGGAAAGGTCTCATTATCTCTCATCCTTCTGTGTGTGTCTCTCTCTCTTGCTCTGGGAACGAAAAAAAGTACAGGCCATCTAGCTATGATCTAACTACCGCAAGGGTGTTTCTAACGTGAAGCAGTGGGGGGGGGGGTAGGGGAGTTTCCTGAATCAATCTCAGCTGGAAGGGGGGTTTTTGGGGCGGTGTGGCACACTGCACACAGCAGAGTGCAGCCAACACAAGCGCGTGTCCCGGGCGTGCTGGGCAGTGTGTGTGTTGTCAAGGATTCAAGCCGCAGAAGAGACCGAACCTCCAGACATGATGCTCTCGTCGCCCCCCCAGCCCCACCGCCCACCCTCACCTTTGAGTCTTTTAATGACAGCACCACCTCCACCACCCCACCTTTGCCGATCCCCACGTCCACTTGCTGCCTTTTCCCGCCGCCCCCTCACACACACCGCATCGACACACAGCAGGGGGTATAATACGCATCGCCTCTCCGTTTATTCATAACCTCTGCCGTACACTATCTCACGAGGCCACACACCTGAACGTCTCACAACTGAAACCTGTTGCCTATTGGCACCATCCCTCTGTTCTCGTGCACTCCATCTACCCTCTGGGCCCCTGTCCCCAATCCCACGCGGCTGCCTATCTGAGCCGTGAGAGGGGAGAGGCGGTGGGGCGCTTCGTGCTGAGAGAGAACAAAGAGGGGTCGGTTGGTTTTCTTAGTTGAACAGAACACACAAACCCACAAAAAAAACACACACACCCGCCACACACACACACAAACCACAGGGACGGGATACACAAAGCCACACACACACAAACACACGCTCGCTCTCGCTTTATCCCCCTCTTCTTCTTCGCCCTTTTTCTCACTTCTCGAAGGGCCTTTAAGGCCGTTTAGCCGGCAAGCTGCAGACCACAGGTCACTGCTACCCCCAGGGCGCCACAATTAGTTCGAACAGCTCTGCCGCAGGGGTGCAGACAATGTCCGAGTGGACAGATAGCCGCCCCGGCAGCACGGGCCGCAGCCAGGGCAGCGCCGAATGCCTGACACCGCCGCCGCAGGTGCTCCCCATGCCGCAGCAGCAGCAGCAGCAGGGATACTCTGCAGGCTATGGCGTGCCCCCGCAGTACCAGCCGCCGCAGTATCAGCAGGTGCAGCAGCAGCAGCAGCAGCAGCCGCAGGCAGGCTACGCACCGCAGCCTCAGCCTCAGGAGTACCGGAGGCCCCAGCAGCACTTCAGTCCGAACACCGCACCGCATGGCAACAGGCAGGCTGAGCAGATGGCTGACCCCCAGGAGACCCGCACGCTGCTTGTGGTGCTGCGCGAGCTGTCCGACTCGATTGAGCTCGACCAGATCTACTCCATCTTCTCGCAGTTCGGCGTGGTGGAGAAGCTGAGCGCCTTCCTGCAGCACGGCAAGAACCAGGTTGTGGTGCAGTTCAACAACAGCCAGGCCGCCCACCTCGCGATGGGATACCTCAACGGGAGGGAGCTGAAGCTGCAGGGCGTGAAGGGCCCAGTCACCTGCACCCTCGCTATCCTGCCGAGCAGGCTGAAGGAGCTCACCTTCAAGCGGGACGACAACCGGAACCGCGACTTCGCGCAGACCAACGCCAACCTGGAGAGGCTGGTGCAGGCGGTCCGCAGCGGGATGCCCGAGGGAGAGCTGGCGCAGCTGACGCAGCAGATGCACCTGCCGACCCTCTACGACTTCGTCTGGGGCAACTGGGTGTTCGGCGAGGGGTGGCTCTACCCTGTGCAGGCTGAGGATGCCCGCGGCAGGATCCCGGAGATCAGGCAGCTGCCTGAGGGCAAGCTGGGGGACTGCGTGCACATCAGCGGGCTTCCGACTGGCTCAGGCCCTGCTCGCCGTCTCAACGCCGTGGAGCTGTGGAATGTCGTCGGGATGTATGGCGAGCTTGTCGCCGTGAAGATGCTGGCGCAGCACCCCGGCTGTGCCCTGCTGCAGTTCGGTTCGAGCGAGCACGCCAACAACTGCATCAAGAATATGAACTATGCCAGGCTGTATGGGAGCAAGATCTTCGCCCAGACGAGCCGCAACTCCAACGCGACCCACTGGAGGGGTGCCCACACAGAGCTCGAGGCCCGGATGTGCACCACGCAGGACAAGGTTGCCCCGGCTCCAGCCCCGGTTCATCTGACGGGCCCCCCAGGGCTGACGATTGCCGCTTGGGGGCTGCCCAGCGATGACAACCTGGCCCTGCAGGTGATGACGGATCTCTGCATGCCGCACGGCGCGGTGTACATCGCATCGCGCGGGCAGGGCATGGCGACGGCGCAGTTCCTCAACACGGAGGCCGCGTTTGAGGCGGTGTCCCATCTGAACAACACCAACGGGGTGCTGAATGGGTTTTCCTACACGGTGTGCCTGCACTTCCCCACCGAGGAGGTCACGTCGTACCCCGTGATTGCGTCGACCGGTGTGGCATCCACACCGCCGTGCCCGTCGTACTCTCCGGCGAACCCGCCGTCGACAGCGTCGACCCCGCCATACCTTGCGCTGGGGCCGCAGCCTGTTCAGCAGACCCCGCCCGGGGTGGCGATTGCGCCGCACATGTCGCAGCAGCAGCAGCCGCAGCACCAGCCGCAGCCGCAGCAGCAGCACCAGCCCCCCCCGGCTATGGCCGGGCGGAAGATGGCCAGGAACGCGTGGCGTGTCCCCCCCACGGCCAGCCCTGCCGTGCACAACGCTCAGCCCCCCATGGGGCAGGACGGTGGGATGTACGGGCGTGGCTCGCAGCACACCCATGCGCCGTACGCCCCTTCCTCTGACGCGGCTTGGGGGGCGTCGCGGACAGCTTAGGAGCTGAGCATGCGAGGGGGGCAGCCACTACCCGGTCGTGAAGGGATGCAGGAGGGGGGTTCTGGATAGGGGTTATGCACGCAGCAGAGGGGTTCCCTCGCAGCCCTCCCCGATGCGTTGCTTCGCTCAATGGAGGGGGATGAGGGTGGAATCGGAAGTGTGCGGAGGTGGGGCGGAGTGTGTGCTTGATCTGCTTCGGGGTGTATTTTCTTCGGGAAAGGGGGGGGGTTTTTTTTCCTTTGAAAAAAATATAGTTCTCTGCCAAATCAATCCGGCATCGGGGGGGGTGGGGGGCATCGATGAATCCAGAAGAAACGACAGCAGAATAAGCGAGAAAATCTGAAAGAAAGTCAGGCGCACACACACACCCCGCCTCTTCCCACCACACCCCGTCTCCCACAGCCACACACCCCGTTTTATTTTATTCTTCAACGTGTCCTCAACGCGAGAATATCCAAAATAGAGACAGCAAGAGAAAAAAAAAGGGGGGGGGCAGAACAGATCTGCGCAGTAGCCTAGCTCTCGCAGTGCCTGGGATTGTCGACGCCAAAAAAAACAGGGGGGGAGGGGGGTTTGGGGGGAGAGAGTCTACCCGCCCCCCCCACTCCCCTCTTCCCCCCTCCCCCCCAACCCGCTCCAGGCTATTGGGCCTGTCGGGAGGGGGGGGGTGGTCGGGGCCTGCAGCGAAGAAAGCTCAGGGAGGTTTTGGGGAGAGAACGAGAGGGGAAATTGTGGGGGGGAGGGGGGGGTGGGGGGGGCAGCTGTTGTTTTGTTAAAAAAATGCTTGCGCCGTGCTGCATGGTGCAAAAGAAAACTGTTTTTCCCCCGCCCCGCCCCCCCAACCCCTTCACCCTCATCTACGCCTCGTCCTGCCTCGGCCTTTCCCAGAACGGTGGTGCCAAGCGAAACACATCTAACCTGTCTGCCGCAAGGCGCTGCTGTTTGGGAGGCGCGGGTAGGTCGTGGCGCTATGCACATCTGTGTTTCCCCACAGTCATCGCCACCACCCCCTCTCACTTTTGATTTTTTTTAAACACAAACCCCGCGATGAAACTGGGGGTGCCCGTTGGGACAGATCAAACCGAGCTGCTTCTGGAAATGTGCGGCACCCAAAAGGAAGCCCCAGGGGATTTTTTTTTCACTTCGGCATTGCCTTGCTTCTGTCACCAACAGCTCGTCAAATCAGCGATGTGCAGATGAGTTGGTCTCACAGAGTTCGGCCTGCCGAATCCAACCGGAACCCTCCCCCCCCCCCCCCCCCTCCCGGCTGGGACATTGTTGTTTTTTTTTGAGATTTTTTTTGGATTTTTTTTCATTCCAATTTTTGCAGGGCAGCCTTCCCCTCCTCCCCCCCTCCCATCTCTCTCTCCCCCCCCCCCTTCCCCTCCCCCGCTGCCCTTTCTCACGGGTTCTGGCGAATTCGGCCTCCATCCAGCCATTCATCCACCCACCCACCCCCCCCCCCCCCACCCTGCCCCGTGTTTTTTATTTCTCAGAATATAACCTGATTTTTCAACACTTCCCCACCCCCACCCCCCCCCCTCTCTTTGGCGTGTCCAGGGGGGAAATCTAAACATTCTTTGGATCTCCCAGCCCCTGTTCTCCTTTTTTTCTCTTATTATAGCCCCCCCTTCCCCCCTGAGGGCCCCTTCCCTTTTCCCCTCTCCCTGTCCCCTCCCTGTGTGACATACAAATGATGGTAAGAGAGAGAAAGAGAGAGGGTGGAAAAGTAAGGATGCTGCCGTGGCACCCGAAATCGGCGAGCTCCCCCCCCCCCCCCCCCTCGCCCGACCCGAATTCTCTGGGACGATTTGGCACGGCACATTCCGCTCTCCTGCCGCTGCCCCCCCCCCCCCCCCTTTTTTCTGTGAAAATAATGACTGGGCAAAGCCGAAGGGAGGATGGGTGTGTGTGTGTGTGTGTGATAGGTAAGTTCAAAGACAATGGGGGATGATGGCGGGGGATGGGGTGGTTTGGTGAAGCCACAAAACAACCCCCCCTCTTTGCCACATCCCCCCCCCTCCCGATGAGACGCATTGGTTTTTTTCTTTATCTTTTGCACAGACCCAGCCCAAAACCCCGAAGTCACGCCCCACTCTTCAGGCAAGCTTGTCCCCCAGCGCGGAAGCCTCTGCTGTCGCATTTTGTTACACCCCTACCCCCCCCCCCCCCGCTCCCTCCCCGCGTTAGTTATCGAAAGCTCCGCAAAGTAGTTTGCCCCAGTGAAAGGGATCTCAGACACGGCGGTGCCGATGCGGGTTCCTTCTCCCTGATGAAATCAAGCGTGGGGTAGCCCGTCGAGTCAGGAGAAGCGTGAGCTGCGCCAGCCGCTTTTTCCCCAAGGGCGGCTGTATTCAGAGGAGGGGGAGAGATGGGTGCGGGTATCTTCGATACGGTGTGTTTCTTCACACTTAAATCAGAGAGAGAGAGAGAGAGAGAGAGAGAGAGAGAGAGAGAGAGAGAGAGAGAGAGAGAGAGAGAGAGAGAGAGGCCGATGAGTGATTTATGTGGTGTGATGTGTGTGTCTGTTCTGAACGACCGTTGTGCCTGTGGCCCGTTAAGTCGAGGCCTGTACGAACATTTTGTATTTTGACCAGGGTGCACCGTGTGTAGTTGGAAAAACTAGATAAAACACCGCCGTTGTGGATCCATTTGCCCTTATTGTTCATCTTTATTGTCTTTTAGTTGTTGCCGGCCCCGGATCATATTTCGTGTAGACATCGTTCAACGGAAAGAAGAGGGGCGTTCGGCAATACAGTCCGAGTCATCCACATTGAACGTTGTTTTGGAGAATTTTCAAATTGTTCAGGTGTTTGTTAGTTGTCTTTTTGGGGAAGGGTCTGCTCATCGGACACCTTCGTTAACCTTCAGCAGACTGTATTTCGAATACCGTATACGTAAATATTTTGGAACGTAAATATTATGGAACGTAAATATTTTGGAACGCTGGTGGGTTGGCGTTCCAGATTTTTTTCGTTCCATAATATTTACAGGGCTTTCTGCGACTCGGGGACTTGGACCAGGTGATCGGACGGCGTACAGAGTCCCTGACGGGACCTACTCGTGCACTTTTCGCGCGATTCCTGACGCAAGCCGTCCTCACCACCGAGTCCCGAACTGGCCCTGTAAATATTTTGGAACGTAAATATTATGGAACGGACCGGCCAAAAATGGGCCCGTTCCATAATATTTACGTTCCATAATATTTACGTATACGGTATACAATAGGCGAAACTGTGGGTAAATCACGCGCCTTTTCTGCACCGCTTAGCAACTGCCCCCTTTTGGTTTTTGTTTAGCGATCCCACACCACCACCCTGTCCCAGCGCTCCCCTCCCCTCCCCGCCCCCCCCCCCCCCCCCCGTTGTGTGACAAAACCTGTGCTAGGTGTTGCAGCACACCCCCAAAAAAATTGCCCATGTAGTATCTCAACATAGATTTGTCGACACTTGTTGTTTTTGTTCGTGCGTTGTTTCGTGACGCGTGCCCCTGGATACGAGGAAACGCATGCAGCCGCCAGAAATATGCTAAGAGTGGTACTGGTCATGTGATCCATATTCGATACGTTGCCAAGAAAGTAAAAAAAAGAAACCCATTTCGGGCATCTCATCCCCTTAGCGCCATTGGGGGGCAGATCCAGCTGATGCAGCAGCCCAGCTAGCCGACCGCTTATCAGCTGTGATCCGTCGACACCAATGTACACCCATGTGCACTACTGCTTCTGAAACCCATTTACCCCGACAACCTTGCTTGTGTTCATGCGAATAAGTCAGCGGGAGCGTGCGGTGTGCCTCAGTGCATTGAACCTAACGACAAGGCAACCCCAGGAAATGCGTAACCCTTGCCGCACAAGGTGGGTGGTGGGGTGGTGGTGGCAGAAACTAACACTGCCCCCCCCCCACACCCCACTCCCCCCCTCCCCCCGCTCTCCCGTGCCGCACAAGGCACAGTTCGCCTGCCCAATTGGTCCGTGCGGCATCGAGGCGACAGGATTGGTTTGTCGTTGGACTCTGTGATTATATGCCCTGCGGAGATCCCGGCAAAGCAAGTGCCGAGAAACACAAAAAAACGGCGGCCATCTGAAGTCTCGCCGCTGAATATAAAAGAACGACACAACGAATCAACACAGCAAGGTTCTCGCAGTCCTTCATCGGCTGCGGTGTGTTATATCTATCTTCAAGTGTTGGGTGTTGATGGTCGGTGCTGATGCTGCGTTCGGCTTTTCTCAGCAACAATGTGTGCTGCAGTTTCCATTCTTCACCAGCACGAAGAAATGCAAGAAGGCGTTCGGTTGTCAAAAAATAGTGCAACAGCAACCAGTCGGCATTGCGTGAACCAACAGTGTCACGGTACACTGCTCTCTGAGTTAGTTAGGATTTCTTTTTTTGGCATCCCCACACCACCCCCCGCCCATTCCTTTCTAGTTTCCCCCCGCAGATTCCATTCTTCTCTTTCTGTGTTCTTGTTTAAGTTTTTCCTTCTTGAATTCACATACACCCACACACACATCCCTTTTTCTCTTTTCCCGCTTCTCTGCTGGGCGCAACAACAACAGCGTTGCGAAGAGAACTTGCTTTTTGTGCCCTCCCACAACGCCCACACATGCACTGCACAGTGGGGACGGGATCCACACCTGACCACCTCAGGCCTGTCCAACGTACACATTGCGCATGCAGGAGCTCCGGGCGGTAACAACTTCCGAAACAAGGCCTCGTGTTTCTCTGGGATAAGGCCAACCCGTCTCAGGTCACGGTGAAAAAAGAAGGCTTTTGTTTGGCAGCGCACGTATGGGCGCCTATACACGCATCGGTGTGCACAGGCAAAGCCGTTTGTGCATGCAATGCCAGGCAATATGTCTTCATTATATCTTTGTTTTTTTCCTGAACAGTGCGTTTGTCAAAAAGAATATTTACCCCCCCCCCCCCTCCCCGCATCCTCGTGGGGCAGCGGGGGATGAGATTGCTTGCAACGACAACAATGCCATACAACAAGGCGACGAGCCAGCCCGTGGGATACAGATCCTCTTCCTTCCCCCATTCCCCTGCCCCCCCCCACCCCATCCACCACCCTTCTCTTGTCTCAACCACAACCCCCACCCTTCACCTACTGTAGACCTGTCCCCATCCCATCCAGGCCTCTGGCTAATTCGGGTCGAACGTTAAGTTTCTCCGTGCCGGGGGGGGGGGGGGGGGGGGGGGGGCTACCCTACCCTACCCTAGGGTTGGGGCCGCCGGGGTCCCAGATTTTTTGGTAATTTCCAGGTGTGGGTAGGGGGACCTTTTCGAATTTTTTTTGAGGGGTGCCCATTTTGGCGATTTGGGCCCGATTTCGAGGGTTACGGGTGACCCTAGACCCTACCCAACCCTAGGGTTGGGGTTGGGGTTGGGGTTAACTCCAGACCCTACCCTCACCCTAGGGTTAGGGTTAACCCTATACCCTATCCAACCCTAGGGTTAGGGTGAGGGTTAACCCTACACCCTACCCAACCCTAGGGTTGGGGTTGGGGTTAACCCTAGACCCTACCCTAGGGTTAGGGTCAGGGTTAACCCTATACCCTACCCAACCCTAGGGTTAGGGTGAGGGTTAACCCTACACCCTACCCAACCCTAGGGTTAGGGTTGGGGTTAACCCTAGACCCTACCCTAGGGTTAGGGTCAGGGTTAACCCTAGACCCAACCCTACCCTAGGGTTAGGGTTAACCCTACACCCTACCGAACCCTAGGGTTAGGGTTAGGGTTAACCCTATACCCAACCCAACCCTACACCCAACCCTACCCTAGGGTTAGGGTTAGGGTTAACCCTAGACCCAACCCAACCCTAGGGTTAGGGTTGGGGTTAACCCTATACCCTACCCAACCCTAGGGTTAGGGTCAGGGTTAACCCTAGACCCAACCCAACCCTAGGGTTAGGGTTAGGGTTAACCCTATACCCAACCCAACCCTAGGGTTAGGGTTAACCCAACCCAACCCTAGGGTTAGGGTTAACCCAACCCTACCCTAGGGTTAGGGTTAACCCTACACCCTACCCAACCCTAGGGTTAGGGTCAGGGTTAACCCTAGACTCAACCCAACCCTAGGGTTAGGGTTGGGGTTAACCCTATACCCTACCCAACCCTAGGGTTAGGGTCAGGGTTAACCCTAGACCCAACCCAACCCTAGGGTTAGGGTTCGGGTTAACCCTAGACCCAACCCAACCCTAGGGTTAGGGTTAACCCTATACCCAACCCTACCCTAGGGTTAGGGTTAGGGTTAACCCAAGACCCAACCCTACCCTAGGGTTAGGGTTAACCCTATACCCTACCCAACCCTAGGGTTAGGGTTAACCCAAGACCCAACCCTACCCTAGGGTTAGGGTTAGGGTTAACCCTATACACAACCCAACCCGAGGGTTAGGGTTGGGGGTTAACCCAAGACCCTGCCCGACCCTAGGGTTAGGGTTCACCCTAGACCCAACCCTACCCTAGGGTTCGGGTTTGGGTCAGGGTGAACCCTAGACCCGACCCAACCCTCGGATCAGGGTTGGGGTTAACCCTATACCCTACCCTAACCCTAGGGTAGGGTCTAGGGTCAACCCTGACCCTAACCCTAGGGTTGGGTCAAGGGTTAACCCTAACCCTAGGGTTGGGTAGGGTCTAGGGTTAACCCTGACCCTAACCCTAGGGTTAGGGTAGGGTCTAGGGTCAACCCTGACCCTAACCCGAGGGTTGGGTAGGGTCTAGGGTCAACCCTGACCCTAACCCGAGGGTTGGGTAGGGTCTAGGGTTAACCCTAACCCTAACCCTAGGGTTGGGTCAAGGGTTAACCCTAACCCTAGGGTTAGGGTAGGGTCTAGGGTTAACCCTGACCCTAACCCTAGGGTTGGGTCAAGGGTTAACCCTAACCCTAACCCTAGGGTTGGGTCAAGGGTTAACCCTAACCCTAACCCTAGGGTTAGGGTAGGGTCTAGGGTTAACCCTGACCCTAACCCTAGGGTTAGGGTAGGGTCTAGGGTCAACCCTAACCCTATCCCTAGGGTTGGGTCAAGGGTTAACCCTAACCCTAACCCTAGGGTTGGGTCAAGGGTTAACCCTAACCCTAACCCTAGGGTTAGGGTAGGGTCTAGGGTTAACCCTGACCCTAACCCTAGGGTTAGGGTAGGGTCTAGGGTCAACCCTAACCCTATCCCTAGGGTTGGGTCAAGGGTTAACCCTAACCCTAACCCTAGGGTTGGGTAGGGTCTGGGGTCAACCCTGACCCTAACCCTTGGGTTGGGTTGGGTCTAGGATCAACCCTGGCCCTGACCCCTGGGTTGGGTAGGGTCGTGTTGGGTCGGGTTATGGGTACCCAACCCTCACCCTAGGGTAGGGTTGGGTCGGGTTGTGGGTACCCCCGACGTGCTGTAGGGTAGGGTAGGGTAGGGTAGGGTAGGGTAGGGCCCCCCCCCCCCCCTCCGGCCCAACGTTAAGTCCGGCCCCAGAATTAGCCAGAGGCCTGATCCCATCCCCACCCCGCTATTTTTGTTATATTCTCGTCTGCCAGAGTCGGGAAGGGTGGAGTCAGAGGGTGCCCCAGGGTGGGGGGGGGGGGAGGGGGGGGGGGGGAGCCGCGTATTTTGTGGGGTTCTAGCGCAGGGGCACGGGGCTTGCTTTTTCACACACGCATGAGACTCCCGTGTCAACAGTGCTGCTAACTTAGCTGTGCGCGCTCTTCCCCCCAACCCCCCCCCCCCCTTTGCTCTGCAAGGCCAAATGGTATTGGCAATTCCCTCATCCGATAGTAGGTCTACCACTCACTCGGAGCGCGATCGTGATGTGTCGGTGCCAAAAAAAGCGAATCATTTTTTAGTGGACGACACTTTTGGCCGTGCTTTGCCGATGCCCCCTCCCCCCCCCCCCCCTCCCCCCTCAAAAATATCCACGCTTTGTTGTTTTTCCCGGGTTTGGCGCACAAACAACGCCTTATCTTTTTCTCTACCTCTCCCTCCTCCCCACTCCCTTCCCCTCTCTCATGCGTCTGCGGCAGAAAACCCTGAAAAAAAAATAGCCGAGAAATGTGTTCGCCCCCGCAATGGAATTGCTCTCCCTGACTCCCTGCCCCCCCTCATCTCCTTTTGTAAACAGATGTTCTCTCGCCCCCCCCCCCCCCCCTGCCCCCCCCCCCCCGGTTATGCATCCCAAGCAAAGTTTCCACCTGATTTTTGACCACCGTTTTCAAGGGGGGTGGGGTGGGGTGGGGGGGTGCCTGCCCCCCCCCCCCCCCCCCCTAGGGGGGGTCAAATGCCACCCTTTTACGTGGACAAACACGATTTTTCAAAAAACCGGCGCAGAGGCCCCAAAGCCCCCGTAAACCCTCCAAACCCCCCCAGATCGGTCCGGAAACCCATCGAACCCCACTTTTCCACCATTCCGGGCACCTCAGGTGCCCGAATTGGGGTACCTAAATTTTGTGCCACCGTTTGGTACCGTACAGTGCCACTGTGTGGGAGGTTGGAAAAGAAAATGCCCCAACACACCACATCTGAGGGTTGCAATGCATGTTGCTTGCCAACCACGTCATCCGGTGGGTGTCAGGCGCTATGTAGGTGGCATTAGCCAGGTCTTCGATGTGTTCTGGCTTGTATATATACCTCCCTGCCACCATGCACCGGGAGGCTGCCTGTAGGTACGGAACAGTCCAGATGGTCGTGTGATTCCTGTGCAGCAGTGCTCCACAACCGGGATGTGTTGACAACGACTGTTGCAACACGAGCTGTACATTCCGGGAACACATGAAGTGCGCTGTCGTGGTACCCATTGTGCCAGAATTGGTAGTTGCTGCGGTCTACTTTGCCTGGCCCAAGAGCACTGGTACTGAACGGTGCAATATGCGTGGCGAGGTGAATACAACGGAAGCGCGCAAAGTCAATACAGCTCTCGGATGGCGGGTGGTGGTGCCACTAGTGTGTGACGTTCACTCGAGGATACAACGCATCACAATGAATCAGCAACCGTGGACCGAGTACAATACGCTCTCTGTGGCTGGTGTGGGGGACAAAGGCAGTGCCTGTGCCGCAGGCAGGGAGGTATATATACAAGCCAGAACACATCGAAGACCTGGCTAATGCCACCTACATAGCGCCTGACACCCACCGGATGACGTGGTTGGCAAGCAACATGCATTGCAACCCTCAGATGTGGTGTGTTGGGGCATTTTCTTTTCCAACCTCCCACACAGTGGCACTGTACGGTACCAAACGGTGGCACAAAATTTAGGTACCCCAATTCGGGCACCTGAGGTGCCCGGAATGGTGGAAAAGTGGGGTTCGATGGGTTTCCGGACCGATCTGGGGGGGTTTGGAGGGTTTACGGGGGCTTTGGGGCCTCTGCGCCGGTTTTTTGAAAAATCGTGTTTGTCACCCCCATTTGACCCCCCCCCCTCCTGTAAAAACATCAGGCGATGCTATTGTGGGATCTGACACTATATAACCGCTGATTCCATTGCCCCCCCCCCCCCCCTTCCGCACACTACCCCTCGAACCCATCTTTATCTCGCAGCCTTCAGTGCTGCCCCCGCCCCCTCCCCTACCCCCCCTCCTCCTGTAAGTTGTCTGTTCTCCGCACGAAAAAAAATATCGCTATCCTTCTTCGTGCGATGCCTTGTGACATATACACTCTCTCGGCAACGCCTATGTGCGGCAACATCTGGCCAAAAAAGCTGAGATTGCCGATGCCAAGAAAAAAAATGGTCCTCTCTCTCTCTCCCCACCCCGCACCCCCGATCGTGGAATACACATTCTGCTGTGATTTTTTTATACCTGGAGTGACAGGCGGGGCGGGGCGGGCTTCCACCTATATTCTGTGCCAAAAAAAAGAAGCTGTGCCAGTTTTTTTTGCGCTAACCAGGCTCCTGGTCTCTAGCAAAGAAGACTGTTGGCAGCGCATGTGTTCACCCATGTACCCCACAGGTAACGAACCAGCGCACAAACAAAAACTACCGCTTGTGCGCAATATGTCTACCCGCTCTCTCTTCAAGGCGAAGGAGATTGAGTGGGAGTCGCTGAGAGTCACGAAGGTGCCGGCATTCATGCAGGAGTTCCTCTGCGCTCCGGAGGTCGTGAAGTGTGTGTTCCCGGAGTGTGATACTGAGCACGAGGGTGAAGGATGCCTCAACTGTCGTTCCTGCGGACACCGCGCGGCGGTTTCGTGCCTCGATGCCTTTGTTCCCTCCTCCTGTTACGGGGAGTTCGTCAAGGGGATGGAGGACAAGGACTGGATGTGCCCGGTGTGTTGCTGGGTAGCCAGCCACGCCAAACCGGAAGGGGACGCAGACGCTGCGTCTCCCAAGGTGGGCAACAAGGCAACGAGCAGCGGGGACGCCCCCTCTCGTACCGCCCCCAAGCAGACAGACGCTGTCAGCATGGAGGCCCGCCTCGACTCCTTCCTGGAGCCGGATGACGGCGTGCGCTACGAGCTTCTCGAGTTGCACCGCCGCATCGCCATCCTCGAGGAAGAAAAGAAGAAGGCGAAGGAGGTAGCCACGGGCTCCTCCCTCCCGAGCGACTTTGACCCCTTCCGCGCCGTCACCTGGATCCCCGTGCTGGGCAACGAACTGGGCCAGGCCCTCCTCCGGGCCAAGCTTGCCATCGCGATGGACGAGGCCAGCCTCGGAGGGAGGGACAAGGGGCTCGTCTACAGACTCCACCGGCGCAGTTTCGAGAGACTCGACAGACTGCTGGAGGGCACCCTCCAGTCCCCCCCGAACTCCTCCACCTTCCAGGCTTTCCACGAAGTCTGCGTGGAACTCACGGCTTTCGGGTTGGGGGGCACGGCAGCCATCAGGGTCAGCTATGAGGAGCTGGCCCTCCCCGAGGACTACAAGGGCTTCTCGGGGGAGAAACAGCGCCGCATGGCTCGGCAGGCTGTAAAGACGGGGGAGGGGGAGAAGCCGTCCGACTCTACCTTTCCTGGTCGTGATCAGTCCGCCAGCAGGTACGAGCCCTACAGCCCCGACAACAGGGGCAAGACGAGCGCCTCCCCCTCCTCCAAGTACGCCGGACGCAAGGCGGGAAAGGGTTTCCGGTAGACGCTACCAAGGTGACTCCCCCCCTAGGCCTTCCCCTCCCGACATCCCTATATCCCCTCTGGGAGGACTCCCTCCCTGCAGTACGCACCAGAAAAACAGAGACAATTATCCCTCAAGAAGTCCCCGATCTACTCCATTCCACTCTCCTCCGAATGAAGGGCTGCTATGCATCCCAAGCCCCCCTCCTCTCGGTCCTCAAACACTCGGAGGACTTCAGGAAGCTTGTGGCCACCTCCCACCCCGAAATTCCCCCCGAGCTGGCACGCCTGATGTGGGTCGAGAAGAAGATTACCAAGGGAGAGTATCGCCTATCCAGCGCTCGGCAAGCACTCACGTATTTCAGGATGGCGTCGATAAAGCCCCTGGAAGCATACAGCAGAGCTCTCCTCCGGGGAGGAAACGAATTCGAGCGCCTGCAGCAGATCAGGGAGAAGACCCCCCCCTTTCAATCCATCAAGAAGGTCGCCGAAGGCGGCTCCTCCCACCTCCACGAAGCCCTATCGGTGCAGTTGGCGACGGCGTCGAGATACATCGACCTGGCGCGCATCAAGGAGCACCACGTGGAGACCACCCCAGAGGGACTTCTTCTCAACTTTGTAGGGGGAAAAACGGACAGGAGCAGCACAGGCCAACCCATCATTCTCCCCCCAACGTGCAGAGCCAGCAAGATACTCCTAAGGCGCAAAGCAGCAACAGCCCCCTAACTGTTCCTCTTCCCAACGATTACATACAACACATATCATGCGTTCCTGAAGTTGCACCTGAATGTCTCGACTCACGCCATCAGACACGCAGCTCTGACACATGTAGCCCTGCAGGTGTCCGAGGAGGCTGCCCAGGCGCTGGGCCGACACCGCACGGTGTCTCCGACCAGGGGCTACACACCACGAGTAACGTGGGCTCCGGCACTCAAGTCAGTGGAAGCGACACGGTCGCTCCTCTGAACTTAAAACCGTTCTCGCTGTACGACTACGCCAGCTGCTGGATCGAACGGACGTCGGGCGTTTCCGCCCCCAAAGCTTCCTACGAGGGAGTTATCGACCCTGCCCCGGTACGACCGGTGGACCACATCCTCCTGCTGTCAGACTTCCCCTTCCTGAAGGAAAATTGGGAATGGATCACCGCCGACTTCTTGCACAAGGTGGTGCCACCCCATGCCTACTGCTTTGGCCCCCGCAACGGGCCTCTGGAAAGCCACGTCCCCGAACTCACCCAGGGCTCCATTGCCTCCCCCTGCCCGCGCCACAGAAGGAGAGGTCCCCATATTTTTTCGTCGGCCTTTTGTGTGAACAAGAAACGACCGGGTCACCTCCGTTTTATACTGAGCTGCAAGGCGCTCAACATCGCGATCGGACACTTACGCCTTCCCCACTGCGACCTGCCCTCCTTCCCATCCATAGTTAACACCATGATGCAACAAGAATTTTTTTGTGACTTCGACTTTGCGGCGTACTTTTTCCAGTTCCCCCTGGAGCCGGAGGCCCGCCCCTTCTTTTGCTTCAGGGCAGGCCAACACCTGCTGGAGATGGAGCGCGCGCCGATGGGGTACTCCGCGCTCCCCCAGATCGCCCAGAGGACTGCCACCACCCTGGCGGAGGCGTCTCTCGGCTCCTCACGAGAAGGGGCCTCAGTCACGTGGATGGACAACATACTCTTCGGAGCTTCGGAAGTCGCTACATTACAGGGCATTGCATCACGCTTCCGGGCCCTCTGTGCCAGATACGGTTTCACCTTGGGGGACGTTGGGGAGATCCGCACTAGGGGTTGCGTGCTGGGAATCGAGATGGACCTCGCCGATAAGCGCTTCCGCCTCAGCCCGGAGTGGTGCACGTCAACATCAGCCATATACAACGAGTTCAGCTCAGCCTGGTCACTCTCACGGAGGGTCACTTGGAGACTCATCGGGTGTCTCATCTGGCGATTCCATGTGCTGCGCCACCGCCTGGGACCCCTACTCCCCCTACTCTGCTTCATGTCCGAGACGGCCTCAATACACCACTCAGCAATCCGCCGCTCCGCCTTCTGGGAGGAAGAGGTCAAGCTGCCACAAGCTGCCAGAACAACCCTGCATACACAGTTTCAGACGCTGAAAAGGAACGAGTGGGTCCCCTGGGAAGCACCACCTCGGAAGGAGGTGATCGCCTTCACCGATGCCAGTCTAAGGCTCTGGAGCTTTATCCACAACAACGAGGCATCATGGGGGCCCTTCCCTCCGCAGATGGACGGGCTCAGCATCTTCATGCTGGAGCTTTTTGCAGTTTTCAAGCTGTCTCATCACCTCGCAACACAGACCGTTCACCCTGCGACATTCACAGTCTTCTGCGACAACACGGGAGTCGTCAGTGCTGTGAACAACGGGTATTCGCTGGCACACGGTGCCCAGCCTCTCATTACAGACATACATTCGCAGGTGGAGCATCGGGGATCACGGATCCTGTTGCGCTACATCCACACCAAGCTCAACCCGGCCGACGCATACTCTCGCCACACTACCCGCTTGCAGGGTGCCAGCGTACGGCTACCGGAAGCCCTGCCCCAATACCCTCACGAGGTACAAACACACCCCTGAAACGGAGAAAGAGTTAGGACGCCTAACATATCTCCCCCCTCACATCGAGGCCGACACAGAAATTACGATCGCATGAAACAGCGGCCACGGGGCGCTCTTCCCGGAAGTACACAACGAAGCACTCAGCCTCGCCGGGGAGGGATACGATCCCGCCGGCAACATGCCCGACCACGGGTCGAAACCAAGGCCAGACGACACCACGCTGTTAACCCGAGGGCAATGAAGGTTAGGGGCGGGGGGGGGGGGGGGCAACATAAAAAGAAAGGACCGCTTGTGCGCACAGTAGCGAACACCAAGTCTTCTTTGCGCTAACCAGGCTCCTGGTCTCTAGCAAAGAAGACTGTTGGCAGCGCATGTGTTCACCCATGTACCCCACAGGTAACGAACCAGCGCACAAACAAAATTACCGGATTGTGGAGGGGGGGATGTGAGGCGCCCCCTTTTTTATTCTGATTTTTGTTTTTCTTTTCAGTCTCACGGAGGGAGCACGGTACCTTATGGGCCTTGTGCGGCGAGGTGTGGGGTGTGGCGCAGGTCTGGGTTAGACGTTCGTATCACCTGAAGTGATACGCACTGCGCCACGAAGTGAAGTGTGGGGCCCAATAGCTGAACGTGAAGGTGTGTGGTGTGGTGTGGTGTGGGAGAACTTTAGTTTGCTTTCGGTTGACTACACTGAGGGCATCCCAAGATCCCAACAGCAGGTCGTTTGTGCTCCGTGCACCGTGCACCCCCCCTCCCCCTCGATCAGGGGGCCTCAGGGCTGGAAGGGAACCCCTTATCCGCCTTGAGGTTGTGAGGGGTTGGGGTTCGTGAAGCCTATATAAAATCACCAACCGTCCGACACCAAGGAAGGAATGCCGGGGTTGCGAGCGGGCAGTATAGCATTTTCTTTTGAGGGGGGGAGGGGGGGATTTTCCCCCCCCCCCCCGCCCCCCCCTCCCGTGTTTCTTGGTGTGACCGCCGACTCCCCCACACATACACCCGCACACCCCCGTCCCCGCCGCCCCCCCTCCCCCCGAATATTCCCCGAATTTGTAGAGGCGTAGTTTTCACTGCACCCCCCGCTCCCCCCCTCCCCTATCGACACGAGACAAAGCCTTATTCCTGCCATGAAAAGGCGCGTTTCTCACACAAAAGTCTGACCTTTCCCGTAAACAATGAAACAGCGATACAAAAGCGAAGAAGGCAGCACAAAATGGCAGGTCCGGTTGCATTTTGCTGCAGAACCAGAAAAAAACACACCCCCTCCCCCCCTTTCAAAAAGTACACACGTGGCCTTAGCAAGGAAATGCTCTGAAAGCCGCCTGCCATTCTGTTACCCCCTGCACCCCCCCCCCCCTCACGACGGATTCGCATGACTCTGTCAACTGCTCCATCCCTATTGCACCACTGTGACATAGGATAGCCTAAGAACTTCGTCAGGGATTGGGATGCCAGTCTGTATGTTTGACCGGGTGTGTGCGTCGACCTTCGTGCGTCGGGGCTACCGGCAGAGCAGGGCACTGCCCGCGCCTGCACAATTCGGAGAAGATCCGTGTGTGTGGTGAAAGCAGCCCACCCCCCCCCCCCCCAAACGAAATGCTACGCTGTCTTCCCGCTCGTGGGCAGAAGCAAATCCCGCCTTCACAGAAAACAAAAGGAAACCAAGCTACAAGGGTTGCGACAGTTGGGGTAAACCCATCGTGCCACAGGTAGCCATGCCTGCTCCCCCATCCTCCCTGCCAATTTCCCGGTCGCGTGAGAGCTGTTCTCCCATGCGAAGAGATTAGTAATTTAACCACCGAACTCACGCGTGCGCGCGCAGTCCCTGGAAGGGCAGGTGTTGGTGAGCAATCTCGCATCGAATTCGCAATTCGCGAAAGGCCATCTGCGCAATAACCTGAATGCGCTGTCAAGCCCCGAATGCAGACAGGTGCGCATTTCCCGCTGAGTTGGAAATCGTGAGAGGATGTATTTTTCTCAGACCTCCGTTTGGGTCTGTGTGGAGGAGTGAGGGAGAAGGTGTGTGGGTGGTGTGTGCCGTGTGTCCGGTCCCGCTCCAATGCAAGAAGGGTTCTCCTGCCGAAGAAGCAGACTACCCCCGCTCCCCTCCCTCCGTCCACCCCCCCCCCCCCCCGTCTCACCCCACCCCCACCCCCCACCTCTGGGAACGATCTTGGTGTGTATCTTCCCGCCCTCTTTCTCTTTTCATGTGCCATCTTATGATTGTTTTTTTTATTTTTTTTGGCTGCCGTTGATCCAGCCGGTAGGCTAAATACTATTGACTATTGAGGGATCCAGGATCCCGAAAAAATTTACTCAAAAGTTACCAAGAGGGGGGAAAATATATTTACCCACTTTTTTCCTTCAGTGGTCCAAGGAGTAATGGGTATTTTTTCCCACCATTTTTGGCGAGAGAAAAAGTATGAGGTACGGATGCACTCAAACAATGCGAGAATGCGATTTTTGAAGGGAAAAACCCCAGAGGGAGAGAGGGGGGGGGCGACCCCTTCCCCACCACCCCAGAATGGGAATATTACAGGAATAGTTGCCTTTGCCTTCATATTGTCCCGAGACATAGCATCACCCACCAGGAGTCTCGGAGACGAGACAATGCCAAAAAGGAGTGCAAAGGTGGCAGGGGAGTACTGGGCACACCTGAAGGAAGGTGCGTCACGTGCCCTCAGAAGGATCCCGTACTTTGCGGACTGCTGGTCGGGCCCCTTCGCAGCACTAGACGAGGCTGTCAGCCGGTACGTCACCGTGGTCGGCTCCGCGCTAGCGATCTCCCCGGGGACCACCTCCAACAGCTCAAGCTTGTTGGGGATGCTGCTTGCCGTCTTGACCTTCTTGCCGGCACTATCGAAGCGATCGACAACCCCGAAGAGAACTTCTGCGAAGCGGCAAGCAGCGAGCTTTGAAGTGGCCTCCCCGCCGCAGGTGTTGCACTTCACCTTTTTGGTCGTGGTGAGATCCGCGAGGTCCTTCAGCCCATCCAGCGCAAATGTCTCGTCCTGTTTTGCTTCCCACGTCCTGCCGCAGCACCACCACCAACAACCCGTCTGCAAGACCCTCACAGAAGGTGCACTTTGCAATGTACGTTCGGGAAAATGACGAGAGGCCACTCGGTGTTGGCAACGACACCGACTACGACAGCGATTTTGATTGTGACGAGGAGAACACGCAGGCTGTGCAGACTCAGGCGCAGCCTGAGTCTGCACAGCCTGCGTGTTCTCCTGGTGATCGGTGCTGCACGACTAGAACTAGATTCGTGGTGCCGGGGAGGTGTTGGGTATGAAGACCGTTCAGGCTTTTTGATTTTTTCTAGATTCATGGTGTGGGAGGAGGGCGGGGGGGGGTCGCAAACAACCGTCGGAAGCTGGGAAGACGGGAAACCGCGGCAAAAAAACGGTGTGCGTGAAGGAACTCCTGGACCAAAAAAGTGGGTAAATTTGTACTATTTAGAATTGGGCAAAACCTGGAAATGGGCACTATTTAACCGGATGGCTGCGTTGATCTTTGATCTTCTTTTTGGGATGCATGCAGTGCTTGTATCGTTCAGACCCGCTTCTCTATCTCTTTTTTTATTCCATTCGCATGTGCTATCTCTTCTTCTGTTGATTGTGCTATGCAAGGGGTGGGGGGGCGGGGCGGGGCGTTGTGAACCGTGCGTGAATAGAACCTTATTTGCCTGAGTTGTGTGTCTGTTATCTTAAATGGCGGCGGTTGTTGTCTTCAGAAAAACACCGTCTTGGCAGGAATGCCACCATGTGGTGATGTGGGCACCGGTATATCTGGGCCACGCTATCACACGCCGTCAAGATACCAGCAAACAGGAGGGAAGTTCTAGTCCCCGTGTGCCGTATGGCAGTGGTGCTCCATTCTCCGGTGCATGCTCTCTTCCATTTGGCCTTCCAGCTGACACGAAGCTGTGACTAGCCCCACACAGCCAGAAGATGACAGATGCACACAGCTGCCCCGGCCCGAGAGAGGCATGCTTATTCCTTTGACACAGCCGGCAAGATTGCCCCGTTGTGGAGAAAGCAGAGAATGCTCCCGTCTGCTGCCTTGGTTGACACCACCCCCCCCCCGTCGTCTCCCCCCTTCGTTGCCAGGACAGCGAGTTGTTTTTTTTTAAAAAATGCCCTTGTCAGGCATTCGGCATCCCAGACACATGCAGTAGCAGGCACCGGGGGTGTGCAAACAGAAGAATCTAACTCAAAGGTGTGTTTCTTTCGGCTGATATTGCCGTTGTTGTAAGAGCCAGGGGGGGGCAGAACGATAAACTCCCCGGATCTGACAGCTTGTTGTGACTGCACGACCCCCTTCTGAGAGGAATTCAATGAAAAAAAATGTGAAACAAAAAAAAAGAAACCCAATCAGCAGACGTGCTGTCCGTCACGGCATGCATGCTGGTCATCAAGGCTGGACCCCCTATTTCATACAACCTCTTGTGTTCGTCACTCCACGTCATGCTCGGAATGCTCTGTGTGTTGGGCTCCTGGAGGGGCGTATTCACACAGGTGTCTTGAAAGATTCTCTTAGCCGTCTCTCTGACAGCCTGGAGGGCCAACCCCCCGGTGATTTTGTTTTTCACACGGACTCCCCAGCCCATTTGGTGGAATCCGGCGAGTCGTCGGAATGAGGGTGAATTCTCAAAAGAACACACGGAAAACCTGTGATCTCCCCGCTCACGCCGGCCAATTCTTTTGCGGACCGTCTGTTGCTTGTGAGAACGGGAGACAAGCTTTCCCCGGCCATCACCGCGCACGACTTCACGGCCCTCTCATCCACACCCCCACCCCTTTTCTTCCACGCATTGTTTACTGTGACATAGCGACGTTCGATGAAATGAAAGTAGCACCTAAGAAAATACTGAGGGATCCATTCCAACTGGCAATGGTGGGCCTACTTATGTTGTGCTCAGCTGCGTGGTGAAGTGTGCCTACTTTTGGTTGGTGGTCTGTCTGGCTGTCGGGTGTGTGTCCGATCCGCCGCGGCATCAGTCTAATCAGATCTATGAACAGTCATGATCGTCATGGGGGGGGAAAGCCTATATGCAATCGCATGATCAGCCGCTGTTTTGTTTTTTATCGTGTTCTATTTTTTTTTGCACCGCTTCCGTTCACCTGGGGTTGCTATATGTGGCCTCCTGTTCTATCCCCAGACCCAGATGGGCTAACTGTAGTACAGGCCCGACCATATTAATCCGGGTTTCTATTTAGTGAAGTCTCCGAAAAAAATTAATTATTCACTAAATAAAAACCACGTTTAATCGCGCCCCACACAATCTAGTTGACTACCGTTCATTCCACCCCCTCCCTCTGAATCACTCCAATACACGACACGAATCACACACCAGGAAGCGAGAACATATCCCGGACCCTCCATCACAATGAGCGGAACAGTTACCCCCATCGACGTGGCCCTTGAGGCGGCGGGGAGGGCAGCGGCTGCGGCTTCCGAGGCTGCCCAGAAGGAGGCGGACAACGTAGCTCTTGTGGAGGAAATACTTGAGAAGCAGTCGCAGCGCACCACCCTTTCTGTGGCGGACATCGTACACCTGACTGACCTCGCCCAACAGAGGGAGTGTCAAGTGGACGCGGTGAAGGAGTGGAAGGAGAAGAACAGCGAGAAGAAGGTGTCCGCCGCGCTGGTTTCGAAATATGTAAAGCACAAGGTGGATACGGGCGACTACCACGTGCCCAGGCAGCGGGGACCGAAGCCCCTCCTCACAGACGGTGAGATGGAGAAGGTGCTGAATCTCACGCAGCGGACCCGCGCGCTCGGGTGGCCGATCACAGCTACCCGCTTCTCGGCGCTGGTGTGACAGGTGTGGTGAGTAACAGCGTTGCTGTTACTCACCACACCTGTCACCCGAGGAACTCCGTGTGTCTTATGCACTTCTCGCACGACCAATACCGTACCGTCGGAGGGACCGCCGCAAAAAATAATTAATTATTCGACAAAATTTGCGGTGCGAAAAATTAATAAATATTCACTAAATAGGAACCCGGGTTAATACAAATTATCCAATTAAGAGCCCACTAAAAAGGAGCGGGCCTGTAGGTGGGGCCGATCGATATTTACGCGTTTTTTGCCAACTTTGGGTCATTTGTAGAACGAGATAATCTGCGTGGCAACACACGCCGTGTTTCGAAATCAACCATTTCTCCCACCCTGCATATCCGTATATATAGCAGGAATGCGCAGTGGCTATTGTCCCAACAGTGCCACTGCATGTTACAGTCCAGCCGCTGGTGCTATATTTATACATCTTTCGGCATTCCCTTTGAATAGTGTGCCAGAAATGGACACTGGTCCCCTTGTTCTTACACAACGGCGTGATAAACCGTTTACTACTGCGCAAAGAAACACCGCCCAGCGCGTGCTCTGTTTCTTCTGCCATGGGACAGGAAATGTTGTGACTGATGTTATGACTGCCCCCCCTCCACCATCCCTCACACGCCCCTCCCTGCTGCGCAGTGCGCTCCAGATGTTGAAACCGATTTCAGGTGTTCTGGGTTCCTGTCCCGTGGCATACTATTTTGTCCAACTCAAGGCAGCATGCGGTGTGGTTACTGGACCACGCTGCAACACTGGTGTCGAGAAGTCAACAAAATATGGAGCCGCGGAGGGGCGTGCCTCCTCGGTTTTGGCTCTGCGTGGTTTTTCATCCGCACGGGATTACAGCTCTCACAATACCCGATTCCCCAGAACCGCCCAGACAAACCCTTGTGATATTTAGAAGAAACGTCGAATGCAACAAGACAATAAGCGGCTGTTGTCTTTTTTTTTGTGATCGCACCTTCATGCCATTGCGGAACCGGAGGGGGGAGAGTGCATGCAGGCCTTGGCACAAGTGTGAGGGGTCAACCAGCATGGGCGTTGCCATATTTTTAGCCACCGATAAAAAAAGCAAGAGTTATCCGGAGCTGCAGGCTGAATGCAGCTGGTGGACGGAGGGACATTTCTTTGTCGAGTCGAACACCTGCCACGGAGCCAGCACACACGTGTCTCCGTGCGCACCGCTACAAGTTTATTTCACCGCTCTTTTTTTACTTCGTCTTTTTTCACCCGTTCCGGTGTGAGGTGCTCGGTGTGTTTTTCAGCCACACGGGGGCTTCGCTTGGGAGTGCATTAAAAGGGAGAGATAGCCTTGTACCGCCCCCTCCCCTCCCATCCTGTTGGCCCGCCGACGGGCAAGTTCAAACCAAAAGTAGGGGCTCTTCGCTAGGGCCTCTTTTGCCAAACTGGTGCACATCGCCGTGCCATCCAGAGTCCAGCGATCGTTGCAGAAATGTTCAGAAAATCCGAAGAACATAACTGCGTGTGTGGTGGTCGTTTGCGCACCCCCTGTAGCCCAGACAACAGAGCGTATCTCTTGCCATGGAGATAACAACTGAATCTGCTGTTCTTTGGCAGTGGGGTATTTCGGCACTCTTTTATTTGCGAGGGGGGAGGCGTCACTGCTGCCCACTCACTCAGTCTGCGATCAGCAACCCCTCACCCTGCCTGGCGTGAGGTGTTCAAGTTGTGCGCAACGCATCAACCATGCATCAGGGAGCAAGGCAAATCATCCGTTCAAATTAAAGGCAGATGGGTGTGTCGAAGCATGAGAGGATCCGATTGGTTCCTGCTCTTCCGGCCCTTTTATTCGTTTTGTGGCTGGTTTGTCTCATAGCTGAAGCAGGTTCAAAAAGAGGGGGGGGGGATGGTAGTCGTTTATCCACTGCAGCTCCACCGAATCCACGCATTTTGTTCAGAAAGGGCTCGGTTTTTTTTTGCACAGGTTCCTCTCCCCATCCACTGTCATATAACTATTGCACACACACTGCACCGCTGCACGCCACACCGCACAAAGGGGTCATAACGCGTGACCCGCTCACTCAAAACGTGTTCACTACTACACACGGCCTGATTCTTCGAGAAAAAGCCGTTCAGTCTCGTTCCAAGTCAAACAGAGGGTCCCGCAGGATAGCAACAAACCAACGAAGAAACGTTCAAAATCGTTCGAAAATATGTTGAAATCAAGGAGCAGAATCGCCAACAAGGTGGCCGTATGGAGGAGGTCCTGGCCATGCCACGGCATGTTCTCAATAATTCGAAGAAGGAGCCGTCAAGATTGTCTAAAAGGCCACCCATCAGTGAACCAAGTTGGCTTGAGTGTAAGAGCCCTTGGCACCCCCCCCTCTTTTCCCCCGTTTTGTGACAAGTGTTTGAGTCAGATAATACACGCACCAACAAACCAACCCCGGCCCCCCCCATTGTTTTTCACACACACACAGCAGATATAACCGCAACCCTTTTGTTCTTCATGTCCCCCCCCCCCCCCCCCACAACTCACATGCATACTCTCAGCTTGTGTATCTCACAAAACCGCTCCACACATCCGGACCCACCCTTTCCTCCCTTTGTCTCGCATGCCAGGCGCTGGCCTGTTGATGTCAGAAGAAAACAAGTTCACGGTAGGCGGAGAGTGGCAACACTTAGAGGATGAGCGTGCGCAGACACACGCCCCAAGGGCCCTTCCATCTGAATACAAAAAAAAGGTAAAACAGCTCCCCACTGGGTGACGTTCTCTCTTGGTGCCAAAAAAACGGTGGGCTTTGGGCATTTTCACCTATTTTTTGTAGGAGAAAATCGCCTTTGCAATGGGCGAATATCCCACACTGCAGGCCGTCGTAACGGTGTTGCGTGTCTTATTTGGATAGGCCCGGCATGCCCCCACCACTGGGGGGGGAGACAATATGCACCCACTTCCAAGAGCTCGCGAAACCACGCCAGTCAGACCTGGGTGGGTTGGGGGGAGAGAGGGGTATGCGGAGAGAGGTCACGTCGTCCCGACAAAAGCAAAATTGAGGCAGTCTTGCTGTCACGTCACGACCCGGCGGGGCGCACGCGAGCAAAGGGCTCCGCCAACGTTGAGCACCCTGGAGTGAAATATGTGGTTGGGGGGGGGGGTATTTTGATTTGTTCGTCGTCTTCTTCTTCTTCTTACTTCTCCGCCTACTTATTTTTTTTGCCGTTTTTCTTGGTTTTTTTGATCTTTTTGTTATCCTTCCCCAAGAGAGAGAGAGGATGAGGGGGGGCATGGTAGGCGAGAGAGAGAGAGAGAGAGAGAGAGAGAGCAGGATGGACCCTCTAGGGAAGTGATTTCTTTTGCGGTTTTCCCATGCTCTCAGCCTGGCTCCCCCCACCACCGCACAGGCCCCTTCATGTCCATGTGGTGAGTGGTGAAGGGGGAGAGAGAGGTAAGAGAAAGCAGCACGCGCGTCTATCCTTCTCGACGGGAATATTCACGCTGAGAGCACGAGGGGGAGAAGGCGAAAGAGAAAGCGAGAGAGCACCGCAACCAAGGGGATGTCAAAAGAAGAAGAAGGAGGAAGAAGAAGAAGAAGAAGACAGCCCAAAAAAAAATGTGAGCAGCAGTCGCATGCCCCTCCCCCCGTCCCCGCCCATTGCCGCAGAGTGGTTTAACGCTCTTTTCTGAAGTTAGCGGGGTTGTTCTCTGTGGGGTGCATTGCCGGCCTTTGTCTCCAACCGGTAACATGATACCTCCCATAGAGAGGTGATGGAATTCGAGATAATCTGTCGGTGGGCAGGCCGTGCTGCCTGGTAAGGCGAGGGCATAATATGGCGTAAGGCTGTCACACACCCTCCGTTGTCTCTCTCTCCCAGACGTACACATCCACAGCGCGTCCGCGCCTGAGGACCACACAATGCCTGGCACTGTCGCCGAGCTGAATGCCCTTGTGCATAACTATCTGAGCGAAGTGTGCCAGAGTGGGGCAAAGGCTTTCAAGAAGAGCGACAATGTCGTGATCGACAAGGCGGGGGGGCAGCGCGTGTGGGAGGGGAAGACGCTGCAGCAGATCTACGCAGAGCATGCGAAGGCGGATAGCGACAGCAGCAGCAGCAGCAGCAGCGATGACTCCAGCAGCGAGGCGGAGGCGAAGCCGACAGCCAAGAAGGAGGAGTCTGACTCCAGCAGCAGCGACTCCAGCGACTCCAGCTCGGCGGCGAAGCCGAAGGCTGCTGCCGCTGCTGCAGAGAGCAGCGATTCGTCCAGCGATTCCGATGACAGCTCTGAGGCGAAGCCTGCGGCGAAACCCACGCCCAAGGCGGCTGCGAGCAGCGATGACTCCAGCAGCAGCAGCAGCAGCGACTCTGACGACAAGCCTGCGGCAGATGCCAAGATGAAGGGGAGCGACTCCGACAGCGACAGCAGCGACAGTGACAGCGACAGCTCTGAGGCCAAGCCGAAGGCTGCTGCCGCTGCTGCAGAGAGCAGCGACTCCGACTCCGACAGCTCGAGCAGCAAGCCTGCTCCGAAGGCTGTCAAGGCTGCGAAGGCTGACAGCAGCGACTCTGATTCCGACTCCGACTCTGACTCCGACAGCGACGAGAAGCCTGCACCGAAGGCATCGCCTGCCTCGAATGCCTCCTCCGGCAAGCGGAAGGTGAAGAAGATCATCGTTGTGCGGAAGTCCCCGCGCAAGAGCCCGAAGAAGTCTCCCAAGAAGCCTGCGGTCAAGGCGGCGAAGCGCAAGGCGGATGGGGAGGCCAGCGATGCTCCGGCAGCCAAGCAGGTATGCACACTGAAAGGCTTTGGGTTCTGAAGAGTGAATGCCGCTCTCATCGTCTGTGATTCTGTTGGTTGAGAAGTCTCTTCTTGCTTTCCCCATGCCTACCACACACACTTTTCTATCAGCCGCCGAAGCGCTTCTGCCGTATCAACGTGGAGCAGGTGCAGGCAGACAACGCGGCTGAGATCGCAAAGGACAACAGGTGGGAGTCTCTGAAGGCGGAGGACGAGCAGATGAACGACTTCACCTACAAGGCGCACACCAACCTGATCGTGACTCGGGGGAAGGGGTTCACGAAGGCCAAGAACAAGATGAAGAAGCAGAACTACCGTGCAGGCGTGATTGACCAGACCGTGCGGTCTGTGATGTACGACAGGTATGGCAGCCGGTTGTGAATACCACGTGTGATATCATGGAATGCCCAGCCGCGATGCTGTGTGCACCGTGTAGCCGCCTGCTGCGATGCGCGAGCCCAACCCCACCACCCCACACACCCCCACACAGCGACTAGACATGTGCGCCGTATCAGCCGCCACCCCTCCGGGATGATGTCCAGCCCAGGGCGACCCTTGGCGCAACTCGGATTGCCTCTGCGTTAGGGCAGCCAGTTGCTGACGGCTGGAAGAGAGCAAGCCTTGCCCTCACCCAACTCCCCAGATCCCCCCCCCCTCACTCCAGACAGCACGACAACACTCAAGCCCAGAGCGCCTTAAATCCGGCACACAGACGCAGCTCTCTCCCTACCCCCCCCCCCTTCAGGCATGGATTACCTGTGCCTTCTTTGCGGTAGCGGTAGGGGTGACATTTTCCGTTGCAGTTGTTCTGAAGCTAACACCATGGCAGCAGGGCACTACCCATGGCCCTCCGCACCCTCCGCACACATGTTGCCTGTTGATTATCCGAAGCAAAGTAAAGGGGGGGTGGTGGTGGGCTGGCAGTGTTATTTTCCTCTCCTTCGCCCTGGGGAGGGCAGCGAATATGCACGCCTTATTTCCCCCTCACGATTTTACGGTGCCCGCCCTCCGCTGGCACCGTTGTGGCAAGAACGGTTTTGGCGCCAGCTTGAAACAGAGACCGAAACTGCAAGACGGGGGCTGCAAGCCCTGCCAACACTTTATCATCAGTTGGGAGGGAAGGGCATTCTATCCGTCACTGCAAGTCGCAAGTCAGTCTTCCCCCCCTCTCTGAGAGTGTGTCTTTTCTGTCAGGACACACCGCACATTTCGTTTGTGTGTAGGGGGAGGGGGGGGGGTTGCCCGGCGGAGAGATGTGTATCTTATCAGAAAGGGGGGTTTGCCCCCAGATTTCTGGGTTTCTCTTGTTTTTTGCGCGTTTGGAAAAAAAAGTATGGTGTATCAGCAAACTGTCATTGATTGAACCGTTCGGAGCAAGAATTGCCTTAAAAAAAAGGGTCTCGCGGTGTGCCGCGGCATCGGACGAACGAATGATATTCATTTCTCTGGAAGAAGTCAAATAATGTGGAGATTCTTCAGGGCAGCGTGGCAAGGGATGAGTGGGGGGGTGGGGGGGGGGGGGGCAAAATACAGCCTCTGCAAGGCGTGTGTTCAGGGTAAAACGGTGAAGCCGCCTCCCAACCCCACCCCCCCCATCACAATTTTCCATCCACTCTCGACGATCAAACCCCCACCCCCACCCCCCATCACAGATTTTGTGGCCTCTGCTGAGAAGCTCGACAAAGCGTAGCCCCTCACACCCCCACACCACCAAACAGGGTGAGTCGCGGGGGGCGCCGCCAACACACACACACACACACAACACACGATGGGGTCTGACGACGGCACCCCTCTGTTCCACAAGGAGCGGAACCTCCAGATGTGCGAGGCGATACTCTACGCAGGCAAGCTGCCCCAGGGCTACGACAGCAACCGGATGACACTCCTCTACTTCACCCTCATGGGGGGCGCCATGTCCGCACCCGACGCCGCCTCCCCTGTCGCCAGCATATTCCCCGGCGAGACCGGGGCTGCGAGGCGGCAGCGGATTATCGAGTGGATCTACGCGCAGCAGCTGCCTGCGGAGGCGGGCGGTGGGTTCCGCTCCACCCACACCATGGGGGATGGGTGGGGTGCCGAGGGGCACGTCACCATGACGCAGTGCGCCCTCCTGTCGCTTCTGTTCCTCGGGGATGATCTGGGCAGAGTGGATGCCGATGCGACCGCTGCGCACATCCGTTCCCTCCAGAAGCCCGACGGGGCGGTGTGCTGCGTCGCATACGGAGAGTCAGACATGCGCTTCCTCTACTCCGCCTGCATCGTCGCGGCCCTCCTCCGGAGGCCCGATTGCGTCAACCGCGACACCGCGGTGCGCTACATCCAGCGCTGCGCGAGGTATGACGGAGGCATCGGGTGCAACCCTGGCTGCGAAGGGCACGGCGGCACCACCTTCTGCGGCATCGCCTCCCTCCACTTGCTGGGCTGTCTCGACACCTCCACCATCGACCTCCGGAGGTGCCGGAAGTGGCTTGTGTCGCGTGCAACCCCCGCGGGGTTCAACGGGAGGCCCAACAAGGATGCCGACACATGCTACACCTATTGGGTTGGGTCTGCGCTGTGCCTCGTCAACGCGGCGCTGCAGGGGGGGGAGGTGGGGCAGCGGGCTGAGGTGCCCCTGGAGACCCCGGGGCTCGTCGGGTTTGTGAGTGGCTGTGAGTGTGAGACGGGGGGGATTGCGAAGGACCTCGATTCGTACCCCGACATCCTGCACACCGCGCTGCCGCTGATGGGGCTGTCAAACCTGGGGGCGGTCGATTCCCTGCCGAGCCTGTCGCTGCCCCTCGGCATGCTGGAGGGGTCTGTCGCTGGCTTCGGTATAATACCCGAGACTGCCGTTGCGTAGATTGGGCGGGGGTGTGGTGGTGGTGGTGGTGGTGGTGAGCCTTCTGAAGCTGCTGGCGTGTCACCCCCTTCAAGCCTTGCCAAGCGGGGGCGGCGGGGAGGGGAGGCTAGTGGGGGATCCACCCGAGACCTCGCAAGTTGCGGCGAAGAAGCTGCTCAAACACAGTCTGCTCAGGGTGGTGGTGGTGGTGACCGTCATCCAAGGAACCCAAGAAACGTGTCGCGGGGGAGCTGGCCGAAAGGCGATGGCCTGACCGCTGTGCCAAGAAAAGGCTGAGAGGAGTTGAAATCCCCAGGGGGGGGGGACTGACTCCCCACACCGCCGTGCACTGCACGGCACACCGGGCGCGCGACGGGAATAACGTTCAAAGCCTGCCACCGAGAGAGCGGCCCACCCCCTCCCCTCCCCCACCCCACACCCACAACCCCAATTTGGCAATCTGCCCCCACCCCCGCCCCCCCTCCCTCCCACGCTTTGCCCTGCTCTCTCCCCACGACACCCCCCACCCCACACCAACAACCCACAGGGCAACCCCCCACCGCCCCCCACACGCCCGCCATGAGCGGGCGCCTGCTGCATGCCGCAGCCCGACACCCCACCGTGGCACAGGGGCTGCTGCTGCGCACGGGGGGCCTGTGCCCTGCACGCCCCGCGCTGCAGTCACAGGGCCTGTCCTACTCTGCGGCACTGGGGGCTGCCCCTCGGAGCAGCTTCCGGGCCCGCCAGTCGCCGGGGAAATCCACAGGCGAGGGGCCTGGAGGGGTGCTGCACGTCAAGGCCAGGACACTCTCCACCACCCTTGTGGGTGACGAAACCGCCACAGCAGACGAGCCGCCCCCTGGGGACTACCTCTCCGGGCTGAAGCACAGACGGGCCCCTCGCGCGGTGCAGCCGGCGCAGGGCGCGAGCCAGCCAGTGATACAGGCAGCATCCCGGTTTCGGAGGGCAGGTGTTCCCCCGGGGCAGGGGGGCCCTGCCCCTGCCCCTGCCCCTGCCCCTGCCTCTCCTGCTGGAGGTTCTTTCCCTGAGACGAGGGTGTCCGGCGGCAGCCAGCCGCAGGCTGAGAGTGGCGCGGAGGATGCTGTCGGTGCTGGGGGTGGCGGCTCGGAGGCGTCGGGTGTCGCGGTGCGTCCGGACGACATCCCCTACCACGTGCTGCTGCACAGGTTTCTGGAGCACAGGTCGGTTGCGCTGCTGCTGAATGCGGTCGACGCGCCGCACCCCTACCAGGTGCGGCAGGACATCCTCCGCGTCAACACCGAGAGGGCTGCGGAGTGGGACGGGTATACCTTCACCTTCAGCAAGAGGGAGAAGGCGATGTGCCTGGCGCACTGCCACGTCATGCTGCGCCTGCTGGCAGACACCGGGGCGGCACCCGCTGGGTCCGCCGTGGCTGGCGGAGGCTCTGCGGGCGCCCCCGAGGTGAAGGTCGACGTGGAGGCATCGAGGCCCGGCGAGATTGTTCTGGTTAACAAATCCGACCAGAACCCTGCGCTGTACCGCTACTATGGGGACTATGTCAGGCTGTGGGATGAGTTTAAGGATGAGGAGGTTTCCGTGCCGATGCTCGATGCGGCGCTGCGCTGCTGCAGCGTCATCGGCGACACCGACACAGCAGTGAAGCTCTACAACGACACAAGGAACCGTGCAGTCTCCAACAACCCCCGTGTGATCACGGCGCTGATGTGGAGCTTCGCAGAGAAGGGCGATATGAGCCGGTGTGTGCTGCTGTACAACACCCTGACGAGCCTTAAGAAGAAGCCATCCACCGACACATTTGAGGCGCTGATCCACTGCGCAAACGTGACGGGGGAGATCAACACGCTGCTCCGCGTGTGGAGGCTGTGCGAGCAGAAGTACGTCGAGCCCCGCTCCGCCACCTGGGAGATGACTGTCAACGGCTGTCTCGACAACGGATTTAAGCACCACGCCGTGCTGTTCTATGAGAAGTATCAAGGCACGGGGGGCATGCCCTCAGCGCACCTGCAGATGCGCATGTCGCTGAGCTACAGCAAGTCCATTGAGGAGAACCTGACCCCCGGCAGCTCGATCCCCAACGCAGTGACGCGGTCGCCGCATCTCAACTATAAAATGTTCCTCGACTTCTGCCGGGTGAAGAGTTTGCGGGATCATGTCCTGCCGGATCACGTCCCCGCCCTGCATACACACTTCTTTGCGCCCGTCGATGGGGCGGGGAACGGCATGGGTGTGACCTATCAGAATCTCAAACCGGCAAACATCGGCAGTGTGGAGCAGCCGTATAACGTGCTGACAACAGACAGGAATGACCTCTTTGAGCACCAGAAGCGTGGGAAGAACTCCCTCGAGTTCTCCCCGCCTGGGAACAAGACGCCCCAGAGGAAGAAGGCGAACCTCAAGAGGCCCATGCCGAAGTGGAAGAGTGAGTACCGCATGATGACCGGGGAGCGGGTGGCGCACAAGGGCATTATCCAGTGCCCCTTCGGCAGCAAGGGTAGGGGCCCCTGGGCGGACGAAGCGATGACCACTGTGTTCCGCAACCGCGTCACCCTTGAGGAGCAGAACGACTGAGATGGTGGATTCCACTGAACTGCTGAGACGGTGGAGCGGTGTGGGTGTGGCTGTTGTGTGTGTTGCCCTGCCTTCCCAATTGATGGCCTCTGTCATCCCGCTTGGCGCCCCCTCTCTGCGCCATGGAGGGGTGGCGGTGTTTAGAGAGCTGGGGCTTGCTTTGCATTAGCCAAAGCCGCACCGATTAGTCTGAAGGAAATATGATGTTGCATCCCCCACCCCCCCATCCCCTCATCCAACCCACTTTTTAGTCTTCTCCGGATCAGCTTTGCCACCACCACACCCCGTCACCATTCAGGGCTTCACGGCACGTCTCTTCCAGATTTTTGTGACTGCGCCATCACCCCTTTTCTTCCCCCCTTAACACCCACCCCACTCCATCCCCTCTGCGCTCCTCTCCCGCTCTGCTGCACGTCGGGTTGGCACTGCTTTGTCGTTGCATCTCCCCTGTCTCTTTAAGCCCCACCTCACGTTGGATCTGGCACGATGGCAACCAGGTACCCCCGGACTGGGGCGCAGGGTGGTGTTGGCGCGCGCAGGCGGAAGGCAAAGTTTGAGCTCAGCGAGGAGCAGAAGCAAGAGGTGCGGGAGGCGTTCGAGCTTTTCGACACGGATAAGAACGGCCTGATTGACGCGCATGAGACAAAGGTTGCCATGCGTGCCCTGGGGTTTGACGTGAAGAAGGATGAGGTGCTGCGGCTTATGGATGAAGCGGGGAGCGAGGGCGCCACCAGCCTCTCCCTCTTCAATTTCATGGAGATCATGACGGACAAAATCGCGGAGCGGGATCCGCGTGACGAGATGCTGCGTGCATTCCAGCTGTTCGACGACGACGGCACAGGGAAGATCACGCTGAAGAACCTCCGCCGCGTTGCACGTGATCTGGGCGAGAACATGTCGGACGAAGAGCTGCAGGCCATGATTGATGAGTTTGACCGTGATCAGGATGGGGAGATCAACGAAGAGGAGTTCATCAACATCATGACCAACAACGACGACTTCTGAGGCGAATGTGGGTTGTCGATGTCCCCAGCGGTGAAAATAGCTGGCATCAGACCCCGAAAGGATTTAGCCAAGAAAACACGCGTCGTGGGAGGTCCGGCTGGCCACGTGTGACATCGTGTTGTCCTAAGAGACCTCTGCACCCATGGAATAAAGCCCAAAGTAGATCCCGGCCGCAAAATTAAGCATGGCGTGCAGCAACAGAAGGGGCGGGGAGGCGGGGCGGATAACCTCTGTTTGTACTGACGTTTGCTGGGGGGGGGGGGGGGGGGGCGCAACGCAACGCAACGCAATCCCCTCATCCCCCCCCCCCCCCTCCGCCCCTTCTGTCTAGGTTAGATACCCCTCGGCATTTTATGATTTCCCAGCCTGTTCCGTCCAGCCTGGAAACAGGTTACGGCTCTCACCCCAGCCCGGGTGGGTGGGGTCGGGGGGGATACGGGTTGTGATCCTGTGGTCCTGAGTCCACCCCACCCATCCACCCACCCACCCACCCCACCTTCTCCTCGGCAACAGAGGTGCCTTGTTGGCTGTCGACCTGCGAGGCAGTGGGGGGGGCAGAGGGAGACGCGTGTGTTCACGCGCCTTCCCCTCCCCCCGGTCCACCCCCCTTTGCCTTCCTTACCCGGGTTTTTGCTTCCTTGTTGCCGCCCCCCTCACCTCTGCGGGCCCCCGCAGCACGGGGCGTGGTCACACAGCATTATATCGGGGGGGGGACGGACCATTTCCAGTTGGAATCTCCTGATCTCCGTTTCATGTGTGGGCAAGATGACCCTCTCCAAAGGGGCTGGGAAAGACTACCCATCCTCCCCCCCTTCCTGTTGTGATGTTTCTTCACGCTGAAACAGGAAATCTGGGAGATATAGAGAGAGGGGCCAGGTGGGGTTTTCTAAAAACCCGCCTCGATTTGACTCTCTCCAAAAAAAAGAAAAGGCTTTAGACACACTCGCGTGGGGTGGAAAGTGCCGCTTGTCAGGACTCGACTCTCTCCCGCCTGCGCTTCTCCCAGCTCGCCACACTCCCTCACCGACATGCATGTCGAGGGGGTGTGGTGGTGTGTGGAAGCGTCAACGCCTACGCCCAAAACCCAGGCGGGCGAGAGGTTTTTTTTTGACACGCAAAAAAAAGGGGATCTCCTCGCCCCCACCCTACCCTCCCCGCTCCGCTTCCCTCTCTCACTTAGATTATATCCGTTCCGTTTTTCTTCCTATCTGCTGGTTGATATGTTGACTTAAGAAGAGGCGTGTGTGTGTGTAAGGCGAGCAGGCAGGTCTGACAGGCTGGCTTCATTCCCCTTGGGCATATCGTTTGCCCAAAAGGCAACCCACAGATGGCAGGAGAGTGAGACCACCGTGGCGAGTCGAACGGTGCCTCTGTGACAGAGTCAGGATTGTGCTGCTGCTGCTGCTGCTATAGGGGCATACGCTAGGACCCTCTCCCCACCCCCCTCCAACCCCCTTCCCCCGAGCCGATCCCAGAAGAGGTACTTCGCTTTCTGTTCCAGGCAAACGCGCTGTTGGGTTCACGGTGGGCTAATGAAAAAAATAGTACCTGGGACCCCCCGTGTATAAGTCCCCCCCCCTTACCCCCGTGTTTAAGTCCCCCCCTGGGGGTCTGGCAGGGGGGGGACTTAAACACAGGGGGACCTAAACACGGGGGTGGGCTGGTCTGGAGGGTCATCAGGTGGCCCCTAGGCCCTCCAGGTGCTGTCTGAGTCGAAAAGTGGGGTGCCAAAAGTCCATCCGGACCGGAATTACCCCCCTACGACAGCAGAGGAAGAGGTCTTCTTGGTCTCCACTGTGCCACCCCCGTGTTTAAGCCCCCCCTGTGTTTAGGTCCGCCCCCCCGTGTTTAAGTCCCCCCCGGCCGAAAATCGCCTCCAGGGGGGGGACTTAAACACGGGGGGTCCCAGGTACTATAAATAGTGACATGTCGACTATACTAGTCACTATATAGTTGACATGTCGACTATTATAGTCACAAAATAGTCGACATGTGACTATAATAGTCACTATATAGTTGACATGTCGACTATAATAGTCACAAAATAGTCGACATGTCGACTATTTTGTGACTATTATAGTCGACATGTCAACTATAATAGTGACTATATTTAGTGACATGCGACTAAAATAGTGACTATTATAGTCGACATGTCGACTATATTGTCAGTAAGTGCTCAGTATGCAGTGACCACTTAGTTCTATGTGGACATCGAAGTCCACTAAGTGTCGAGTAAACGTCCGGGACATGTCACTAAGTGTCCAGTAAAACGCTTTTTTGGCCAGTATATGGCCGGAACTGCGACTATATTGACTGACACGCAACTAACATGTCAGTATTATAGTGGATGCGCAGTCAACATGTCAGCATTTACTGAACATGTCCACTATTATAGTGTACGCATGCACACATGTCCAGGATATAGTGAACATGTTCACTATAATAGTCACTATTTTAGTGACATGTCGACTATTATAGTCACTATTATAGTCGACATTGTCTGTGACCAGTCTGCAAGTTCATGCCAAGTGCAATACTCAGCACTCTCAAGGCTCGCCGCCCAACACGAATTGGGAGACGGCCCCATATGAGTGGAGCGGTTCCACCTTTGGGAGACGCCTTGGCGCTTTTCCCTAGTGAACGAGGTGATCCCAAGGTAAAAATGAGTAAACGAGCAGCATGCCGTTCCACATTTTTCCCTCATGAGGGCGACCCCCTTGCAACGCAAGGTGAAAAATGAAGAAACGGGCAGCATACCGTTCCACATTTTTCGTCACTGGGTTGGCCCTCGATCAACAAACGAGAGCGCACCACAAGTCTCGGCATTATCTGCCTTGAGAACCTCTGCATGGACAGGAACCGGAAGCCCCCTGTGTAGCGGAGTGCTTCAGCAGAGACGAATATGTCGTCACGGTGGCGCTTCAGGCGTGTGCCGAGCTATATGTCGGCACACACCTTCCCAGTGGCGCTCCAGGCATTTGCCGAGCTAGTGTATTGTATCAACTGTTATAATAAGAATGAGAAAACATCCATGGGTAAGCAGGGAAAACCCTGCTGTGGGGGACAGAATCGACGTGTTTCTTTGAAGAAACAACAACCTGCGGGTTACCGCTGGGGCCGATGTCCAAAGGGGCGCAACACCACAGGGGGTGCCACACCGCTTGTCTTGGGAAGTTCTTCACCTTTGGTGAAGGCGGAGTGTTCATATAAGCAAAATTTACGTACACAACCAGCGCTCAACCATACACCAGCAAACCAAGCAGGTAGCTGCCGAAGGATCGGTTCGTGCACCTGAGTCTGTACTCTATCTGATCTATTCCGGCTTTTCATGCTTGTCCTTTCAGGCCGGAGGTCTCTCTCTCAAGGCATGTAGTCATTCTCCCTTTGCCACAGACCAGTGGGAGTATGTTTATGTGGAGTCACCTAGAGTCACAGTTATTCGGTGCCACCACGAGAGAGAGTCCAGATTCAGACCGTGTGTCATCCTCTTCCACGGCCAGGCAGAGCTTGCGCGGGGGCAAGATGGCTGAGTTGCCGGGCGTCTACAGATGCTCCACACACACGACGAGCGCCAGCAGGAGTACTGGTTTCCGACCGATTCCCGACCACCTCTAATTCCACAAGGGCGCAGGCAGCCATATGGGGGTTTTCATTCCATTCCCAGACATCCGAACATAGTCACCTAGGGGGGCCACCACGCAAGGCCGCTGACATGCACAGTCTCACGCCGCTTTGTGTACGTAAATCTGCACCCAAAGTTGCCCTGCCCCACCGCCCCCCAACCGCCCGGTAGGTAAGACCCTCGGGGTGCTGCATCCCCATCATCGGGTCACCTAAACTTTCGGCAAAAAAGCACTCCGTCTTGAACTTTAAAAATCTGAAAATTCTGAAAAAGAAAAGCAGCGCAAAGCAAGGCAACAAGGGAGCAATGCGATGGGTGGGGGCACGAGCTTGCACAGGGAAGGGCCGGGGCCGGGCAGGGTCGGGGTCGGGGTTATTTTAAATAGCTGAAGGAGGATTCTTCATATTCCTGGATTTCCCGAATTTCCTGGATTTCCCCCGGCCCCTTAGGCGATTTCAGGGCGGACAGGGCGGACATGCCCGGACCCGGAAATCCGGGTGTCCGGATGTCCGGGTCCAATTTTGACTTGTAACACCGGAAGAACCCGAAACAGCAGCCCCCCGGGTTGCAAGAGGCACGGAAATCGTTCAAATCGGACCAAGTCCGAAAATTCGGCACTTTCTTGGGTACAAATTGCGGTCCGAAATTTTCCGATTTTTTGAAAAAAGGCTAATTCTGTAAGGGGGACCTTTTCGAATTTTTTTTTCGGGCACTTTTTCCACAAGGAAATGTCCGCCCTGTCCGCTACTGTCCACTACCGATTTCAAGGATCCTCCGAAGAATCAGCCATGGTTCTGAGCAATGTCAAGAACATTGCTCTTTGTATTCACTCTTTTGACATACAGTCATCCAACAAACATTGGTGGGGTAAAAACCCACCTTAGCTCCAAAAAATCCTAAAATCCACCTTAGTTTTTACCCCACCAATGTTTTTAACCCACCAATGTTGCTACCCCACCAATGTTTTTACCCCACGGCAGCAGAACACAATGGAGATTTTTTCAGAACTGTGGTGGGTGGGGTGAGTGCCTCATACGTCGCACGGTGCCTACGCGATCACAGTTTGGTTGGGGGCGTGGGCTGATTGGGAGGCGGGGCGTGTGGGAGGGGGCGGGGGGTTGGGGACGGCTATCCTGCAAAGCGCAGCTCTCTCATCAGCACCAGCAGAACAGCAGGTACCGACACCAGTAACCAGAAGTGTATACGCCATTGCATTCCGTACCCTGTGTCGGTACCTGCTGTTCTGCTGATGCTGAGGAGAGCTGCGCTTTGCAAGATAGCCGTCCCCAACCCCCCGCCCCCTCCCACACGCCCCGCCTCCCAACCAGCCCACGCCTCAACCACACTGTGATCGCGTAGGCACCGTGCGACGTATGAGGCACTCACCCCACACCACAGTTCTGAAAAAATCTGCATTGTGTTCTGCTGCCTAGGGGTAAAAACATCGGTGGGTTAAAAACATTGGTGGGGTAATAACCCACCTTAGCTCTGAGAAATCCTGAAATCCACCTTAGTTTTTACCCCACCAATGTTTTTACCCCACCAACATTTTTACCCCACCAATGTTTGTTGGACAACTGTACTGGTAACAACATGTCAATTTCGACACACGTCTGTACTTCGCCCACGAAATGACCCAAACTTCGTGTGCTTCATTTTTTGGGGCCGTCTGTGTGATGCCAGGATCGAAGGTCTCAGTTTTTCGACGATTTCCTTCGAAAATGAAAGGTTCCAGACCACAAGGACCAGATTTTGGGGCCAGATTTTTTTTGAGGTGAATTTTCACCAAGGCCAAAACGCCAAACTCGCGGGGCCGTTTTAGCGCGTTTTAGGCCTCAAAACAGGCTCAAAACTCAAAAATTCCTTCGAAATTGGGCTCAAACGTGCAAAATGGACCCATCCGAAAACTTTGTGTCTGCAAATCAGAAAGGGGAGAGAAGAACCAGCGGGTATTCGTCGATCGCGAGAACACCCCACACGCCTGCTGCGGGTGTGGTGTGTCCTGCATGATCTGCATAGCAAAGTTTCCTGCGTTGTTAGCACAACTCCAAAAACTTTGTGTCTGCAAATCAGAAAGGGGAGAGAAGAACCAGCGGGTATTCGTCGATCGCGAGAACACCTCTGGGACCCTCAGGGACAAATAAACTCCCCCCCCCCCTTTTCTCTCTCTTCAAGTGCTCTTCTGGAGAACCCGGCCGTACCGGGAACCTCCCTTTGGTAGTGGTATTTGTAGAACCCGGCCGTACCGAGAACCTACATGTCGTGACTGATTTCTGTGGTATTTTCTTTTCCCCCCCTTACCAATCGCCCTGACCCCCTGACTTCCCGTTGTTCTGTAGAATCCGGCCGTACCGGAAACCTACACTCGGCTCTTGTTTTTCTGTCCTGCCAGCTCGAAGACTGTGGCCGTAAATGTGTTGCAACACCGTATCACCTCTTACTCCACTGTATACTTGTTGTCCTGTAGAAACCGGCCGTTCCGGGAACCTACCAACACCCTTGTTGACCTGTGGAACCCGGCCGAACCGGGAACCCACCTTGTCACCCTGATTTTCCGTGTGTACCTGTAGAACCCGGCCGTACCGGGAACCTACACTGCCCTCCGATTCCTTTTTTAGGATTCCTTCTTCCTTTTTCTCATGGGAGACTCAAACACACTTGCAGCACGAAAAAAGCTCCACACATCGGGTGTCACGTGCACCCCCGGATCCTGTAGAACTGTCCCGGGCCCAATCATTGGGGCCACGTCGCCCCTGGTAAACCCATCCGCCAGCTGCCGCCCCGTCTCCACCCAGGAAATTTCCACACGTGCACCCACACTCTTCACCACCCTCAAAATAAACGCCAGCATCCTGTTGGCTTTTCCGTTTCTGCTGTGCGTGGCTTTCACACTCGCTACCACAGCCGAGTTGTCAACTTTCAGGTTTACTTGGTGTCCCGGCGCGTACTGCCGTATCCAGACTGCCGCTGCCGCCACCGCCAAGAATTCCTTCAAAAAAATATGCGCCTCTGCCGCCTCCTCTTTGAACTTGTTGTAAAAAACCATGTCGGGTGTCACCACCGCCCACATGGCCGAGGAGGCATCAGTCCAGATCTCGATGATTGGCAGGGTCACTGGTGCACTTATCCATTCGTTCCTTCGGATAATCTGACGCATTTCCCACATGTCTTGTTTCCGGGACTCACACACACTGTGGCGCTGATCCCACTTTTCCACCTTTCCTTCCACAAAAATCGCAACCTCCCGAAACACCTCCAGTACTGTGACGTGGAAACACAACGGGGTCCAGGAAGCAAAAAGAAACCAAATCAAACCACCACACACACCTGCCACTTCCCTCGCCGTCACGTTGTCCCGCATCAGCTCGGTCCACGCTTGGGCCATCAAAAATTTGGACACCCAGTCTGGGTCCAGACGGAATCTTGCACGCTGCAGGTCGAACTGCAGTCCGATCGCCACAAACAGCTGCGACGGACGCCCGTAGGCCGTATCCTTCTTCAGCTCGACCCCCACAAACTCACACCTTGCCCGCAGCGCGCTGTGGCGCTGCAGAACTTGTTCTTCACTGTCCCCCAGCACCAAAAAATTGTCCACCCATACCTCCCCCTCCTCAGCCGGAAGGAGTGTGCGGGCGGTGTGCTGGGCGATGCAGGGGGCCCAACTCCAGCCCATCGGCATCACCTTCATGACCATAGTCACGAACCTGCCGCGTCTATTTCCCAACTTCACACCAAAGAAAGAAGCAATGCAAGGGTCAAGGGGAAACTGGTAGAAAAAACTAGTTGCGTCCTCCTGGATGCACCAACGTGCCGCCAGCATACGCAGAGCAAAATCACGGAGCAAGGGCAATTGCATCGGGGGAGGGCGCTGCATAACAGCGTTTATCTTCTTGCCGTTGACGACAAGACGGACATCCACCCCCGAAGACTTCAAAACGGTAAACACACCCAACACCACCTTCACCGGATGTTCCGGTGACGCCATCACGTGCTGTTCCAGTAAATCTTTTTTGTGACGGAGCATCCCCTTTGAGATAGCTCGCGCCCACTTGGGGTCCTCCAGATCCACCCCGTCCCGGAACTGCGCACGAAATGTTGCAACACAGGTAAGCATTGAGATCAAGAAGGGCAAAATGGGGGGGTGGGGGAGGGACAGCAACTTTGAAAAATCAATACGGGAAAGGGAAATCCTGGCAAGGGGGAGGTTCGGACTGCGGTGGATCGGTGTCGAGTACCGTTCCGTGTGTGCCCCCGAAAACAAATCCGGGTTGCGCAGTATCGACACCTCCCCCCCGTATCTCGGCGAGATGTCTGGCCCATAGCCCCCACTGTGGGGCGGCTTGTAAAACGGGCCCAGACCCGTCCTCGCCCTCTTCCTCACCGGAGCCTCAACGACAACATTGTCGAGAGCTCCAAAGACTTCTTTGCCGCAGGCAATTCTACGACTGGCAAATACCTCAACAGGCTTTCCACCGTGGCGTGCCTTGAGATCTTTGCGATCTCGTCCAACGGCGTTCCCTGCCGCAACAGGAAAGTGCATGCACCCCTCCGCACGGAGTGCACGGTGAGCCGAGGATGCACCTTCTTCAGTGCCCTGGCAAAAACCTCCTGCGAAAAGGGAAAAAGGAGGGCGTGCGGGGGGTGCACGTTCTTCAGGTGAGACAGCAGGGCAAGGCACACAGGCGACAGGAACAGGATTGTGGTCATCCCCATCTTGAACGGGTCCGACTTCGTCCCGGACCAGTCCACCACCACCCCGTCCACACGAGGCGTCACCCGTTCCCACACCAGCCCCCTCACGTCCCCCCCACGAGCCGCCCCCGCCCACATCATCTCCAGTGCCAAGGCCAAAAGTGGAGAACGCGCCTGACGCACTGCTTCCTGCATCTCCGCAAACTCGATGGGGGGGGGCCTGCTTCATGGGCTTCCTGCCCCCTGCCCGCAGAAACGACCTCTCCAGGTCCTTCAACAACGGAGGAACCGGCTTGGGCAACAAACCAACTCGGTGCAGAACCCCCTTGAGCGCCTGCAGGTACTGCAAGGCCGCCTGGGGCGACAATCCTTCCTCCTGCTTCAGCGAAAGAAAAAGCACCACGAGATGGGGGACGGGGGTCTTCCCCTCCCGTGCCTCCCATTCCTGTTGAAAAAGAAAAAACATCCTGGCCACCGAACCGTAGCTCCCCCACGTCGTGGGCGCCAGGGCCCCTCTCAGATGGCCCTCCGCAGCGGTCAGGATCCTTGCGCGGGTCGCTTTGGTTAAAGGCGGGGGTTTCCAGCGGGGGCGGCCCCGCCGGCTTTCCCCCCCTTGATCTTGCCGCCCTGCGGAAACGGGCACGGGCCCCACCCCTTGCCCCCCCGGTTGCTCCCCTGACCCCACCCAGGTCCCCACGAACGGTTCTGGGAAAGGTAGGGGGGGCGGGACGCATGGGTGAGCCGAAAAGCAGGTTTTTGGGGCCCCCCCGCTTTCACCCCGTCACTCAGGTACCCCGGGAGGAACGGGTCCGCACCACAAATACGTTCTTCCACCAACTTTGCTCTCCCCCAATCCCCCGTAGCCTCCCCTTCCAACAAAGCCTGGGCCCGGCCCATCTGCCACACCGCCAGCTGCACCCAGTCCTCCTCCGAACGGACCTGCCCAGCTTTGCGCAGGAGAAAGATCGCGTTGCGAAGGATGGCCCGCGCCTCCGACTGGGTGGCCGCGTGCGGCGCTGACCGAGACCCCTCCCCTTTTTTCAACAGAGGAGCAAGGTGGTGGTGCAGCATCACCTCAGCCCCATCCTTTTCCGTGGGCGACATCGCCGCCCACGCCCGCACCTCCAACGCGTGCTTCCCCAACCCCTTCTCCTCCCCCCCCACCTTCTCTTTCTTTCTTTTTTCCCCCTCCTCCCGTAGAATCTGAACGAACCAGTCCACGCCCGTCTCAGGGGCCGGCGGAGGGGGGGCGGGAGCTCCCGGCCCCAGGATCGCGCCCCCCACCGGGGGCGGCTGCAGCCCCGCCGAGGCCGGAATCGCCGGCACCGGCGGCATCTGTCCCGCAATGCCATGCTGCGGCGGGAGCGCGGCGGAACCCAGCTGCAGCGCCTGCGGCCCCGGCGGGGGCCCGGCTGCAATGCCCTGCGTGCCCCGGCGGTCCGTGCGCGTTGGCCAGCGCCTGCTGGACCAGGGGGCCCAGCAGCCCCGGGAGCGTCGCCTGCAGCTCCGCCACCATGGCCTCGTGGCCCATCACGGGTGGCGGCACCGGGGACGCCTTTCCCCGCCTCCGCACCACGCGTCTCACGCTGCGGGTTTGCGGGGGGGTCACCTTCACCCCAGCCGGGGCGTCCGCGCCCGCGTCGCCCGCATCGCCCGCCTCGCCTGCGTCGCCCGCGACGCTCTCGGCCTCCGCGGCGTTTGTGGCGTCCACCTCGGGCTGCTCCTCCTCCTCAGCCTCCTCCTCAGGCTCCAGCACCGCGGCAGGGGGCGGCGACTTCTTCTTCGCCGGCTTGGCGGAGCGTTTCGTCATCTCTTGGGGTGGGGGTGAAAGGGGCGTGTGGGGGTTTCTCGCGGGGGAGGTGAGCGAGAAGTGTTGTGTAAGGGCAAGCACGAGAGAAGAACCAGCAAATTCTTCGTCGATCGCGAGAACACCCCACACGCCTGCTGCGGGTGTGGTGTGTCCTGCATGATCTGCATAGCAAAGTTTCCTGCGTTGTTAGCACAACTCCAAAAGAAGATCCTGCAGGAGAAAAGGCGGACAAGAAAGGCGCCACGTTGCACTGGCAGCTTGCCCGAAACCCTTGTAATTGTTGGTCGTGGTGGCGTTGGGGGCCGTTTCCACACCAACAAAGAAGCCCGCCCCAGCTCCTGCGAGAAGAGGGGTGGGCTAGGTCCAGACAGCGGCCTTGGGCTGTGGCAGTTGCTCAATTTAATTCTTTTTGAGTTCTTGTTTTGGGGAGAGAGGGCCGTGCAGCGACAGCTCTTCAGAGATGCGCAGCTGCACGGAGGGAGGTTCTTTTTCCCATTTGTTTTGCTACCGTACACGTAAATATTTTGGAACGTAAATATTATGGAACGTAAATATTATGGAACGTAAATATTTTGGAACGCTGGTGGGTTGGCGTTCCAGATTTTTTTCGTTCCATAATATTTACAGGGCTTTCTGCGACTCGGGGACTTGGACCAGGTGATCGGACGGCATACAGAGTCCCTGACGGGACCTACTCGTACACTTTTCGCGCGATTCCTGACGCAAGCCATCCTCACCGCCGAGTCCCCAACTGGCCCTGTAAATATTTTGGAACGTAAATATTATGGAACGGACCGGGCAAAAATGGGCCCGTTCCATAATATTTACGTTCCATAATATTTACGTATACGGTATTATGGAACGTAAATATTATGGAACGGGCCCATTTTTGGCCGGTCCGTTCCATAATATTTACGTTCCATAATATTTACAGGGCCAGTTGGGGACTCGGTGGTGAGGACGGCTTGCGTCAGGAATCGCGCGAAAAGTGCACGAGTAGGTCCCGTCAGGGACTCTGCATGCCGTCCGATCACCTGGTCCAAGTCCCCGAGTCGCAGAAAGCCCTGTAAATATTATGGAACGAAAAAAATCTGGAACGCCAACCCACCAGCGTTCCAAAATATTTACGTTCCATAATATTTACGTTCCAAAATATTTACGTATACGGTATTTACGTATACGGTATATTTTTTTTTCCCTTGGCGGGGGACGGCCAAAACCACCTGACGTAGATATGCCGACCAGGCAGTCGTGCACAATACTCCGAACCAAAAAATGGGTCAAGAATACGGCGCGCACGAGGTGGGGAAGGAGAAACGGGGAAACAATCCCCAAGTCGTGAGGAAGAGGAGGGAAGTAGTGGAAAACGACGAGGCAGGACGGCGTGCAAAGGAGCACGCATCCGTTTTTATAAGTGGGTGTGGGGGGGTGGGGTGGGTGGGGAGAGGGAGGGATGTCTCGTTGTGGATGACATTTTTTTTCCTCTTTTGAACGGTTTTACAAGATTTTTTTTGTTCGAAGAAGGAGATACACACGGAAAGGGAAGGGTGGGATATAAAGAGAGTAGAGAAGATAGATAGAAGGAGGGGTGTATGTGCGTCTGTGTGGAGGAGGTGAAATATAAATGAAAACCCCCCAGGAGGGGGGGGGGGAACAGAGAGGGACCCATGCCATGGTTGACATATTGCTGTCACCCCTCTGCCCTGGAAAAAAACAGTTCCCCGAAGCTGGTTTGATTGAATGTTCAGAAGCGAGACGTGCCGGAGGAGAAAATGGGGTAGATGTAAGTCGGGGGGGGGGGGATAGTGACAGTCATGCAGTAAAGGTAAATACAATGGGGGTGGAGGGGGGGAGGGGGCGGTATACCAAAGGATGGGGAGGTTGGAGGGAAGAATTCGAATTCTCGGTAGTGATGATGAGGAAGGGAGAAAGGGAGATATCTGGGTGAAATGATTAACGGATGGGGCTGATCAGGGGGGGGGGGGGACACAGGCACTTTCATCTTTCCTTCTCACTTCCATTCAATTCCAGCTTCGGGGGGGGTGGAGGGGGGGTGGCGTCGTGGGCAGGGTGGAAGGGAGATATAGGGTCGTCTTTGAACATTTTGCCCTTCGTGACACACACAGGGGATGGGGAGGTGTTGAAATATGGCGGAGATATATTTTTTTTCCTTGACGCCTGCCAGGTAGACACACTCCACCACCACCAGCCACCACCCCCCCTCCCCCCATTTGGTTTATTGTGTTCACCCCAGGGCAAATGTCCCGTCACAACCCTACCCCCCTCCTCTTTCAGAGCTTCCACCGTTGTGTGGGTGGTAGTTCCGATTTTTCGATTTGTTTTATTTTTGCGCCACAATAAGCGGTTTGTGGAGAGAGGGGCGCAGTCTGGGAGGGAGGGAGGGGGCGGAACAGGAGCAGAGGGGGGGGATGGGGCGCGGGAGCGGGGGTGGGGCTGGGGAGTGGGTCGCCAAAGGGGGGGGGGAGGGGAGTGAGAGTACAGCGGACACATTGAAGAATAACGCTTTGAAGAAAGGCTTTAGTGAGGAAGGATACGAAACAGGGCTCGGGCAAAAAATTGTTTTTTTTATCAAAAAAAAAGGCTTCCCCCCCCCTCGGGAGATGTTGCTCTCAGACAGATGCACCGAGAGAGTGGCTTCCTTTTGTGCGCACAGCCTCCGCCCCATTGCTTCGTTTCCTTCGCCAAAGATTCTGTCTCAGCGATTTTTCCTGCCGATCGTTTGAACTCCCGTCTCCCTCTTCCCCCCCCCCCCCCCCGGCCCACCTCCCCCCCCCTACACCACACCACTCCATACCCCGCACACACACACCCTTCTTTGGCCTTCACCTTTGATTGCTCTTGAAAAATATCTCCCCAACTGGTTGGGCCTCCAGAGACGTTTTGTGTTCCATTCCCCCTCATATTATTTCCCTCCCCTTGGAAATCGACGACCCCGCCAAGTAAAAAAAAGCAACTCCGACATGGGCTGGCAACCAGGCAGCAGCGTCCATAATGATGTAATAATATGAGGAGATATATTTTTTGGGCTGCATTGTATCCTGCCGTTGTTCTTCTTTTTGAACACTCCGCCACATTTGACAGTTTCGGAGTGGGTTTGTATCAGGTGCCTGGACCGCCACAACATTCGTCAGGGCAGCGAAATAGCACAGCACACAAATAAGGTAAAATGAGAGAGAGAGAAGAAAAGAGAGAGCGAGACTATGGTGGGGGGGAGAAGACGAGCACGCGATATAAATTTAGGAATTCACCAAACCGCCACACCCCCCGTCACCCCCTGCTGGAGGTATGTTGGGGAGCGGGCGGCGTTCCCATTCGTTTTTTTTATGATCCGTGTGGCAAAAGAAAAATGGAAATGAAAAACGTCACCTTGGGCACGTTCTCCCTGGAAAACCAGCAGCCATAAAAACGTCACCACCCCGGAAGTGGTGTATATTGAGTTCCTTGGAGAGAGCCTTCACCCTCAACGTGAAGCAAGGTGACGACACGAACAATCGGCGTCACACCTGCCGCACAGTAGTGCCACAAAGTGGAGGCCTCCCACCCCCTTGGGCAGAATTTCAGTGAAAAATAACAAGATACAGGTGTGGGGGGATCGTGGGGTGGATCCCAGGGAGGGGGAAAAAAACGGGTGGTGGCGGCTTGCATCCCCTGCCTGTCCAAGAGTCCAGGCAGAGATTGGCAAAGGCAAAGGGTGGGGGGAGGGGGGGGAAACGACAACAACGGAACAATTCAAAAAAAAAACTGACGCCCCCCGGGTGGTACGCTGAATCGAAAAAAAGGTGACAGCAAACCGGCAAACTCATGACATTTTTTTGCTTTTTGTTGAAACAAGGGCCATGGCATGGTACAGACCACACGCACCTCACGATCCTTAGCCCCTCGGGTGAGGAGCTGGTTATTGTGAGGAAGGGCTGATACCGGACAGGGAACAATCCCAGAAATACATTTTCCCTTGGGATGGTGGATGGCTGTGACACAAAAAAGCAGGTCAAAATTGACAAAAAGAGAAAAAAATCACAAAAAAACCATTCTCTTGGTCACAACAGAAGCTCTTTTTTGTTTTCGGTGGAAGAAAAGTGGATAAAATGGAAGTGGTGCATCGAATCGCCAATCCAAATCCTCTCTGTAGCGGGATGGTGGGAGGAGCTGATGATTTGCCCAGGGGGGGGACAGCTCAACAGCTCGAACCACAAACGACAAGGGGTGGGTGGGGAGGGGAGTAGAGTGGGAGATGTGGCTGAATCAGCAAGGCTCGTTCTGTGCCCCGCTGGCCACACAATACGCACACAGACGGGCGATGGAGAGGGAGACATGATCCGTGCAGGCGATATACCCGCTGGGAAAAAAATTGGCCCAACACATGCCGTTTGGGCCAATTAACGCATGATCACCCACAACCATCTTCCCGGAAAGCAATAAGCGGGGGGTCGGAGGAACACCGAAACCCCCCTTCTTTGAAAATTCGTCTTCTTTTTTTTTTTTTTTTTTTTCCGCGTATCCGTCAGGTGGACCACCGGGTGGGGAGAGATCCGGTGTGAGGCACTTGGGTCCGTCCAGGTGGGCAGGGGGAACCTGGGGGCGGGGGGCCTCAAAACCCGTCTACCAGTGCCGCTTCTAATCTCGTCGGTCTTGTCCCAACCACCACCAGCCAGCCCAGAACGCCCTGACGCTGCGACCTCGTCGATTTTTCCGTTTCGCCCATCCGCCCAACTCCGCCAACCCAACCAGCCCTACCCTTTCTCCCAGTCAGGGCGGTACTCACACGAGCGGCAAAGCGCTGGGGGAGGGGGGGGGGGGACATCAATAGGGGAGGGGAGGGGAGGGGAGGGGGGAGGAAGGGAGGGGAGGAAGGGGGGGGGGGGTTATGTTGTTTCTAACCCAGACCTGCTGTGCAGAGCCCGGGGGAGGGGGTGGCCAGCCCCTGTCTAACCATTCACAACGGCCACCTGCACACATCTATGAAAGGGGGGGGGGGGGAAGGTCCCGGGGGGGGGGGGGGGGGGGGGGGGGGGTGGTGGGGGTGGGGACGCTGCTCCGCCTACTCGCCCCGCTCCACCTCCGTCTGCAGCTTGCGCATGTAGACGCGCAGGCTGACCCCCGGCTCCCTCGTCTGGTTCCCGGGCTCGGCCTGCGCGCCCCCTTGCAGGATGCGCGCCTGCAGCCACTCCGCCGCTACGTCACCTGCCACCCTGGGCGAGAGGGGGCAAAGGCCATAGCTGGGGTGGAAGCAGTGCCTCCACGCCTCGACGGTGCGGGGGATGGCTCCTCCCATCGAGACGCAGGGGGCCATGCCGCGGGCCCGCGCTACCACCCCCTCGGCCCAGACACGGGACGCCGCAAGCTCCTGCAGAGCGGGGATGTTCGCCGCGGGCGTCTCGTCGTCCCCGTAGGCGTCGATGGCCTGGAGGTCGTCCTCGGGCTCCCACACGTTCGCCGGGTCGTCGTCGAACTCCATGGGGCCCGCCGCGTCACCCTGACGCAGCTCCTCCAGGCGTCTCGAGGACGCGGCCGTCCGGCTGCGGCGCTGCCCGTCCCGGCGGGCCTGCGCGGCGTTGCGCATCATCGTCGCAGCAACCCCCTGGATCCCGCCAGCCCCACCGGGGGCTGTTCCGCCAGAGGTGCCAGAGGGGGCTGTGTTGAAGGTGTGGGAGCCTCCGCCCTGGCGGCGCCGCGCGGCCTGAGCGGGGCCAGACGGCTGGGCGCCTGCCGCCGTGACCGGAGCCGCAGAGGGCACACCAGAGGGGGCTGTGTTTGAGGTTTGGGAGCCTCCGCCCTGGTGGTTCTCTGTGGCCCCCGACCCCGACGGCGGGCACTCTGCATGTTGGGCCTGCCCCTGCATGGGGGCTGGGGCAGCCCGGGAGGCACTCTCCGCCGGGGGCACGCTGTGGCCGTGGGTCGCGGAGGGCGCACCAGAGGGGGCTGTGTTTGAGGTTTGGGAGCCTCCGCCCTGGTGCATCTCCACGTCCTGGCCGGGAGCGACCGGCTCCTCCGCCACTTCCTCCTTCACCCGCGTTGGATGGTGCGCAGCCCCCGACGAGTCGTGCGGGGCACTCGGCTGCCTGGGCCCCATCGGCGTGTCGTGCATGCGGCTCGGGATGGGCTTCCGCCGGCGGGGGCGCGCCCGGGCGGACTCCAGGACCTCCCGCAGATCCGGGGTGACCGCGGGTTGCTCCGCAGGGTCTGGAGCGTCGACATCCACCGCCACCCGGTCAATGTAGCCTGGGCACCGCTCACCCCGCACTGCGCATGACGCGCACACTTTGCGCCAGCATCTGCCACACGCGTGATGCCTCGCGGAGCGGTCGAACGGGCGGCGGCACTTCTCGCACTCCTCCACCTGGCCCGCCGAGCCCCCCTGACGCACCATCTGCATGGGACTACCATCGCACCCCGTGACATCCGCTGCCATCGGCTTCGGGGGAAGACCCGCCAGGTGCTGACGCATGGGCTCCGGCATAACTAGGGGCACGTAGTGCCCATGTTGCCCCCCCGTCCTCCGCAGACAGTGGGCGTCCACCACTGCACCCGCACCTACTGGGGACAGAAGCATCGGCTGGTGGTTGTCGATGAGCACGAGGACGACGCATCTGGTCACGCGCGCAGCCGCCGCCAGGGCGATGAAGTCCGCCCAGGTGCGCACGTCGTCGCTCCCTGCGCGCATCATCTGCTCGGCCCACTGGTTCGGACCCTCCTCCACCCGCATCCGGAGGTCCGGGTCGCGCATCGCCCTGCGGACTGCCTCTTGGCGCAGCCACCCGCTGGATTGCTTCACCGATCGGGCACCCAGCGTGGCCAACGCATCAAAAGCACAGTCCCCCACCCGGAACGACCACCCGTCCGGCTCGACCAGGCCCAGCCGCGCCTGCTGCTGCAGGGACGACAAGCTCAGCCTCCCGTCCGTCTGGCCGCGCCACTCCAGCAATTGGGCCAGGGGGTCAGCCGCCACCCCACCCGCCGGCTGCGGGAGGTCCCCCTCCGCGGGGGGAGGCGGCGGGCGTGGGCGGCGGGGAGGGGCAGGTTCGGGTTCAGGGGTCGGCTCCTCGGGGCCCGCCGCGTCATCCGGGTCACACATGAAATCCTCCGCGTCCATGTGCCCGTCGAAGTGTGGCGCGGGGGCCAGGTCCGTGTCAGGCGCGAAGAAGTAGTCCGGCTCCACGCCCATCAGCGGATCCGGCAAGACCCGCTCCCGAGTCTGACCAGAGCGCAGGTCCGTGCACAGCGCCCCCCTGCGGAGCGACGACCGCCCCACCGCCCGCATCAACGGCACCACTATCCGCGCCGCCCAGGAACGAGTGAGCTCGGCCCTGTCCCCCAGCTTGTGGTCCACCGCGAAGCTGACCAAGTGCCTGAAGAGCCGCACGGCCTCCGGACCCATCCCGCCCGACTGCTCCAGGGCGAACGCGGAGAAGGCGATCTCAACCTCCTGACACCGCGCCCCGTGCTTGCGATGCTTGGATGCTTCAGCCCGCGACGCGGTGTACCCCCGCGCTCTCGCCGCACCCTGCCTCGCAGACTCCGCGCACGTCGACCACACGGTCACGTCGATCGCCCGGCCCCGCGACTCACCTATGCCGCACGGGAGGAACACGTCAGCCGGCTTGCCCCCGCCCAAGAGGAGGTGGTTGGGCTCCAGCTGGGGGCCGAGTCCCGCGTCCCGCGCCAGCCCCAGCACCCCGAGCTTCACCGCGTCGTGGCGCTTGATGCGGTCCGCCGATGCCTGGCAGCTGAACACATGGGCGCCCAAGACGTCCATGGCGTCCCCGCACTCGTGGCACCGCGACCCAGGGGCGAAGACGACGAGGCCCAGGCGCAGGCGAGCCGCCACTTGGTACTCCTCCCTCCCCATCGCAAACTGTTGTTCTGGCGTCACCGTCACCCACGCCCCTGCGCCTGGGAGGGACGCGGACAACTGACGCCCTTTACTCAGCACGTCAGCCTCCGCCAGTAGGGTCTCGTGCTGCCGGCTGATGATCGCCAGGGATAGGTCGCGCTGGCGGAGGGGCTCGCCCGGGCGCTTGTGAGGGTCCACCCAGTCCGCCTCCGCCACCAGCTCGTTGTGGGCGGTCGCTGCCACGCGCCACGCATCCGCATCCCAACGATATCCGCTGTCCAGCTGCACACATAGGGGGAAGAAGGAGCTAGCCGCCGCCAAAGCCGCAGCGGTGATGTGGTCCTCCGACCTCCGAATGCCCATACCCCCTAGCCTGACGGGCAGGGCCGCCTGGTCTCGCGCATCGTCAGGGAGGGTCCCGTCCCTGTCCCCGAGCACAGATGCCAGCACCATCCCGATTTCCTTGTCATACTGGCGAAGGTATTCTCTCCCGGCGTACCCAATTGCGCGCATCTGGAAGACCAGCTTGCAGAAGCCTTCACAGTGTCGCAGGAGGGTCATGGCCACTTGCGCGTCTTGGAGGTGGTGAAGCTGGCGCAGGTTCGGGATGAACTTCTCTCTCAGTTTTGTATCCATCACCCGCTCGCAGAATTCCGCATCCCCCACCGGAGCCCCGAGGAACTCGAAGTTGTGGTGGAGGAGGTCCATGCGAGTCGCGCGCTCCTTTTCCGTCGCGGCTACATCAAGGCCCGCTCCCCGGAGGCCCTCCACCGAGTGCCCATTCAGCGAGATCACTTCGCATTTGCGGCGTGCCACCACCAGGCCCAGCTCCGCGCTCCGCCGCTCGAGGATCGCGAACGCGTGGCCGACCGCCCCGGGGGAGCCCATCAGCGTGCCATCGTCCAAGTACCACACGCTGCCCTCCACCCCCGGCAGCTTGCCTAGGTCCTCGGTCAGCTGGCGGATGGCCAGGGAGAACAGGAGCGGCCCGAGGGGGTCCCCCTGCTGTACCCCCCTCTGCGATTCGAGCACTTCGCCACGGTATATCAGGGCTGAGGGCGACGCGTAGCACCACTCGACCCACGCCGACAGCTCCGGGAGGTCCCGCCTGACAGCATCGATGAACGCCTGCCTGTTAACCATGTTAAAGGCGTTGGCATAGTCGATCTTCAGCAGGACCTTGTCCGCCCCCCTGTTGCGCGCCGCGAAGTCCTTCACGACCGCCGTGGCCGCCTCCAGTCCGCCGTCCACCGCCACTCCTACTTGCCTCCCCTTCAGGAGGAGCTTCCCAGCCTGTTCCCTGACGTCTGCGGTGAGGGTTTTGGCCACCAGGCGGCGGAGGGTCTCCCCAACCGCGATCGGGCGGATCCCCGCGTCTGGCTTGGGGAGCGCGACCAGAGACGCGCCCGCGATGTGCCGGGCCAGCTGCGGGGGGGCCTCGCCTCTGCGCAGGACATTCACCACCGCCGTGAGGGCCGGAAGCACATCCACTCCCTCCACCTGGACGAGCTCCCGGAGGTGGTCCGCCCTCAGGCCTGAGGGGCCGGCGCCCGTGCCCCTCGGTAACCCCTTCAGCGCTTTAAACACCTCGGCGGGGGTGGCATCCGCGGGCACTACCCGCGTCGCCGCGGAGATGGCTGGGCTGTCCGCTTCCGGGTGCATTGCTAGGAGCTTCGCTTTCGTGGCAGGGGTGGCAGGCGCCAGGCCGGCACTCCTGGTGCGCGCCATCGCCGCCGAATACCGCCCTTGTCTCGCCGCTTGCACCACCGCTTCCTCCGTCTCCTCCCATGTGGGGGCAGCCTCCACCCGTCCCGGGCCCGGGGCTTCCGTCCGGGCCCGGCGCCAGAGCTCCGACGCGCGTCCTTCCCGCCAGAGGATGATCGCCTCCTCCCGGGCCCGCTTCGCCAGCAGCTGCTTCTTCTTCCCTCCACGGTAGGTGCGGAAGAGGGTTTTGGGCACCAAGAGGAGGCGGAGCCACGCCGTGGTGCTCGAACTATTCGCTGCGACATCCCACAGGGCCTGGCTATAGGCTACCGCCGCCGGGCGGAGGATCGCCCCGGGGACCGACAGCGACACCCCCACTCGCTCCGTGTGGATGCTCTCAAGGGGAGGGAGGCGACCCGCATCCGCTGCCTCCGCCGCAGAGGGTGCGCGCCTGTTCGGCACCACAGGGGTCGCGCCACGTGGGCGGCACTTCACGCAGGAGTCCAAGGAGGTGCTCATTACCTTCGAGCACCACATGCACTTCTTCATGCCCAGCAGACGAAGCGCGCTCGGCGGGAACTCCTCACCCTGGTCTGCGTGCGCCTGGGCGTGCTTGCGGAGCGTCTCCTTGGACGAATACGGCGTATGCCGGTGGAGAGCCGAGCCCGCGCAGGCCGTGAGGGGGCAGAACCAGCGGCGACGCACATCCCCCAGGCCCGCCCCTTCTGCCTCCTGGGCACCCTCCCCTAGGGCCGCCGGGCAGGCGTCTCGACACGTGGCTGGGCTGAGGTGGGCCGGCGCCGCGCTCTCTCGAAGGGCCCTGCGTCGGGCAAGGGGCATGGCCACTCCCTCGTAGTGGTTGCCAGAGAGAGCCACCACCCTGACATCTGCGGGGGCTGGCCCCTGCTTCTTAGGGCGCCGCGGGTCCACACGGATTGCCTGACCCCTGCCCTCCTGCACCACCACCACTGACAAGTCCCACGCTCCCGCCGCCAGGTGCAGCGCGAGGTGGTCCCCATGCGCCGCACCAGCCAGGCCCGCCCGATACTCCTCGACCCGCCTGGCGTCCCCTAACAAGTGAAGCAGTTGAGGTTTCACCGAGGCGTCCCCTGCACGCCGGGACAGCTCGGAGCGCATGCCCACTATGTCGTCGTGGGAGGGGAGGGCGGCCGTGGGCGTGAGTGCCGCGAAGAGGCAGTCCCCTGTCGCCTGATTCGGCACCCTGGACCCCCCGAACTGCGACAGGACCTCGTCCACCCCAGTCCAGTCCTCCTCCATCTCCAGGTCCCCACCGCACAGGTCGCGCGGGCCGAGGAAGAGCGGGGGGCGCTCTGACGTTGCGCACAGGAGGCGGGTCCGTCTCATGGGCTGTACGGAGCGCCACAAGTCCAGGGTCACCGCGTCCCGCATCTCCGACTCCCGCAGCCGCGCTGCCGTCACGGCCACCTCCACCCCAGCCCAGACGAGACACGCGAGCGACAGGAACCCCAGCCCCCAGACCCCGCCCGACAGGGCCCCCGCCGACGCCAGGACCGGCAACACCTCTGCCGCTCGCTCCGCCCGACTCACCCGACGCAGCGCGTCCAGCCCGGCGCCGATCCGGTCCTCCGAGCGGCGGACGGAGGCAGGCAGGAGAACCTCCAGGCGCGGCCTGCGGGCCACCCATCGGGATCGCCTGCGGGCCCTCCACGACCAGCGAGGGAGCCAGCCGCGTCGGTTGGCCAGGCGGCGCTGCCGTACCATCGCCGAGCCCACCAGCACCCACCCGCCCGTCGCCAGCCCGTATGCGGACGCCGCCACCACTCCTGCCCGTAGATCGCTCGCAGATAGGACCTCAACCCAGAGCGCGCCGGCGGCGATCACGGCCGCCCCGCCCAGGCCCGCCGCCAGCCCGCACGCCTCCGTGAACCCCGGGAGCACACCCGCCGCCCTGCCCGACACCCTCAGCCAGCGCACCACCCGGCTCACCCGCCCTAGGGCCCAGGAAATGCCCCGCGCCGCTCTTGATGGGGACAGCCCCGCAGCCAGCAGTACGGGCAGGACCCCCAACCCCCACCACCAGGCCCAGGCCGTCTCTCCCTGTAGTGCGACCCACCTAGGCTCCCAGACGAAGACGAACCCCCAGCACGCAGCAGCTGACGAGGCCCAGGCGCGTTCCACCCCGCCCGCCACCACCCAGCAGCACCCTCCCACCACCGCTGCTCTCCACGCTTTCGACTGCCCCCACACACTGTGCATCAGCCTCGTCGCCCGTCTCCGCCCGACTGCCCACCAGCCTCGCGCCCGGCACCGACTCAGGGCAAATACAGCCGGCCACCAGCTCCAGCCCAGCGTCCCCGCCACCACCACCGCCCACCCAAGAGTCGCCCTTACCCAGCCAACCCCCCAGTACCCGCCCAGGGGGGGGAGCTCGGGGGAGGGGGGTGGAAAGACATAAGCTGGGAGGGGGGAGCCCGGGACGGGGGGGGGACCACACGACACTCCCTCCCACCATCCCCCACAACGCGGGCAGAGCCCATCTCGTCCCCCCCTGTCAGCTATCACGCCGGGGGCGCCGTACTTGGCCCCGCGGGGGCGGCTAAGCGGCTTCCGCCGCTCCAGAGGCCCTGCGGGCGTGGTCTCTGCAGCGG